>CM076574.1:172128210-172494313 GCA_034641835.2 Pinus albicaulis
GTTATCACTCAGGTTTTCCTAGAAGTTGTGTAAGAGGAAAGTATACTCTCGTAGGTAACCACAAAACCAACCTTTTAGATGCGTAATCTAGCCAATCTGCATCCACAGAGAGGGCTCTCTCTTTATAATTTATCTTTGTTCTTGAAGGTTTTAGCTAGTTATAGATTCAAAGTTTGTTTTGGGAAAATGGTGGAATCCACAAACTAAGGGCAAAGTTGAGAGCTGCACCACTGGGCTATGGAGTCAAAGGATGGCTTCTAATGGATTTCTATTCTAAGCACAAGATGGTATTAAGGTGGAAAGATATTCAGACAGAGAACAACCTTAAAATTTAAAGTGGATGGGATGATCTTGAAGGGATGAAAGGCGCTCAGAATCTTTCACCATGTTCAAAAGAAAAGAAGTGAATGACTACAAACAAAGAGCAAATGAAGAATTCTTTTATTATAGTAATTGCCGTTGTTTAAATTAGCAAAGCAGAGCATTTAAGAATTCATGCTTATAGCTAATTTAGAAGAAAACATTAAGAACAATCACATTTGAAAACAGAGTACAATTAAGCAAATTCTGTTTCAATCCTTTATGTAATTTATTCAGAAATGGATATGATGGTATTATAAACTAACATAAAATTTCAGACAAAGGGTAGAAACACTTATTGAACTGTAGTCCAACACATGAATCCTGCAACAAGTCCAGTGCTTCAAATCGTCATCCAGTAAGCCACAAGTAAATCTCTCCAAAAGTTTTTATTCCGAAAATCTTAGTGTTACAGCAGAGTAATAGAATCCACACTCAACACTCTCTTTGAGGGTTTATTTATACACAAAATAATCCTAACAATCTTACACTATCTTAGCCAATAATCCAGGCTGATTTAAAGCATATTTACAAACAAACAAGAGACACATGGTCTCGTAAATAGAATAATGGGTAACGGCTGATGTGTTGTTCCTTTCTTCATGGCTGTGCTAGAGATAAGTGCTTAAAATAGGACTCTGTGCTGTCCCTTGCGTATTTATTTGACTTGTTAAATACTCTTTCTTCTCACGGATACTCTTTAACCTTTCATCTGATACTCTTTCATCTGTCTTTCTGTTTTTACCATTTACTTGATAGTAAAGATAAAATCTCATCCTGAAAACAACTTTTACAGAACTTCCAGCATTTCCTTCCACCATTGATCATCTGGTATCATAGTTCTTCTGAGTTTCCGTAAAGTTTCATCTGCTTCAGTAAGTTTATAAAAAGTGGGCTCGTTCGGAAATAGATACTTTATTTCATGCTCCAGATGAAATAGATTCCTCACTTTATCATAAATACTTTTCCCAGTTGGTAATGCAGGTTCTGATGAGCTAGTAGAACCTACAGTTGTATTTTTAGCATGAGCTTTTATTCTTTTCTCATAGGTTTCCAAGTCTACTATTTGATCCTCTGTGAGCATGGGACTTGGCAATTCACTGTCCAGCAAATCTTGAAACTTCTCTCTGAAAACGTTGATATCAACCAAAATGTCAGTACACTTTCTTTCTAGATTTTGCATGAAAGTCCTCTTGGTGAAAACTCTCTTTGCTTCCAAAACTACACCTGTTCTGTCATCAATTCCTAACAATGCAAGTTGTTGTTTTGTTCTGGAATTCAAAAATTGAATGATCTGCTGGGCCTGCTCTGGCTTGCCTCTTAATTCATGTCTAGTTTTATTTATTTCTTCTTGTGCTATCTTGACTAACTCATTTTGCTCAAAAATAGCTTGAATGGAGGGCCAAATACCTCCTATTAATTCAATGATGTTGCACCAAAGAATATCATTTATTTCGTTCAGAGGCTTTTCCAGTGAAAGATCTTTTTGCAAAGCCTCAACCAATTTTTCCAATCTTTTTATTTCCATGAGGTTGTCAGCAGCTGTCTTTTTGGATGTGTCATATTTTCCCTCCAATTTTGTTAATTGTAATTTTGTTTCTTGGAGTTCTGTGACCTTTAGCTGCAAACTCTCCATCTGCTTAATTAAATCCTCAGAATGCAAATTAGAAATGTTCACCTGAGATGGTTGTTCCTGCTGTCCTGTAGTTGTAGTACCTGTTGTTGAAGTCTGCTTGATAATTTCCTGTTCCTGCAATGCTTTTTCCAACTCTTTCTCTGTTTCATTTAGTCGCTCTGTCATATTCAAGAGCAACTCCATCATTTCTTCCCGTGAATTTCCTTTTATAACTTCCTGTGTCTGAGGGTGCCTCGAGGCTGGTAGTTTCAGCTGTTTTCTGAGTGCAGCTATATCATCCTCTTTCTTTTTTACCAATGCCTCAATACCTTTAATGTCTTTGGGATTGTGACCCAAAACAATGATGATCTCTTCTAGAGACTTTATTCTATTATCCTTGGCCTGTGAGGAGGCCCTCTCAATCTTCAATTGTGCAGTAGTATTATTCAAGGAATCTTGCAGCGTTAAAGCCGCCATGGCTTTGTTGGTGAGAGTAGAATAAACCATTTCCCCTGTTTGTCCATCTTCCAAGCCCATCCTGATCTGTGATGAAACATTTTACAAACTTCAAAATTTGATCCAACAATCTTCATCGGGTTGGCTGGCACCTTTGCTTTGAAGTGGCTCATTCCTTGGTTACTCCTTGTGGAAAGATCCCAAGCGTATACTCGCCTTTGTCGATTATGAGGGAGCATCTTCATCGTACTTCATATACCTAATTTTCAATGGACTAGTCTTTGTTTTGATATTAATGAAGGTTTTCTTAATGTCTCCAATATCTGTCTTTGGCGGTCTGAAAGAAGATACTTCAGTGCTTAATTGCTTTTGTATCCCTTTCTGGCTTATGTTTGTTTCACTTGCTGTACCTGTTTGCTGACTATCTTCCCTACCATCATCAAATACTTCATCTATAATTTCTACATCTGGAGGTGGATCAGACTTGTGTTTTTTAGCTTGATAAATTTGTGGGGCTCCTTTTGAAGGTGTGGTATCTGGAGCTAGCCTCTTTTTCCCTATTTCCACATTCAGTGGAGTTTGCATCTCTGGAACTTGGATTTGCTTTGCTGGTGTGGGAGAAGCCTGAGATGGTTGTGGTGTTTTGGAACTTTGTGGTTTTTCTGCCATGACCAAGGTTTCAATAACCTGAACTACAGGTTCTTTTCCTTTACCCTTGGGTTCTGCTGCTACTGATGGACTGTTTTCCTGTAACGCTTGCTGTAGAGTGGTTGCTGAAGATGTGCCAATGTAGGGTACCTGCATTTGATCATATGTTACTAGGTCAAAATTCTTCTCAACATCTTTCATAAGTTTATTCAATTTGTCAGCTCCACTTTCCTCTTCAACAAGAGTTCCTTCAACCCATTCATCTTGATTTGCATATTGTTCTAAACCAGGAAGTTTGTGGTGTATATAGGGAGATGACTTATTCTTTAATCTTTTTTCACAAATGAAACCAAAGGGGTCATAAGGGACCCAACGGAAAGATGTCTGGAACTTTCTCTCTAATAAAAGTTCCGCTTCTCTCTCAGCTTCCCTAGAATTGCAAATGAAATGACCTAACTGGCTTTTGATCCTTAACTGTGCTTTCTTCTTTACATTGCAGAAATGGATCACATCTGAATTATTCATCTGTCTAAAGTATTCCAAAGTAAAAATTCTCATTGGTACATATCTGGGTAACTTGAATGGACGTAATTCACATCCATAAATCCTGATGACTGTATGGTTTTGGTACAAGTACCAATCCCCAACTTTATAACTCTTTGATAATTGCAAGGTCTTTCTAATTTCGGTACTAAGCCTGGGGGGAGAAACTCCTGTTAACAAAGTTGTAGCAGGATGTACAAACTGATCAATGAATTCTGAATAGGAGTAGGGAGAATCAGAGGACAAATGAATGATGGGGGACCAAAAAATAACAGACCTGGGATTACCTTTAGCATCAAGTTTCTGAACAGGGAAAGGGAATTTGTCTGAGTGATAGAAAATTATGAGATGATAGATAACTGAGGAGTACTTGAAAACTTTTTCATCATCTAGCCTTAAAAATTGATCATGGATTTTGTTGGCAATGAAGGAAGCATAATCATACTTAATCTCAGGAGGCTGCCCAGGGGTAAAGATGGATAGCAAAGCCAAAGTTATCTGGTCTACATACTCACTGGTATTGAATCCTAGGACAAAGGATCTTATGTTAACAACTAGCCTTCCCAATGTATTGAAATAGTAAAAACCATAGGGGGGAGCCCCTTTTGGCTGATGCTCAGGTAGCATGAAATACTGACACATGGATTTTAATTTCTCTGGGGTTAACTGTCTAGTTTTCTCAATCAATCCCTCCATAGATAATGGTGCTAATTCTTGCTCTGGCTCAAAGTGTAACATAGCATTGATAGCCTGAGGTGTGATAGGAAATAGAACACTTTGATCAGGAGTTAAGACAGCTCTCTGTGCAGGGTCATAGTTTGCATGACAGTAATGAATGATTTCAGGAAAAATGTGGACTGAAGGAATAAGATACCTTGGGAGATTGGATTCCCATAACCCTATAAGGTCTTGCCCTTTTGAGAATTCGTCTCTGCAGCGACAGAAGCTCAATCGGGGACTTTCATCGAAACCCAGGTCTTTTATTTGGAAATCTTCATCTATCAGAGGTAGATAGTCCAAATCACGGTGAGGAGCATTCAATGGAGTGATATTTAGCTCTGTCGGGACCTCCATTTTGGTTCTTGTGGATTCAAAATGGAGGTTTTCGTTTTTTCCTTACAGACTGACCGGGATATCTGAAATGGAGGAAGTTGAAACAATTTGCAAGTTTGGGAAGCAAATTCACAGGTTTGAAATCTTCAGGGAGGACTCAGCGATGCTTTTTAACCACTTTCTAAGCGAAAAAACAAAGGAAACTGAGTTTTTCGTGCAGTCGGGGCGTAAAATGATAAATACCTGTTTTTAGATGGAAACTGGTTCTTTGACAGGTAATGAGCAATGGCAGGGACGTTCTTCAACACGGGCGCAGCAGAATTTTGGGGCGAAATGGTCAATCACAGCAGAAATTTCGAAAATCGCAGCGGGAGCAACGTTCTTCTCAGAATAATGAAAATAACTAAAAAAAACACGAAAAAATGGCTTATTCACAAGTTAAAAGGTTTTTTGTTTTTTTCGAGATGTGACGTCATGGTAGTACGGGATGACGTGTGCAGCGTCAGGCGGTAAGTGGTAAGCGGGAAGTGCCCGCACCGCTTTTGGTTGAGGGCAGTATTAATCGCGGGGGGAGCGATTCCACAGAGCAGTTGCCACGTGGAAGTCTGACTTTTCAAAAACCGCCCATCCCCCGCTGGTTAAAATGCTGGCAAGGGATGGGCAGCGGGATTAACAATAACCGTTGATCAACGAATGAGCGATCCAACGGCTGAAGGGATGGGGAACATGCGGAGGGTTGATAGGTGGGCCCGTCGGGTTTTAAAAGGTTTTTAATGCATAATCTAATCACCCCGTGGAAATGTTAATAGGCGGAGAAGGTTGTTAATTAGTCCGAATGACTAATTAATCCCAGGTACATAATGAAATAGGTTGCGGCGGAGTTGGCTAGGTGGAATGCCACGTGGACAGACCACGGTGGCACAAGGCTTTTCGCAAAGTTTATTGATATGTTTTGGTATTAAACATACTTATAGTATGTCTAAAGTTTTTATATATATTTTTATTATATGATGAATGAATTAATACAATTTATTCATCATAGGGGCGGGATTTATGTATAATGCTACAATTTTAACCAAAGGGCTTATAAAGCGGGGTGTTTATTTTTAATGTGCGGGAATATATACTTTGGTAAACATTATAATAAATGGGTTTTGGGGATATTTATAGAAAAGGGAGTTATATACTTAGGAAAAGGGATTTCACTAGGGATTTAATATAGTAGAAGTAAATGTTAATATGGCAAAGGACAAGGAAAATCAAAACATCTTTGTACATCTAAGAAAGTGATAACTTGTGAAGTAAATTGCAACATTTTATCTTCAACACTTAACTTAGAATAACAAGTTTATTTTGAGGAATTTTTATGGAATGTTGCATCAGTTTCCTAAGTAAAATAGGATTTTACTTAGGAAAAGTTAAAGATGGAAGATAACAATGATGAATTATTTGAAGTGCTTAGGTATTTTTTGATCATTAGGCCGAGGGTCCGGTCCCTCCAGAAGTCAAGGAAATGCCTTGAGCCCCTTTGATCTCAAATTACCTTAGTACTTTTGGGGAAATTAGTAAAACTCTTGAGGGGGAAAAATGATGAGGGAGGTTAATGAATTTGACTTTGCTTGCTGTGATTTTCCAGTGTATTTCCTGCTTTAGTACTTATGATGAAAGTAAAGGATCAAAAACATGTAGCAGCATCATTCATCAGATAACACTTTGCAGCACCATCTACCTACCCCATCTACTTAACACTACCATTTTCTCTTCTTTATTAGGGTGCATTTAGACTTGCAAACCCTTTTCAATCTTTTTCTTTTTACATGATAAATCTATCTATTTCTATCCTTATTACATCCAAGGGCTCAGATTAAACTGTTGAGCACCTTTTATTCACTCTACCTAGCTACTTATCTGCCAAGATTAAACTGTTTGGCTAGATATTTATTCTCTAATCTAAAACATGAAATTGAAATATGACTAAGCCAAGTTTAAACAGCTTGACTTATTCATGAATTGTGGCAAAAGTTTCACAAGCTGCACACAATTATTTTATTACAACAGATGAAAAAAGTAGTGGCATTTAGACTTGCACACTTTCCTTGGTCTATTTTTTGCTTGGGGTTCATTTCTTTCTCTTTTTGACCATTTTATTCTTTTTACCCTTTGATATTTCTTTTAGGGTATACCCTCTTTACATTTTTTAAATTTTTTGATTTTTTGGTTTTTCAAGAATATGGAACACCTTTGCTCAAGTAAGAAGATTTGAACATATTCCATACTTCCATCAAGACAATCATGAAAGATGAAACCTATTGATATAGGAGGCTAACACTGGCTCCACTTGGGGATGGCTTTTCCTTGTGGAAAGTCAAGAACAGCAGGTCAGATGCCTCAAAATGTCTTCAAACTGAAAGTATGAAATCTTCCTCCTTTTGGGAGCTTTATTTTACATATGATAGTGAAACTTTTTGGAACTTAGGGCCTTCACTTCGGGCTTCAATTCCAAGAAGTCACCATCCAATCCAAACTGCATTAACAAAAATAAAACAAGAAAACAATATATTATGTACAAGTTAGAAACATTAAAACATTCTAATAAATTGGATCAAAATAATGCTTAAGCATTCGACCATTGACTGGTCCTTCTTCAACTTCTGAATTGTCCAAGTCCTTCAAAAAGTAAGTGTTGTTTCCTTGCAAGGCATGAATGATATAAGGCCCTTTCCACAAGAAATCAAACTTTCCATGTTTCCCTTTTTCTTCTCTTCTAGAATCCCATCTTAGGACCTTGTCCCCTAACTGAAAATCCTCTGCTTTAGTCCTTTTATCAAACATTTTCTTTAGCTTTTCTTGTAAGACTTGTGATCTTTGGTATACCTCTTCTCTGGTTTGTTGCAGGTGGATTGTTTGATTAATTCTTCTTTGAATGTCATTTGGCTCCACTTGAGCCTCCTGAAGTAATTTCATGACAGTGATTCCTAAAGATGATGGGAATCTTGCTTCCAGACCATAAACTAACTCATATGGACTAGTCCCAATGGATTTCTTGGTTGTAAGTCTGTCTGCCCATAATGCATTGGTTAGTTTCTTATGCCAGTTCTTTTTATTTTCCTCCAACAATTTCTTAATGATATTGATCAAACTCTTATTGGAGGATTCTGCTAGTCCATTACCCTGGGGGTAATAGGCTGTTGAATGGCCTAAAGTAATATGATATTTATGGCAGAAACTAATCATTTTCTTTGATTTAAATGCAGCAGCATTGTCTGTTATAATCTTTTCTGGACACCCAAATCTTGAAAGTATGTTGGTTTCTAGAAACCCTATGATTACAGAATCATTGGACTGTCTACATGGGATGGCTTCAATCCATTTGGTGAAATAGTCTGTAGCAGTTAAAATCCATCTATGTTGCCCTGAAGAAGGGGGGTGAATTTCTCCAATAAAATCTAATCCCCATTGTTGAAAGGGTATTTCTGTGGAAACTGGTTTTAAAGGCAGAGGTAACAACTTTCTTTTACCCTCAAATATCTGACATTTGTGACAACTTGTTACAAATTTCTTTACATCAGAGAATAATGTTGGCCAGTAAAAACCAGCCCTTAAGATCTTGTCTGCAGTAGATTTCCAGTAGAGATGTCCTCCGCAATCTCCTGCATGAAATTCATTAAGCACTTTATCAACTTCATCTTTTAAGAGACAATTCAACAAGATTCCTTCATGATTTTTCCAAAATAAAGTACTGTCTAAAATACAATATTTCAAAGATGTCATTTTTAAAAATCTTTGCTTGGTCCTGGACAACCCTGGAGGAGCCTGCAGGTTTAATAAAACATGAATTATATCAGTGTACCAGGGTGAATCTAAGAAAGCTTGACTGATTTGAGGAGTCGCCATCTCCTGCTCGTTATCCAGTTCATTGATGTCTAAGGCTTGGCAATTGGTTTCTGTCATAAGTTGTGCTAAACCTTGGCCTTTTATCAGTTTGGTTGGTTTAATCTCAATATCATATTCCAAAATGGTAGCTATCCACTTACCTCATTTACCTTCAATGCCATCTTGAGTCAAAATATCTTTAACTACTGCATTAGGCACATATGCTATCACATGAGAATATAATATGTAAACTCTGAAATCTTTGATTGCTTGTACCAATGCAAAAGCCTGTTTTTCCATAATATTGTATTTTAGAGATGCATCCCTCAGTGCTTTACTAAAAAATGCTATTGGCTTTTCACACCCTTGGTCATCTTTTTGAAGTAAAACAGCTGCAACAGTATGTTCAGAAGCAAATGAAAAAATAATAAAGTCTCTATCAAATTTAGGACTGTTCAGAACTGGTGTCCTTGTTAAAGCCATTTTAATTTCCTCGAATGATTGTTTGGCTTCTACAGTCCAGTCAATGCTTGACTCTTTCCTCAACATGTTAGTCAGTAATCTAAGTAACTCTGCTAGACTAGAAATAAATCTTCTCAAGAAGTTGATTTTTCCTATAAATGCTTGCAATTCTTTTATGTTTCTGGGGTGGGGTATTTGCAAAATTGCTTGAATTCTTTCTGGATCAATCCTAATGCCATATTTAGAAATGATATGCCCTAAAAGCTTTCCTTCTTCCAAACCAAACAATGACTTCTTAGGGTTTAAAGAAATTCCATATTTTCTGCACTTTATAAATACTTGCCTTAGGTGATTTAAATGTTCTTGATTTGTTTTAGAAAAAACAGTCAAATCATCTAAGTAAATAACCAGAAAATCATGTATCTCTTTAGCAAAAGCAATGTCCATTGCTCTTTGAAATGTAGCTCCTGCATTCTTGAGCCCGAATGGCATTTTGACATATTTAAACGTACCCCATGGTGTGGTAAATGCTGTTTTATCCTGATCATCAGGATGAACCAGAATCTGGTTGTACCCTGAAAATCCATCCAGTAGTGATATTCTCGAAGATCCCACTACCCTTTGCAGAATGTGGTCCATTTTTGGCAGAGGATAGTTGTCTTTTAAAGAAACTTTATTCAAATTCCTTAAATCAACACACAGTCTGATTTCTCCTGTCTTTTTCCTTGTTGGTACCAGGTTAGAAACCCATTCTGAAAATCTGATAGGAGCTATAATCCCTGCTTCAAACATTCTTTTGATTTCCTTTTCGATTGAGGGTAATAAAACAGGATTAATTCTCCTAAGCTTTTGCTTAAAAGGTTTCTGGTCTGGTTTCAAAGGTATAGTATGTTGAATGATGGATGTATCATAAGATTTGAGGTCTTCATAACTCCAGGAAAAAACATCCTGAAATTCTTTTAATAGTTCAACATATTTCACCTTTTGTTCTTTTGGGAGGGATTTGGACAACTTAACTATTTTGGGATGTTCTGGTGTTCCTAAGTTGCATTCTTCCATATCAGCCTTAACAGGTTCCATTTTAGGTCTGAATGGAATATCATTTGAGTCGAATAGATCTTCCAAAGGTGTTAATCCTTTGGGTAATTGATTATCTTTTAAATTGATGATTTCTGTTTCATCTATGATCTCATCAAATTCCATTTGTTTCAAATTTTGCATGTCTTTTTCAGTGAATGTGGTTGGATGCAGCATATGAATTGTATTTTTTCTTGAAATTTCTATTTTTTGTTCTTTTTCTTGATCAAATTTATCAACAGTTATGTCTTCATCTATATTACAGTTAGAAAACTCATTCTGAAGTGTCAAAAAATTATTGATTTGATTGTTATTCACAAATACTTGCCAATTCAAAAGATTGTCTGGTATTGCAGGCCTGTGCCTTATCTCAGCTGAAAACTGATGATTAGGATCAAAAGGCAACTTGCATGTACTAGCAAACATTGCTAAACCGTGAGCATGCAAGTTTTGTTTCCTGGGAATTTTGGCAAGTTGGGCTTGTAGAAATGTGTTGAGAATCTCTACAACTGTCTCTCGGTATTGTTTCAGTCTCATGTCCTTTGTTGCACATTCTCCTTTAATCTGTTGGATGATTAGTTCAGAGTCACCTATGATTGATACCCTAATGCCTCCTAACTTCTTGACATGTTTAAGCCTTAATAAAAGAGCTTCATACTCTGCCATGTTGTTAGTGCATTTGAAATTTAACCTATAAGCATGACCCTCTGCATGATTGTTCTCCACATTGTGTAACCAAATCCCAGCTCCTGCCCCTAGTCTGTTTACTGAGCCATCAAACTCTAAATGCCATAGAATTTCATGTTCATAATCTTCATCAATTTTTTTAACGTATTTTATGACAGGAGCTAGTTGTTTAGTTTTTTCAGGTATTTCTTGGTCATCTGGTGTTTCTTTGTTTTCCGATATTTCATCAATTTTAACAGTGGTTTTGTTTATGATTTCCATTTCAGGAGCTTCTATTTCAGTAGGAAGATCTGTTTCAGCATTGTATAAAATAAAAGAATCCATGTCAGAATGTACAGAATAAACAGGGAAGTTTTCAGGCTTCTCATGGCTACTCACTAAGTACTTCATCAAAGTTTCTCTATATAATCTTTTAGGCTGACCAAAAACTGAAATAGTTGCATAAGACATGTCTAGTTGAATAGATCCTCCAAGTTTAGCACCCCAAGACCTAGACAATAACATACCATATTTGGGTGGAATATCAGCAACTACTATGTCCATTAAAACAGACTTAGCAGGGTATTGGACCAAAGTGACACACAGATCTTTAATTAAACCTAAACATTTTACTTGACTGGAATCAAATGAAAACAAATCTTTGTATGGTCTGGTAATATCTAGATTCAATCTTTCCATTACTGCTTTTGGCATCAAATTGTGAGATGCTCCAGAATCAAGCATTGTATTATGGAGTATCTTGTCGTGAACATTCAGGCTTACATAAAATGGAGGAGTTCCTCCACTTTCTGGTTTGCCATTAACCTCAGGGCCAAAAAGAAGTTTGGGTTGATCATCAAGAATATTTACTGAATCATCTAATCCAGTAATGTTAATGTTTAAAGACTTGGAAATCTGATTCCTATAAACATCATGTTTAGCCAATTCTGATAAAGGAACAGCTATCTTGAGTTTGCCTATTTCAGCCTCTAGATTAAAGGGTTTTTCTGTTTGAGCTTTAGTGTTTTGCACAGTTGGGTTTTCTCTGTTTATTGGGTCTTCAATGTTTTTCTCTTTTTCATGAATTAAGTTTTGTTTTGAAGATGTTTCAGGACTAACTTCTACTGTTTCTTCTACAGTTCCTACATGAGGAGATGTATTGGATTGTTGTTTGTTGATTGGTTGGTTGTCAGAGACATCTTCAATTATTGGATTTGAAAAACTGGGAATTATCCTAGGCAAAATTTGTATTTGGGGAATGTTTTGTACAGGGGGAATGTTTTGTTTACCTTTGACATTTTGTTTTGTGGTTTTCTGTTTATTTTTCTCTGGTACATCTATCCGTCTACTTCTCAAGTTGTACTGCTTATGAACCTCGTAGATTGCTGTGTCATAGCCTTCTTTGAAATCAAAAGTCTCACCCGAATGAGTTTGGAATGTTTCAAGGATATGATTCTCTTGATCATCCTGAGATAGGAAGACTTCTGGTTCATCTTTGTCCTCATTGACATTGTTTATTTCTACATCTTCTGTAGGTTCTTCTGAGGTTGAACCTTCAACAAAGTTTTCTTGGAAAGGTGGTCTTATGTTTTGATCAGGGACATTCTTTCCAATATTTTGGTTCAGATTCCTCCTAAAGTTTGGGTTTCTTGCAACATTCTGGTTATCAGTAGCAGACTTTCTTTCAATGGTTTCCACTCTATCACCTAATATTTCCATACCTTTAATGATTACATCCAGCTTCTTTTCAAAAGCTGAAGGTTCTTCATTCATAGGCATTCTTCTCTCTGCCCTAGCTCTGGCTCGTTTTTCTATCAGATTTGCTTCTACACTCACCACTATGCTTTGCATTTCCTCTAGTGTTTGTGGAGCTCTTTCCCTAAGGGAATAAGATATATCGGAGTCAAAACCATCTGGAAATTTGACCAACACGTTATTAGGTGGGGGCCTTAGGTTTAGAGGAACTGCATTATATGATTCATTGAATCTTATGATGTAATCTTGTACGGTTTCATTTGGTCTTCTTCTTAATTTTTCAAATTCTGAAAGGATCTGGAGAGGATCCTTCTTTTTCTCCCATCTGTTCAAAAATTCCCTATACAAAGCTTCTAGATCAGCAATACTGTTCGGGGTGAGAGCCCTAAACCAAGTTCTTACTTCTCCTGTAAGACTCTGTACAAAAATTCTCATACGGATATTATCAGTATCAATCTCATAAAACTCAAAGTAATCTGTCATTCTTTTGGTGTGTTGTTGAGCTGTGTAGGTACCTGATCCGTCAAAAGGTGTGATCTTACTTTGGTAGTCCTGTGGTAAAGCTGGAGGGTTGGCTGGTAACTGTAAAGGGGCATATCGATTAGCCATTGGAAGATAAAGTGGAGTGACAGGAGTAGCCGGTCTAGTAGGAGGAGAAAGTGGTCTCACGGGAGGAGATGGAGGTCTAACAGGAGGAGATGGAGGTCTAACAGGTGTTTGAAAAGTGACTGAGCTCGGAGATGCTTCAGTTATCACAGAAATGTTTGAGCTTTCTTCAAAGGTTTGCTCAAACTGAATGGAGTTATGCAATTCTCTGTCAAGATGATGTGAAACAAATCTGTATTGCAAATCTTCAAAGAACAAAGGATCTGGAATTAATCTAGATAATTCAGTCTCAGAAAAATTCACAAACAAAGATGTTTCAAATCGTGCATCAAAAGGAATGTCATCAATATAAATAATTTTCACAGGACAGGATGCAGATCTAGAGAGTGGTCTAGAACTACCTGTACTTTCCTGACTTCCTCTTTCAGAACTTTCTTGACTTCCTTGTCTTCTAAGAATCCTAGGGATCAGATTTGGATTTTCAAATATTGGTGGTGGATTGGGGTCAGGGTTTGACCTAGTATGTTGAATCCTTTCTGAAGCCAGTTTTCTTAGACTATGTGTTTTTGGATTTTTGGATTTTAATTGAAAAATAAATACAAATTCTACAAATTCTTTAAGAAATAATGATATGTGATTAAGATTTCCTCAAAGATCTGTTTAAACTAGAGAATCTGATTGAAAAATTTGAAACTAAGATTCAACATATAAGCTAAATCAGAGATAGACTGAAACAACATTTATTTACTTTTGCATTTGCAAAGCAAAAGCAATTTCAAAGGCTACCTGGCTGATCTTCAGACTCTGTCTATAGCTTATATTTGAACAATACTAACAAGTAAAATTGATTCAGATCCCCAGTATGGTCGCCACTATGTTATCACTCAGGTTTTCCTAGAAGTTGTGTAAGAGGAAAGTATACCCGAGGTAACCACAAACCAACCTTTTAGATGCAGAATCTAGCCAATCTGCATCCAGAGAGGGCTCTCTCTTTACGATTTATCTTTTTTCTTGGAAGGTTTTAGGCTAGTTATAGATTCAAAGTTTTTTTTGGGAAAATGATGGAATCCACAAACTAAGGGCAAAGTTGAGAGCTTTCAGTCCATTGGGCTATGGAGTCAAAGGATGGCTTTACTGGATTTCTATTCTAAACACAAGATGGTATTACAGGGCAAGATAGCTAGACAGAGAACAATCCTTAAAATTTAAAGTGGATGGGATGATCTTGAAGGGATGAAAGGCAGCTAAGAATCTTTCACCATGTTCAAAAGAAAAAAATGAGATGACTACAAACAAAGAGCAATGAAGAATTCTTTATTATAGTAATCAACAATGTTTAAATTAGCAAAGCAGGAGCATTTAAGAATTCATGCTTATAGCTAATTTAGAAGAAAACATTTAAGAACAATCACATTTGAAAACAGAGTACAATTAAGCAAATTCTGTTTTAAACCTTTATGTAAATTATTCAGACATGGATATGATGGTATTTCAAACTAATATAAAATTTCAAACAAAGGGTAGAAACACTTATTGAACCGTAGTCCAACACATGAATCCTGCAACAAGTCCAGTGCTTCAAATCGTCATCCAGTAAGCCACAAGTAAATTTCTCCAAAAGCTTTTATTCCGAAAATCTCAGTGTTACAGCAGAGTAATAGAATCCACCCTCAACACTCTCTTTGAGGGTTTATTTATACACAAAATAATCCTAACAATCTTACACTATCTTAGCCAATAATCTAGGCTGACTTCAAGCATATTTACAAACAAACAAGAGACAAATGGTCTCGTAAATAGAATAATGGGTAACGGCTGATGTGTTGTTCCTTTCTTCATGGACGTGCTAGAGATAAGTGCTTAAAATAGGACTCTGTGCTGTCCCTTGCGTATTTCTTTGACTTGTTGAATACTCTTTCTTCTCACGGATACTCTTTAACCTTTCATCTGATACTCTTTCATCCGTCTTTCTGTTTTTACCATTTACTTGATAGTAAAGATAAAATCTCATCCTGAAAACAATTTTTACAGAACTTCCAGCATTTCCTTCCACCATTGATCATCTGGCATCATAGTTCTTCTGAGTTTCCTTAAAGTTTCATCTGCTTCAGTAAGTTTATAAAAAGTGGGCTCGTTTGGAAATAGATACTTTATTTCATGCTCCAGATGAAATAGATTCCTCACTTTTTCATAAATACTTTTCCCAGTTGGTAATGCAGGTTCTGATGAGCTAGTAGAACCTATAGCTGTATTTTCAGCATGAGCTTTTATTCTTTTCTCATAGGTTTCCAAGTCTACTATTTGATCCTCTGTGAGCATGGGACTTGGCAATTCACTGTCCAGCAGAGCTTGAAACTTTTCTCTGAAAACGTTGATATCAACCAAAATGTCTGTACACTTTCTTTCTAGATTTTGCATGAAAGTCCTCTTGGTGAAAACTCTCTTAGCTTCCAAAACTGCACATGTCCTGTCATCAATTCCTAACAATGCAAGCTGTTGTTTTGTTCGGGAATTCAAAAATTGAATGAGCTGCTGGGCCTGCTCTGGCCTGCCTCTTAATTCATGTCTGGTTTTATTTATTTCTTCTTGTGCTATCTTGACTAACTCATTTTGCTCAAAAATAGCTTGAATGGAGGGCCAAATATCTCTTATTAATTCAATGATGTTGCACCAAAGAATATCATTTATTTCATTCAGAGGCTTTTCCAGTGAAAGATCTTTTTGCAAAGCCTCAACCAATTTTTCCAATCTTTTTATTTTCCTGAGGTTGTCAGCAGCTGTCTTTTTGGATGTGTCATATTTTTCCTCCAATTTTGTTAATTGCAATTTTGTTTCTTGGAGCTCTGTGACCTTTAGCTGCAAACTCTCCATCTGTTTAACTAAATCCTCAAAATTCAAATTAGAAATGTTCACCTGAGATGGTTGTTCCTGCTGTCCTGTTGTTGAAGTCTGCTTGATAATTTCCTGTTCCTGCAATGCTTTTTCCAACTCTTTCTCTGTTTCATTTAGTCGCTCTGTCATATTCAAGAGCAACTCCATCATTTCTTCCTGGGAATTTCCTTTTATAACTTCCTGTGTCTGAGGGTGCCTTGAGGCTGGTAATTTCAGCTGTTTTCTGAGTGCAGCTATATAATCCTCTTTCTTTTTTACCAATGCCTCAATACCTTTAATGTCTTTGGGATTGTGACCCAAACCAATGATGATCTCTTCTAGAGACTTTATTCTATTGTCCTTGGCCTGTGAGGAGGCCCTTTAAATCTTCAATTGTGAAGTAGTATTATTCAAGGAATCTTGCAGCGTTAAAGCTGCCATGGCTTTGTTGGTGAGAGTAGAATAAACCATTTCCCCTGTTTGTCTATGAAGCTCTATCTGATCCAGGGGATGGATATCTTTGGCTAAAACTTCAAAATTTGATCTGATGTAATCTGCTGCTGAAGTTGGCTTTGGCACCTTTTCTTTGAAGTGGCTCATTAGCATTTTACCTTGTGAAAGATCAAATGCAGACATCAGCCTTTGCTGATTATGAGGAGCCATCTTCATATACTGATCGTAGACCTTCATTTTCAATGGATCATTCTTTGTTTTGATATTAATGAAGGTTTTCTTAATGTCTCCAGTATCTGTCTTTGGCGGTCTGAAAGAAGATACTTCAGTGCTTAATTGCTTTTGTATCCCTTTCTGGCTTATGTTTGTTTCACTTGCTGTGCCTGTTTGCTGACTATCTTCCCTACCATCATCAAATACTTCATCTATAATTTCTACATATGGAGGTGGATCAGCCTTGTGTTTCTTAGCTTGATAAACCTGTGGGGCTCCTTTTGAAGGTGTGGTATCTGGAGCTAGCCTCTTTTTCCCTATTTCCACATTCAGTGGAGTTTGCATTTCTGGAACTTGGATGTGTATTGCTGGTGTGGGAGAAGCCTGAGATGGTTCTGGTGCTTTGGAACTCTGTGGTTTTTCTGCCATGACCAAGGTTTCAATGACCTGAACTACAGGTTCTTTCCCTTTACCCTTGGGTTCTGCTGCTATTGATGGACTATCTTCCTGTAATGCTTGCTGTAGGGTGGTTGCTGAAGATGTGCCAATGTAGGGTACCTGCATTTGATCATATGTTTCTAGGTCAAAATTCTTCTCAACATCTTTCATAAGTTTATTCAATTTTTCAGCTCCACTTTCCTCTTCAACAAGAGTTCCTTCAACCCATTCATCTTGATTTGCATATTGTTCTAAACCAGGAATTTTGTGGTGTATATAGGGAGATGACTTATTCTTTAATATTTTTTCACAAATGAAACCAAAGGGGTCATAAGGGACCCAACGGAAAGATGTCTGGAACTTTCTCTCTAATAAAAGTTCTGCTTCTCTCTCAGCTTCCCTAGAATTGCAAATGAAAGGACCTAATTGGCTTTTGATCCTTAACTGTGCTTTCTTCTTTACATTGCAGAAATGAATCACATCTGAATTATTCATCTGTCTAAAGTATTCCAAAGCAAAAATTCTCATTGGTACATATCTGGGTAACTTGAATGGACGTAATTCACATCCATAAATCCTGATGACTGTATGGTTTTGGTACAAGTACCAATCCCCAAATTTATAACTCTTTGATAATTGCAAGGTCTTTCTAATTTCAGTACTGAGTCTGGGGGGAGAAATTCCTGTTAACAGAGTTGTGGCAGGTTGTACAAACTGATCAATGAATTCTGAATAGGAGTAAGGAGAATCAGAGGAAAAATGAATGATGGGGGACCAAAAAAAGACAGACCTGGGATTACCCTTAGCATCAAGTTTCTGAACAGGGAAGGGGAACCTGTCTGACTGATAATAGATCATGAGATGATAGATAACTGAAGAGTACTTGAAAAAATTTTCAGTATCTAGCTTTAAGAATTGATCATGGATTTTGTTGGCAATGAAGGAAGCATAATCATACTTAATCTCAGGAGGCTGCCCAGGGGTAAAGATGGATAGCAAAGCCAAAGTTATCTGGTCTACATACTCACTGGTATTGAATCCTAGGACAAAGGATATTATGTTAACAACTAACCTTCCCAATGTATTGAAATAGTAAAAACCATAGGGGGGAGCCCCTTTTGGCTGATGCTCAGGTAGCATGAAATACTGACACATGGATTTTAATTTCTCTGGGGTTAACTGTCTGGTTTTCTCAATCAATCCCTCCATGGATAATGGTGCTAATTCTTGCTCTGGCTCAAAGTGTAACATAGCATTGATAACCTGAGGTGTGATAGGAAATAGAACACTTTGATCAAGAGTTAAGACAGCTCTCTGTGCAGGGTCATAGTTTGCATGACAGTAATGAATGATTTCAGGGAAAATGTGGACTGAAGGAATAAGATACCTTGGGAGATTGGATTCCCATAACCCTATAAGGTCTTGCCCTTTTGAGAATTCGTCTCTGCAGCGACAGAAGCTCAATCGGGGACTTTCATCGAAACCCAGGTCTTTTATTTGGAAATCTTCATCTATCAGAGGTAGATAGTCCAAATCACGGTGAGGAGAATTCAATGGAGTGATATTTAGAGCTGTCGGGACCTCCATTTTGGTTCTTGTGGATTCAAAATGGAGGTTTTCGTTTTTTTCTTACAGAATGAATGGGATATCTGAAATGGAGGAAGTTGAAACAATTTGCAAGTTTGGGAAGCAAATTCACAGGTTTGAAATCTTCAGGGAGGACTCAGCGATGCTTTTTAACCACTTTCTAAGCGAAAAAACAAAGGAAACTGAGTTTTTCGTGCAGTCGGGGCGTAAAATGATAAATACCTGTTTTTAGACGGAAACTGGTTCTTTGACAGGTAATGAGAAATGGCAGGGACGTTCTTCAACACGGGCACAACAGAATTTTGGGGCGAAATGGTTAATTACAACAGAAATTTCGAAAATCGCAGCGGGAGCAACGTTCTTCTCTGAATAATGAAAATAGCTAAAAAAACACGAAAAAATGGCTTATTTACAAGTTAAAAGGTTTTTTGTTTTTTTCGAGGTGTGACGTCAGGGTAGTACGGGATGACGTGTGCATCGTCAGGAGGTAAGTGGTAAGCGGGAAGTGCCCGCACCGCTTTTGGTCGAGGGCGGTATTAATCGCGGGGGGAGCGATTCCACAGAGCAGTTGCCACGTGGAAGTTTGACTTTTCAAAAACCGCCCATCCCCCGCTGGTTAACATGCTGACAAGGGATAGGCAGCGGGATCAACGCTGGCCGTTGATCTGGGGGAGGCTGATCCAACGGCTAGCGCGATGGGAAGATGGGCGGAGGTTTCGTGTGGGCCCTGTCGTACATTTAAACACTTTTACATGTTTTTTAATTGTTCCGGGGGCTTTTTAATAGGCAGAGACGGTTGTTAATTAGTCCGAATGACTAATTAATCCCAGGTATATAATGAAACAGGTTGCGGCGTAGTTGGCTAGGTGAAATGCCACGTGGACGGACCATGGTGGCACAAGGCTTTTCGCAAAGTTTATTGATATGTTTTGGTATTAAACATACTTATAGTATGTCTAAAGTTTTTGTATATATTTTTATTATATGATGAATGAATTAATACAATTAATTCATCATAGGGGCGGGATTTATGTATAAGGCTATAGTTTTAACCAAAGGGCTTATAAAGCGGGGTGTTTATTTCCAATGTGCGGGAATATATACTTTGGTAAACATTATAATATATGGGTTTTGGGGATATTTATAGAAAAGGGAGTTATATACTTAGGAAAAGGGATTTCACTAGGGATTTAATATAGTAGAATTAAATGTTAATATGGTAAAGGACAAGGAAAAACAAAACATCTTTGTACATCTAAGAAAGTGATAACTTATGAAGTAAATTGCAACATTTTATCTTCAACACTTAACTTAGAATAACAAATTATTTTGAGGAACTTCTTATGGAATTTTGCATCAGTTTCCTAAGTAAAATAGGATTTTACCTAGGAAAAAGTTAAAGATGGAAGATAACAATGATGAATTATTTCAAGTGCTTAGGTCTTTTTTGATCATTAGGCCGAGGGTCCGGTCCCTCCAGAAGTCAAGGAAATGCCTTGAGCCCTTTTGATCTCCAAATACCTTAGTACTTTTTGGGGGAAATTAGTAAAACTCTTGAGGGGGAAAATGATGAGGGAGGTTAATGAATTTGACTTTGCTTGCTGTGATTTTCCAGTGTATTTCCTGCTTTAGTACTTGTGATGAAAGTAAATGATTAACCAACATGTAGCAGCACCATTCATCAGATAACACTTTTGTAGCACCATCTACCTACCCTATCTACTTAGTACTACCATTTTGTCTTCTTTATTAGGGTGCATTTAGACTTGCAAACCCCTTTCAATCTTTTTCTTTTACATGATGAATCTATCTATTTCTACCCTTATTACATCCAAGGGCTCAGATTAAACTGTTGAGCACCTTTTATTCACTCTACCTAGCTACTTATCTGCCAAGATTAAACTGTTTGGCTAGATATTTATTCTCTAATCTATAATATGAAATTGAAATATGACTAAGCCAAGTTTAAACAGTTTGACTTATTCATGAATTGTGGCAAAAGTTTCACAAGCTGCACACAATTATTTTATTACAATAGTTGAAAAAAGTAGTGGCATTTAGACTTGCACACTTTCCTTGGTCTATTTTTGCTTGGGGTTCATTTCTTTCTCTTTTTGACCATTTTTATTCTTTTTACCCTTTGATCTTTCTTTTAGGGTATACCCTCTTTACATTTTTTAAATTTTTTGATTTTTTTTGGTTTTCAAGTGTAGACAATCACTCTTTTAATAACAAATCAAATTTAGGTCAAGTTTCCAACAATCAAGGAAAATTCAAATAACTCTTTTCTCTTTTGAAATTTTTTTGTTGGGAAAGATATTCTTTGCTTACATGTCTTTTGTAATTCAAATTTGATAATAAATTGGATGGAAAATAGAATGAAGGTGAAAAAATTGAGTCTTTTTCATATTGATAAAAAATTAAAGTACATTTTTGAATAGTTTCAGTTGACTGATTTTAAACATGTCTTCTGAGAACTAAATACTTTTGTTGATTCACTTTCTAAAGAAGTTTTCATATAGTTGTGAACATCTTTTTCATGGAGGAATTATTAAATGTTTTGCTAGTTTTTAGGAAAGAATATAATCTTGTTGATGTATAATGTTTATTTTTACAGATCTATGACTATATAGTTCTCCTTCAAGATATGTAGTTATCACAAATTCTGAGACTATGGATTTTGGTTCCTTTTTCTAAATTGCGCTCAACACCTAAGAATTTTACTTTCATTTTTTGCTAAAATGTAAAGTATGGTTTTTTTTCCTTGGAAAAAAACAAGGTTTTTCGAGAATGTTACCAATTTTAAAACACTAAGGGTTGGACATAAGAAATTAATTGTAATATAGGAGCTAAGTAAGGCTATCCCTTATCCCCTACCCTTTTTGGCATATAAATTTACAAGTTAGTTGGTTATTTGGATTAAGCAGGTTGTGTTGGGTTGACTCTAATTTGTATAGTCATCATTTCATTTGTAAACTATCAAGGATATTCCACTAGAATAGTTCATCACAACATATCTAATAAAATTAAATATTTACTATTACTTATTCCTTAGATTGCAAATTGTTTAGCTAGATGATTTTTTTGGTAAATTAATTAAATTAGTTAAAAAGTAAAAAAATGAAAAATTACACACATCATTGATAATAGACACAAATATTTTCCTTAGGAAACACTTAAGGGAGAAAACCAACTAGAAGGTGAGGTTGCTTTGCTCTTTCTTCTCTAGAATGGAAAATGTGCAAGTATAAACAAATAAGTACTATCTATGGAGTTACACGAGACATGTGGCCTATATGGCTACTATAAAATCTAACCCCCTCTATTTTTCTCTCTACGCAACTATGGAAAAAAATGAACTCACCTATAGTGGAAACCCTACTCCTCCCAGTGGCCCGGTATATAACATATCTCAATAAGAAACTAGAGGTAATGTTTGACACCCTCAACTCTCAACTACAATTATGTGTTTGGGTATTCTAGTGTCTTATTCAAATTCCACATTTGGTTAGCCCCATATGCATGTGTATTGGAATTTTATGTGGCATCTTCTTCTACCATGGTGGTCAACATGACAAGTCAGTTTGCAGGAGGCGTAAATTTTTCATATGGACTTCGAATGATATGATTTTTGCATTATTGGAAAGGTATATGAGTGTAGAATAACATAACAAGGTATATTTCAAAAGAAAGATAATAAGTTTACCCCAAAAAAATGTTGTTTAATTCCTCAAAATGGATATGAAAGGTTTGAAACCCCAACTCTCTATTGGAACAGGGTCTCCTACAAGCTGCGAAATTGGTCCAATTTTATATAATTTTGATTATATTTAGTATAGCGCAGTGGTTTTGGGGTAGGAAAAAGCCCCAAAAGAATTGTAATGGGTTAAAGGGTAGATCTGGAATCCACAAACCATGGTTTGCGGACCATGGGAAAGATTAAACTAGATTGTTATAAATAGAGGGACACTTTGAATTGTAAGGTAAGAAGAATATGATGAGCTCTTGATGTGAAGGGCTTTTGGGGAAAGGACTCCTATTAGCTGTGTGTGCGGAGATCTCGAGTCCTGCTGTGTGCGGACCCTGTTGCTGTGTGCGCAGGTCGGGTTTGGGTATTGTAAGAAGGAATTGATGGATTGATGAATAAAGAAAGGTTGTTTGAGTAACTGAATATATGTGTACTGTTTATGCGAATCTGTGGTAATTGATGTATTATTCGTATTCTGTGTTAAGCTATGGAAATACCGTGTAAGTGTTTTTACTGCATCTGGTTCTATCTGTTATGTTTTGTGCAATACTACGCTACTGTCTTAGAAGTATGTAATTTGTGAGCACCGTTGTATAGCTAACCTTGCATATGTAGATGTGAAGGAGACCTATAGATTCGACTATGAAACAGGAGATCTGGTCATTATAAAGCCAGAAGCATCTCTGCTTGCCTTACCCATCCTTTCTCAAGTTGTGGAAACCTGGTTCCAGCACCCACCCATACTACTTCGGGTAAGACTTTGACCTATGCAAGTAGGTCACTACCGAACGGGCCAGTAGTATAGGGGTTTGTTGGAAAACCTTAACCTCTGAACCTGGGTCAGGACCCCTCGAGCCAAAAAATGGTTTCGTTGCCGGGACTGGGAGAATTTTGAGAAAGGGAACGGGTAATGACAAGAGATTACTAGAAGCCTGAAAGGAAGGAAATTGAAGAGTGGTTCGAAAAGCAGATTCAGGAATTTGTGATAAAAGAGAATTTCAACACGAGGTTAACAACGAAAAAATGGAAAAATAGGTACATTCTTATAGAAAGCTACGAAATTTTCTTTGTGACATTTTCAATTGAGCTTCAGGAGTGGCTGGCTAGGCTCGTAGAATTCCAGAAGTGTTGGAAGGAGAAACGAGTCACTCAGTGGACTCCAGAGCTAATCCAGCAACTAGAAAGGACTGATAATACCATCACTCACACGGTGGATCATTGGGTGGAAAGTATGCTAGGAGGATTTGTGACAGAATTTTCCATTGTTAAGTTCATCTCCTACTCTGAAGCAGAGTAGAGATTCTTTAAAGGGTTCCGGGGCAAGTTTATGAAGCCATTACCTTTTCTGATTAAGATATTACTGTGCGAGAAGAGTATTCCATGTAGTCACACCAAGTGAACGACCTCGGCTCCAGACGAGAGCACTACACGCAGTGGTAAATACTATCAAACCAACCTTGAAAGGGGAATATCTGTCTATAACCCCCTGCGAGAGACGACTGCGCAAAGCCCCCTATCTACACCACCGTCCAACTCGTGCAAAGGTAAGAGTTTGACCATACCACCACCTCTGCCGAACAGTGATATGGCTACGCGCCTGAAACTACGTACCTTCAAGGGGGTAGGAGATGAGGATATGGACCGATTTTGGTTTGTTGCAGATTTCGTATGGACTGCACAAAATGTGAAAAATGATACAGTGAAGAGGGCACGACTGTCCCTAGCATTCAAAGAAAGAGCATTGGACTGGTATATGCGATACATATCTCAGAATAGGAATGCATCTATTCAAGATATTAAGGACACTCTAAAGAAACAATTTCGAAAGCCAAAATATTACACTAAATTAGTAGCAGAAGTGAAGGACTTCAAGCAAGGTGCATCTGAATCTGTATGGGAGGTTGATCAACGACCGAAGAGAGCAATCAGGGAAGGAGGATTTGAGTATGGTGATAGACAACATACAGAATGGTTCATCGTTATGTTCTTTCCCCACCTGCGCATGCCAATGAGTCACCAAACATTCGAGTCGCATGAAAAAGATGTGGAAATCACTATGAAACTAGAAGCTGCGCCCAAAGAAGATATTTTGTTAGGAGTACAGCAAATTCAGGAGCAGCTCAGAGCTATGCACATGGAAATTCAGAACTTGCGAAAGGAATGAGGAAAAGGAGCCAACACAGATCTATGGTGCATATGATGTCAGGTATCTGGCCATACAAAGGATCAGTGCCCTCTATTGGCAGATTACATGTAGGAAGGAGGACCTAGTCCGGTCTACCCAGGAGAAAATGGAGAACCCAACTTAGTGTGTCCAGGCTCAAGTGGGTCTGCGTTATGGTACGATGACTACCACGTCGTGGGGTTGCACGATATGAACCATTGCCCTCGGCTAGGAGCGTATGTACCAGAACTGAAGCAACATTGTTGCAGGTTCTGTCAGTTGGTAGGACACGATGAGAAAAATTGTCGAACTTACGACTTGATGATAGATCGAGGGAACATGTATAGGGTACACTCAGACCCTGTGTCACTTATATCTCCCATGAGCTTTGGTGGCTCTCCAGCAAGGGGCAGGTCGGGGACGAAGCGCGGGTCAAGGACGCGGGCAGCTAATCTGTTATAACTGCAAGGAAGTAGGACACTTTGCAAGGGACTGCCCAAACCCTACAAGGAAATCTTGCAAATATCGTAGACAGTTGGACCATGTAATCGAATATTTCCCAATTTTAATAGCCAAAATGCAGGAAAAACAGCCCACTCCCACACATAATGTGCAAAGAGTTAAATCTGATCTAAGGAACATAGACCCAAGTGTGAAAGTCATAACATGCAGTGGGATGGTCGCTCGGGGAAAAAAGGAAGAGGCTGCCAGGGATCCTCTGACCTGTCAAGAAGGATCGAACATGAAAAAGGGACAAGAGACAATGGTCCTAGCTGACCAGGACTTCGCTCAGAAAGAAGCAACTACTGCACAGGCACCAACACACCCCAAGATAGATGAGGAGGTTGAGCCCTTTCTACAAGCATGTATGAAGTTGCTATGCAACCCAACGGCTATAGAGAACCTTCAGGCATTAATGAATAGCTGCGTAGTATGGCTCAATCCAACCCTAGGGACCAAGGATGTACACAAACTATACAGGTACAAAAAACGCACTTGAAGAGAAATGCGGCTGACTGCACAGATTGGGGACTATGAGATGAATCAGGTTATTTTGGACCTTGGATCAGATGTGAACGTGTTACCTAAACAAGCATGGCAACAAATGGGAGAACCTAAGTTGGAATGGCCCACCATCCAGCTATGCATGGTGAATCAACAGAATATCATCCCTCTAGGAAGGCTACCAAAAGTCATGGTAGATATTGCAGGAGTAAAGGCCCAAGCTGATTTTGAGGTAATAGAAATCGTAGAAGATGTGAACCCCTACCCTGTGCTCCTAGGACTAGACTGGGCTATAGACTTGGGGGGTGTTATCAATCTCAAAAACTGTAGCATGGTGTTTGAAACTAATGACACATGAGTAATAGTGCCATTGGATCCCGTGGAAGGCGCCTAGTATATAGAGCTAGTGTGAGATAAGGAGGAAGTGGATCACATTTACAAGTTCCCTACGCAGGACGAGGATTGGATTAACCCCACGGCAAAAGGAGTACTCTGCTGGGAAAAGGACAGTGAATTATTTTCCGAATCCGATGGGGAACTAGAGAATTGGCAAGGCTGGTTGCATGAGGTGTCGGTGTTGCGATGTCTTCAGGTCACCAGGAAATTCCGCTGCATCTCCTCCAAGGTAAGAGACCTGCCCTACTTTGGGGATTTGGGTAACATTAAGGAATTCTTACGTGCACTCAAATCAGAAGTTCCCAAGGGATGCAGGCTATGGGCCCTTAAGCTAGCCCTGTGCGGAGCACCTGCGCACTGGTGGGATGTGCATGGGAAGGTATTCCGCGATTGGGAGGAATGTAGGGATAAGATGATCCTACGATTTGAAGCTCCAGATGGGAGACGGATCCAAAATTTCCTTGGGTCAGAAGACCCACGCAGATATTTGCTCGCATGGGAAATACAATGATGCGAAAGAAACCTAAACGAATGGGTCCACCTGTTTATCCATGCTCTAGGACTACATCCAGCTGCATGGTATTTAGATCCAGAGTTACATTAGCGCACTCGTCATTGGGAGAATTTGTGGGATGAGTTTCTGCGAACATTTAGGGTGGTAGATGACACAGGAGCGCTCTACGTAGCTCTAAAGAACACTAACACCTTGACTCAGGGTAGCCCAAGCCTATACATCGCATCTGAATCCTGGGGAACACTAGTACCACACATGGTTGAATACTGCAGCCTCATCCCAATAGAAGGAAAGGATGATCCCCGAACTATCCCAACTGTAGCACTGGATGGGATGCACACAGTTGCCATGTTGTTTAGGCTATACCTGAATCGCATTACAACCCACCTGACATTGGCTATAATTTGGGATGCGCAAACAACACGAATACTTCATCCAAGGTCAGTAGATCCGTGGGAAGGTCGTTGGGTGCGAACAATGAAAGTTAGAACACTGAACTCTGGTAGAAAGGGAATATTACCATTATGGAAAATAGGCAGCTAGCAAATAATGCAACAATTTATGGTGAGTTTTTACCATTCGCTTGATGGTAAGTTCCAAGTTAGATTCACTCCACCATTGGATAGCCATGGGAACTATAAGGGAGAAAGGATAACTCCGATCAAGGCTCCATATCATCTCTGTAATCTATAGGCATTATTCTACTACTTGATTTTCTGGACCTTTAGCATTCTATTCATACCCAATCAACCTACTTCCGCTGTCTGCAAGTTTCCATATTCAGGATCCCCTCCTTCCGTTGCTATGGAAGCCCCTAACCCTCCATATGCTTCGGTGCCTACCAGTCCAGAGCCTGTAGACATTATGTTGAGAGGCTCTAGGGATGCTGAGATTGATAAGCTAATTGCCCTCTAGCTCCCTGAAGGGAAAATTGACTTTGAACCCTGCGCAGACCAGTTGTCTAGTCAACTTAGTGTTCCTAAATTGATGTCATAAATTGTCAACTAGGGCTAGTAAACTGTTGAAGTGAAGTGCACTATATGTGCCTAGTTATATTCTTCCTAATTCATTGTGTTTAGTTTTTTTATAGTGTTCTTGGTTTTGTATTTTTATGCTAAGAGTAAAAGAACTAAATTGTTGGCAAAGAGAAGTCATTGGTCACACGAAAACAGAACAAAATCTACTCTAAACTATGTATGGCACCTAAGAATAGAAAATGCTAATTCACATATTTCAAAGATTGACAAGAAAAGTAACTCATAACATTACACTCAGTCCAATTCATTTCATTATAGGTATGTTGGAACAGCTTGAGAAAAGGATAAGTTTGATGCAATGAGGTTCTCTTTAATAAACAACAACTTACAATATCACAGAGAAAATCTCATCCATGGTTAGAAATTTGTTGGAACATTTTGAGAAAATATTATCTGCAACATAATAACGAACCCTATGCTAAAATAACTTATGACACTAGAATTAACCCATTCTACAACTCAAAATGTTACTATTAAGCCTCATTCAAGGATTAGAGATCTTTTGGAATAACTTTTGAAAAAGGTTGTTTGTAAAATTATGAGAAATTGCAAAACAATCAAGAACTCAAAATGATATAGCTAATTCTTTTCCATATGATAATGATGTGTTAGAAGAGACTAAGAACAAGATCAGCTTGTAAAATAATGAAGGTATTTTAAGTCTAATTCAATAGGACTAGAATGCAATTAATAAAACTTGAAATACAATGAACAGAACTGAACTAGAATGCAATTAACCTCCGAAGTATTACAGCTCTATCTCATTCATGTGTTAGTGATATATTGGAACAATTCATAAGAACAAGATTGACTGTAATATTCAATGTAAGTGAATCATAAAACATGAAGCTCAGAAAAACTACCTAAATTAAGAACGAAATAGAGCTAAAGTCACTTAGAAAATATGCACAAAACCTTTCAGACGGTAGGGGCCATCTACCATCAGATTGGCACACGAATCCTTAACTCCTCAAAATTGCTTCAGATCATGCATCAAAGTTGTACTTCTTTCATTAAATTAAAACGCTTCAGAAATAGAGTATCACAGTCTTGGAAAACTTAACAACAAAACATCAACTAGCTAACTGTCTCTCGGTTCACCGAGTTATTCTTATAAGAAAAATACATAATTGTCATTGAGTGGAAATAGGCATAGGTTTATTTTTAAATCAAAATCAAATTAGAACTCCTGTTCAGGACTCGTACTTTGCTAAAGACATCTGTAGAGTCCTTGTCCTTGTAGAAGTCTACTTCTTAGTTTTGGCTTCCTCCACGTGCATAACCACTTGCAGATTTTTGCTCAGACTTCGTAGAGGGCAAGGAATGATGTAGGTGAGTTCTGGAATTCAACCATATGTGTTTTTACTTTAAGTGACACCTGTAACCTGTGTGAACATAAATATGGCTGTGGAATAGGCGACTAGCTACAGAATGGTTGCATTCTGTAGCTAAGTCTAGTCAAAAATCACTACGACAACAAAACCACAAAAGTATAGTAAGTCAGTTATTGCATGCATTATTAAAGTGACTTTAATCAATCCTATTGATCTTTTAAGCCTATAACTGATAAAGGAAAAATGGAATGAAGTGAAATTTGGTGAAAGGAAAGGACATCGGGCTCAACATACCCCCACTGCAAAGCTTTTGCATGTCCTCATGCAATCAATTCATGTATTCTGAAACTTCTGTTAGGACATCTAACTTCCTTTTTCTGCTTTGCTTAGTTTTCAATGGCATCCTGGGCTTCCTTATGACCAATTTGAACCTCAGATTTATAAGTGCCTGCTCAACTTTTTTTTTTTCTTCTTTAGCTTCTCACTAGCCTTGTACAATTTTTCCATTTGCAGAGAGAGAGTTGTATTCATATTACTTTTCATCTTGACTTGTTCCCTTAAAATTTCATTTTCAATTTTTATGTGCCTATTAAGTACTTCCAATTCATGTTTATCTCTCCTCAGCACTTCAATTGAAGATTCTTGTGGGCTAGGAGTTCTTCCTCTGTTTTCTGAAGCTCTCTTTTCCAATGACTCAACATAATGATAGATTTGTTGTTGGGCTGGGTCTACTTCCGGAGTTCCTCTATCAAGATCCTCTTCGTACGAGTACTCAGGAGATCTATCAGTTGGTGTCTCTTCATATTCAATATCTATGATTCCCATTTGCTTAACCCCTGTTTTCTTCAATATGCCTCTAAGCCTATGGCTTCTTCTTAGTTTAGATGGTCCCTCATGTCTCTCCTTAGCATACTTTCTTATTATCTTTTCCTTTTTAAGTTGTTTCTTGATTTCAACCAATTTTTCAGAGATAATCTCCTCATTGTCTTCTTGTATGGATTTACTAGTTTTAATTTCAACAGATTTGGAAATTTTTCCTCTCCTGCTTCTTCTTGCAAGTTTGCCTTTAGATGGAGTTTCTTTAGGTTCTTCAAAATGATTCCTCAAGAGGAACTCATCCCAACTGTCCCCCACCTTTTTCAAATGATGCTCAATTAGGATTTTAACTAGGCCATGGTGATACAAGGTGGTTTCTAAGAATTGAACCCTTTTTTGGACATTAGAAGCCATCCTCTTTAGGCTATGGAGTAAGAAAAAGGGTAAATTGATTTCTTCATCTAGGAAATGCATCATAAGTCAAATGTGATAAACATATAGGGTGCCAAACCTTCCCTCACAAGTTATAAAATTTTGCAGAATTAACAACATATTTCGCCATTTATTCTTTAAGGCTGAACTAGGAATGCCTTTCTTGAAAACTGAGATATCCATACCTGGTGTTTTGAGCATATGCCTCCATGCTTCATTGTGAAATTCCTTGTTTTTGAACCATCGTTCACCTTGCCTTGGTAATTCTGCTGCTTCTGCAATGAAATATTCTATGATAATGAACTTGACATCACCTATTTCAACTTCTAACCCGTTGAATGACCGGGAAAATGTCTTGGTGACCTCCTTATGAAATCCATTGAACTTTTCCAAAAATTGTAGCCATCCAACCTGCTGTAACATTTCTCTAATCTGTGGGTAACCCTCTAGGTATTTGGTTCCAACTGGTTCGGACCTTACAATGAGTCCCATGGCTTCTTTTCTCAATATTCAATTTACTGCTTCGTAACTGCTCTCCTATTCAAGGTAAAAATGGCTGTAGAAGTTTGTTTTCACCCCAAAGATGACTTCTCTATTTTTTCCGATAGGAATTGGCTACAGAAAAATGACATGAAGTGGATATGGAATGAGTGAAATACGGTGAGGGTAAATCAAACTAATAAATGAGTTTGAGAGCTGTCATGGAGTAAAAGACCGCGGAGAAATCTCGTGAGAATTTCAGACTCATCACTGAATACTTCGGGTTAGTGACGTGACCTAATAGGTCACTTCAAGTACTAACCATTAATTTTTAATAAATTATGATTTGATATGGCGGAATGGAAGGGATTTGTCCAAGGATTTTATGATAGGCTTGATCAATACGAATATTCAAAATAACTTTATGAAACATACATATAACTTAACCATACTATAACTTTCATAATCTGTTATCATAATAATTTTACAATTTTACCTTAGCCCTTCTTTTGATTTTTTTTTTTGGTGTGGTTTTAATATGCTTTGTCTTCTTTCGAAAATCATTGATCCTTCAGTCTTCATAATCCCTTTGATTTTTCTTGTTGACATAGGTGTGCAGGATCAATTTGTTGTTGAACAAGTGGTTGTTGGATAGTTTCCTGCAGGATATCTGGCTGCAAAATGTCTGGCTACAGAATGTTTGGTTGCAGAATGTCTGGCTACAGAATATCTAGCTGTAGAATATACCTGTAAAATCTTTGAGACATGGAATGAAATAATTTGAAACATGGATGGAATGTAGTATGAAATTAAATAAAATGGATCATGAAATATGGTGGAATGAAGCATGAGTGAAGTGAAATATGATGGAATGAAATGGATCATAAATGTGAAGTGGAATGAAATATGAAAAGTGGCCTGCAACTTATGATTTGTAATACTCAATTGCAGAAAGAGATCAATTTTGAAAACCTGAAATGAAAATGAGATGGACCATAAAATGGAGTGAATGAAGTATGGATGAATGGAGTGAATGAAATATGAATTAAGTGAGATATGATGGAGTGAAATGGATCATAAGTGGTATGTGATATGTAAAGTGGGCCTGCACTTATGATTTTATGATATTTTCTTGCAGGAAAAGAACAATTTTGAAAAGGTAAAGTGTCAGAAGGATTCTGATTTTCACTTTATCTTTTCTGTATAAACATGCTAATCAATGATTAGTTTTCATGTTTATACTTTTTTTTTTTATGCATCTAATTTCAGAAAATACAATTAAGTTGATGAAGAAGAAGGATTCTTCTTCATTAACTTCACATCACTATTCTCTTGGAATATCTTGACAAATTCTTCTCTTGAAAGTGGCTTATGATACAGTTTCAATCTATGACCATTTACAAGAAAAGTGATCTCATCTTCATCTATTGACCTAATTTTTATTGCTCCATTGTCAAAAAATTTCACAATTTCATATGGCCCAAGCCAATGTGTTTGGAATTTACCTTGAAAATCTTTGAACTTTGAATCAAACAAGAGGGCCCAGTCACCTTCTTTTAATTTCTTTTCCTTAATTTACTTATCATGCCATCTAGTCCTTTGTTGTTGGACTATATTTGTTCTCTGGACTGCATCTTGTTTGATCTCATCCAATTCATTAATCTGCTCCAATCTATGCTTTTGTGCTTCTGTTAGATCAATTCCTAGCTGGACTGCCATTTTAAAATTTTGAATCTGAAACTCTATGGGAAACAAGACTTGTTTTCCATAAACAAGTTCATAAGGAGTATGACCCGTTGTGCTTCTCCATGTAGTTCTATAGGCCCACAAGGCTTCAGCAAGCCTGTATGCCCAATCTCTTCTATGTAAATGAATAGTCTTTGTTAGGATCCCTTCAATGACCTTATTAGTAGATTCCACTTGACCATTTGCTTGTGGATGATAGGGAGTAGATTTTCTGTGTCTTATTTTGTACCTCTCCACCATTTGTTCCACTAGCTTTGATGTGAATTGAGCTCCTTGATCTATAACAATTTCTCTTGGGACACAAAAACGAGTAAAAATATCCTCAAAAATAAAATTAACTATAGTTGCTTCAGTAGCAGAAAGTAATGGCTTGGCCTCTACCCATTTGGTAACATAATCAGTGAAAACTAATATATATTTCTTTTGTCTTGATGGAGGACTAATAGGTCCTACAAAATCTAAAGCCCATTTCTCAAAAGGTTCAATATGTACCTGAGGCTGCAATGGCATCTCACCTGAAGAAGAAGGTTTGGCAGTTGTTACACCTTTTGACATACTCTTAAGCATCTTTAAAAATGGATGGCCAATAGTATCCTAAATGAAAGATCTTATAAGCTGTCCTTTTATCAGCAAAGTGTCTGCCACAAGGTTTATCATGACATGCCTTGAGAATCTCAGGCATCTCATCTTCTCGAACACATCTCCTAGTGATAAAATCTGGACTTGTTTTGTATAACTCATTAGCAACCCATGAATATTTTGCACTGTCATAAATGATCTTTCTTTTGTCTCTTGCATTCATTATTGAAGGAAATTTTCCTGAAACTAAATAATTAGCAATGTCAGCAAACCAAGGAGTTTGAGTAGAAACTGCAAAAAGATATTCATCAGGGAATTGATCTTCAACTGGAGTACTGTCCTTAATGTTTTGGAGTCTAGATAGGAAATCAACTACTGTATTTTGTTTCCCAGGCCTATCTAGAATGGTAATGTTGAATTCCTGTAAAAGCAATAACCATCTTATGACTCTGCCATTAGTAATTGATTTGTTCATTAGATATTTAATTACAGAGTGATCTGTGTGAACAAAAGTTTCATAGCCTATTATATAGTGTCTGAATTTATTTATGGCATGAACAATAGCTAAGAACTCTTTTTCAATTACAATATAATTTAACTCTGAAGGAGTCAAATTTTTACTTGTATAGTAGATGGCATAAGGAATCAGGTCTTTTTGTCCCAATACTGCTCCTAAAGCTGTATCTGAGGCATCTGTTGAAATATGAAAATGTAATTTCCAGTTAGGTCCCCTTAAAATAGGTGCTTCATATATTTTTGTTTTCAAGGTCTCAAAGGATAACTGGCAACCAGGATTCCATTTGAATTCACAGTCCTTGGTAAGTAATTTGAAAAGTGGAGATGCTATCTTGGTGAAGTTTTCTATAAACCTTCGATAATATCCTGTAAATCCTAGAAAACTCCTAACATCTTTTTGACAACTTGGAACAGATAAGTTAGATATGACTTCAAATTTTGACTCATCAACTCTAATCCCATCCCCTGAAATGTGATGCCCCAAAACAATTCCTTCAGTAAACATCATAAAACACTTCTCATGACTTAGTGAAAGATTTTCTTCTTTACATCTCTTTAAAAAAATTTCCAAGTTTGCTAAGGCTTCTTCAAATGTGTTTCCGTAGACTGTGAAATCATCCATATATACCTCTACACAATCATGTATTAGATCTGAAAATATTTCTAGTACTGCACTTTGAAATGTTGCAGGTGCATTGCATAGTCCAAATGGCAATACTCGGTAAGCATAGGTACCCCAAGGACAGGTAAATGTGGTTTTGTCTTGATCTTCAAGTGCTACTTGAATTTGGTTATAACCACTAAACCCATCTAAAAATGAGAAGTACTTTTTGCCAGCTAATGTATCTAATACCCGATCTATGAAAGGTAGGGGAAAATGATCTTTAAGAGTAGCTTTGTTTAATTCCTGGTATTCAATACATACCCTCCATTTACCATTTTTCTTTGGCACAATTACCAAAGGAGAAACCCACTCACTATCTGAAATGGGATAGATAAAGTTGACATTTAACAATTTCTGCAATTCTTCTTTAACAATCTCCCTAAGATTTGGATTCATCTGTCTTCGAGGTTGTCTGATTGGTTTACAATTTTCCTCTATGTAGATGTGATGAGTGCAAGTCTTAGGGCTTATCCCTTTCATATCAATGTACTCCCATGCATATGCATAAGAATGTCTCTGTAATATCTTGACTAGCTTTTCTTATTGAGCTTTCTCTAGGTTCTTGTTTATGATTAAAGTTTTACTTGGAAATATCTCAATTGTAGAGCTACCAAATTTATCCATGGAGTAAAGAGACATATGTCTTGATGATAAAAACTCAATGTTGGATTCTTCTTGAAATTGTTCATGTTTGTATTCCGAAGAGGATTCAAAATTTTCTAAGGTATTCAGAATCTGGCTATCTTCACTAATTTATGAAATTGTGAAGAGAGGTTGTATGTCTTCTTCATCCTCAATCCATTGAGTATCATCTAATTCTGTAATTGTTTTTGCTGGAGGATACAAGGTAAATTTCTTGGTTGAACTACCATCAGAGATGTACATATCATCGGATCTACAACTAATGAAAGCATCAGCTGTAGCTAACCAAGGTCTTCCTAATATAATAGGATGCCCTCCTAGATTATTCTTAGGAGTTAGGATCATAAAATCCATAGGATATTCCCAAGAATCTAGGGACACTGGAATGTCTTCTATTACCCCATTAGGTTTGATCACAGATCTGTCTGCTAATTGTAATAATGTGGGTGTAAAAAGAAGATTAGGAAGCTTTAGTTTATCCATGATTTGTCTACTCATGATATTGATTGCTGCTCCTAAATCAATAAGTGTGTTTTGGATCTCAGTTCCATTGATGTGTATTTTAACAACTGGATTTCCTGGGTCTAGATACTTTGGAATGGCAATCTTACCCATCATGATATCTGCTATTTTTCCTTCCAGTTGAATTTTCTTTGTCTCTTTGATTCTTTTTCCTGTTTTTTTCATGCTCAAATCCTTTATTGTTTTTGCTAGAATTGGAATTTCCTTGATAGCTTGTAATAATGGGATCTTAATACAAACATTTCTCAGCTCATCTAGGAAATCATAATTAGGCACCATAATTTGTTTTTTTACACCCTTATCAATTTGTAATCTTTCTGGAAAGGGAGGTGTAGAGGTAGATGTTGATGGCTGCTCTAATATAGGAGTTGAAGTTATTGGTTATTTTTGTTTTGATTTTTCAATATTTGGGTCTTGAAGAGGTGTGCACTCTTCAAGACTTTTATTTACCCGCAGAGAATATTCCTCAGAGTTGTTTTGTTCTTGTATGATTACAGAAGGTTTCTTCTTTTCAAGTATTCTTCCACACCTAAGTTGAACATCATTAAGGTCTAAAGGAGTAATCAAATAGGTTGGAAACTGTTGGCCTTATATCATGTATGTGTTCCGAGGATTTTTATTGTTGGGGTTTGGTATGGGTTGGGCAGGTAACTGATTTGCTTTATGAGGAAATGGTAATGGAAGTGGTGGATTTTGATGTTGTGGATTTTGAGGATTTTGTTGAGGAGGAAAATGTGGATATGGTGGATAGGATGGTGGATATTGATAGTACTGAGAGTATCTTCCATAGGGATTTTGTGCTCCTTGTGCCCAAGCTTGAGATTTATTTTGAAATTGGGACCAAGGTTGCTGCCAAGAATTCCAATTTGTTGGAGGTTGATTATATAGGTGATCATGGAATCCTTGTGTTTTAGGTCCTTTCCAAGGCCTCCTAGAGACAAAATTGAGAGATTCTATGGAATTTGTAGGGGTTTCTTCTTGAAAGATAGCTTTAAGACCAGGAAGTGAAGGAAAAATCTTGGTCTCATGTTTTTCTAAGCAAATTACACAAGTCTCTACTACTTTTGCATCCAAAGGGCACTCTCTCAAGGCATGCTTCTTTCTACATTTGGGACAAAAGATTGTTAAGGCATCAGATTCAGTTTTTTGCTTGTTTTGTAACTTAAGGGTGTCTATTTTCTCACTAAGACTCCCTAAAATGTCAGATTTGAATTCATCAAGCATATGTCCTATTTCTGCCCTACTTACTGTCCCAGAAGCAGACTTATTTGCCCTTGTAAGAGCAGGGTCTCTTGGTCCTTTTACAATTTTAGATTTCCCTCTTGAAAGGTTGATACATAATTCAGATATTTCAGGTAATGTGAGCTGAGATATATCCCCTTTTCCCATCATATTAACGATATCTAACCAATCATCTCTAATTGTCTTCAACAAGAGAGCTTTCAAAGTATCTTGGTCTAAGTTTTCCATTTTTGCTCTCTTGATGTTATAGTTAAACCTCTCCAACAAATCTTCCAGATTTTCATCCTCTTTTTGTAGAATTTTAAACACTTCCTCCTTATGGTTGAATGGCATACATTAATCCAAATACCTCTCTAGAAATGCGTGTTTCATGTCTTCTCATGTCCTAATAGAACTATTGATCAAACTCATAAACCATTTTAATGCTGCTCCTTTCAATGTTGAAGGGAATAGTTTTAGTTTTTGGTTATCTTGTAAGTAATCATAGGTTCTACATAGGACTTAAAATTCAAATAGGAAGGTTTTAGGATCTTCACTTTTGAGTCCATAAAATTTTGGAAGGACAGAGGGTGAAATGTTTTTCATAGTTGCATTGGTTTCTTCATCTACTATAGGAAACCAAAAAGAGCTTCCCATTTCCCTTCTACCTCTTCCTCTGCCTCCTTCTTCACCTCTACCTCCTTCTCCTTCTGCACCTCTACCTCCTTCTCCTCTACCTCTACCTCTACCCCCTCCAAATAGTGTTTTTTCTCCATTAAAGAATCCTCCTCCCCCTTCTTCTGCCATGGTTGATTCTCCTGTGGAAGTGGAAAATTTTATGTCTCTAGCAGGGATCCTTGAATCTTCTTCTAGGACAAGTTCAATGAATGAAGTGGAAGGTATTTCTGATGGAATATCTTATCTTAAATCTTCTGGAAGTCTATGATCATTAAAGTATGGGATGTGGATTTGAGTTGGAGGTGTGCTGCCTCTTGGTCTTGGTGGAACAAGTGATGTTCTAGGAATCAAGCTTCTGATTCTCATGAATCTACCCCTTGAGTCTCTTTCTCTATGCATATCATTTTTTTTGGGAGGTAAGAAACAAGGCTACCTAGTTACACTTCCCTGGAAACGGTGCCAAAATGTCTAGTCAACTTAGTGTTCCTAAATTGATGTCATAAATTGTCAACCAGGGCTAGTAAACTGTTGAAGTGAAGTGCACTATATGTGCCTAGGTATCTTCTTCCTACTTCGTTGTGTTTTTTTTTTCTAGTGTTTTTGGTTTTGCATTTTTATGCTAAGAGGAAAAGAACTAAATTTTTTTCAAAGAGAAGTCATTGGTCACACGAAAACAGAACAAAATCTACTCTAAACTATGTATGGAACCTAAGAACAGAAAAATGCTAATTCACAGATTGCAAAGCTTGACAAGAAAAGTAACTCATAACATTACACTCAGTCCAATTCATTTCATTAGAGGTATGTTGGAACAACTTGAGAAAAGGACAAGTTTGATGCAATGAGGTTCTCTTTAATAAACAACAACTGACAATATCAAAGAGAAAATCTCATCCATGGTTAGAAATTTGTTGGAACATTTTGAGAAAAGATTATCTACAACATAATAAGGAACCATATGCTAAAATAACTTATGACACTAGAATTAACCCATTATTCAACTCAAAATGTTACTATTAAGCCTCATTCAAGGATTAGAGATCTTTTGGAATAACTTTGGAAAAAGGCTGTTTGTAAAATTATGAGAAATTGCAGAACAGTCAAGAACTCAAAATGATATAGCTAATTATTTTCCATATGATAATGATGTGCTAGAATATACTAAGAACAAGAGCAGCTTGTAAAATAATGAAGGTCTTTTAAGTCTAATTCAACAGGACTAGAATGCAATTAATAAAACTTGAAATACAATGAACATAACTAAACTAGAATGCAATTAACCTCCGAAGTATTATAGCTCTATCTCATTCACGTGTTAGTGATATATTGGAACAGTTCATAAGAACAAGATTGACTATAATATTCGATGTAAGTGAATCATTAAACATAAAGCTCAGAAAAACTACCTAAATTAAGAACGAAACAGAGCTAAAGTCACTTATCTAGAAAATATGCACAAAGCCTTTCGGACAGTAGGGGCCCTCTACCATCAGATTGGCACACGAATCCTTAACTCCTCAAAATTGCTTCAGATCATGCATCAAAGTTGTACTTCTTTCATTAAAGGAAAACACTTCAGAAACAGAGTATCACAATCTTGGAAAACTTAACAACAAAACATCAACTAGCTAACTGTCTCTCGGTTCACCGAGTTATTCTTATAAGAAAAATACATAACTGTCATTGAGTGGAAATAGGCATAGGTGTATTTTTAAATCAAAATCAAATTATAACTCCTGTTGAGGACTCGTACTTTGCTGAAGACATCTGTAGAGTCCTTGTCCTTGTAGAAGTCTACTTCTTAGTTTTGGCTTCCTCCACGTGCATAACCACATACAGATTTTTGCTCAGACTTCGTAGAGGGCAAGGAATGATGTAGGTGAGTTCTGGAATTCAAACATATGTGTTTTTACTTTAAGTGACACCTGTAACCTGTGTGAACATAAATATGGCTGCGGAATAGGCGACTAGCTACAGAATGGCTGCATTCTGTAGCTAAGTCTAGTCAAAAATCACTACGACAACAAAACAACAAAAGTATAGTAAGTCAGTTATTGCATGCATTCTTAAGGTGAATTTAATCAATCCTATTGATATTTTAAGCCTATAACTGATAAAGGACAAATGGAATGAAGTGAAATTTGGTGAAGGGAAAGGACATCTTTGGGGCTCAACACCAGCGTCAAAGCTATATGATGGAATTTAACGCCCTTTCCAACCCTAGGATGATTGCGGGCTCCAATCGGATGGACTTGGAAGTAGCCATGAAAGATGGTATGCAACTGCCATAGATCACTCTGAGATCTGACACAGTCAAGTCGCAGCTAGTCCTGCTAATGACAGGGCTGACTAACAAGGGTACTATATCCCCCCAGGGTACGAAGCGACACCAGAATACGCTACGCCCTACCAGTAGTACCAGACTACCTACCATAGAAATCCATGCTTATTCACTGCCTAGCACTATCCTGGTCGGCGCCCACATTCCAATGACTACGGGACTACAATTGACTTGGCGCAGCTACCCCGCGAGGCATTACAGGGTTTACACACCATCATGCTTCAAGAGATCCATCATCGCGATCAAATTGCATAGCAACAGCTTGATGTGACCCCGCCGCTCATCGCACGACAGATCGAAGATGTCTCCGCTGCTATCTCGCAGATGGCACAGCTCGAACCGGTGGTTCACCAGCTCAACATAGAGGTCCCAGATGCACTCACCATAGAAGGCTTGGTTGCAGCACTAAAGGCATCCCAAACCGAAATATAGACCCTCAGGACCCAAATGGCACGCCAATTCACCGCATTACAGGCCCAAGTGCAGCCTGCCACACCTCCAGAGGTACGAGCACAACGTTCTGCACTGGTAACAGAAGCTATGAACACCATTATGGGACAACTTACTCTGGGTACTTAGTTGCTCGAGGTGGTCATGCAGCTTTGGACAACAGTCTAATTCAACTCGTTTCTTTAGAACATCAAGAAGGACTTATGACAGAAGGAGGCCGCTTTTGATCAGATCGAAGCTACCTTGCCCTCCCTAGTCCCTGCGCAGCGTCTAGCACTCTTGAAGACTAGCAACGCACTCTGAGACATGATTACGGATCTCCAACGAAAAAAGCATGCCATCACAAAGCGCTTGAAGCCATGGGGCGATGCCACCTTCTAGATATCATAGGGTGCTAATGACACAATTGTGTGACTCAACCAGATATTAAAGCAGGTCACCATGGCTACTGAAGGACCGACCTCCCAGAAGCTTATAGTCATCGCACAGAGTGTTGCTGCCCAGAGTCAATAAGTGTTACCTCCGCTGATCGTAGCCATCAATACCTTACATGTGCAGATAGAGACCACACCACCACAGTGACTCGGGAGGATTCACAAGATTGTGTTGGGGGACTGTTGGAACAGGGGCTCCTACAAGCTGCGAAACTGGTCCAATTTTGTATAATTTTGATTAGATTTAGTCTAGCACAGGGGTTTTGGGGTAGGAAAAAGCCACGAAAGCATTGTAATGGGTTAAAGGGTAGATCTGGAATTTGCAAATGACGGTTTACAGACCATGGGAAAGATTAGGCTAGATTGTTATAAATAGAGGGACATTTTGAATTGTAAGGTAAGAAGAATATGATGAACTCTTGATGCAAAGTGTGGCTTAGTAGATCTGTTTGGGTTTTTGGGGAAAGGAATTCTGCTGGTTGTGTGCAGAAGATCCCGAGTCTTGCTGTGTGCGGACCCTACTGATGTCCGCAAGTCAAGTTTGGGTTTTGTAAGAAGGAGTTGAAGGATTGATGAATAAAGAAAGGTTGTTTGAGTAACTAAATCTATGTGTACTATTAATTCGAATCTGTGGTAATTGTTGTATTATGTGTATTCTGTGTTAAGCTGTGAAAATACTGTGTAAGTGTTTTTACTGCATCTGGATCTGTCTGTTATGTTTTATGCAATACTGCGCTACTATCTTAGAAGTATATAATTTGTGAGCACCATAGTATATCTGACCTTGCGCATGTAGATGCAAAGGAGACCTATAGATCCAGCTCTGAAACAGGAGATCTGGTCATTATAAAGCCGAACGCAGCTCCGCTTGCCTTACCCATGCTTTTCAGGGTGTGGAAACTTGGTTCCATCACCCACCCATACTACTTCAGGTGAGACTTTGACCTCCGCAAGTAGGTCACTGCCGAATGGGCTAGTAGTATATGCGTTTGTTGGCAAACCTTAACCTCTAAACTTGGGTGAGCCAACGCTCTCCAAATTGGGACCCATCGATAAAAAATGACTCTATAAGGTATTTCTTCCAAATTTTACACCCTCAAATAATTTAGAGATATAACAAATAGTATAATGATCCAATTTTGATCATCCTCCTCCTTGTTTATATTGTTATTATGGAAAGTATTGCCTATCATCTTGATGAACAACTAACATTCTCAAGGATTCATAATCTAGTACATGTATCAATGATAAACTTAGAAAAGGAAGGTTATGATAATTACATAAAAAAATATCACTTACACTAATATCATGTATGAGAACAATAAATTGGAGGAATTGAATTCATATAAATATCTTGTAATCAATATTAATCACAAACTCTATAGAAATTAGTATACACTAAACATGCATACATGCAAATTCCCCTAATCTCACAATATTTAACTTCTTGCAAAATACAGAATCATTCCATTGTTAATCTTTTGTAGAAAATTAATTGCAAACACATGTGAAGCATAAATAAAAACAATCGCACATAACATAGTTGTTTAGCTGGAAATCCTGAAGCTGAAAACCCCAACTATCATATATTATGTATCATGGAGATCATGTAACAATATCATACAAATCTTAGTACATGAAGCTCTCAGTACAATCAATTGTCACACAATAACATAGAAGAAATCTGCAAATCCATGCACCGATCTCCGCCCTCCTGCTAGCCTGCCTCCACTGCGCAATCCTTGCTGAAGAAAAGCTCACAATGAATTCGAATTACCCTTGCCTTGACTGCACAATCCTCATTGGAAACTCCAATGTGTGTGTTGTGCAATCAATGCATCACTATAGTCATAATAGATAGTCCATCTTGCCCTTTCACCTATCTCTCCATTGGGTCTCCACTGGAACTGACATCCACTATAGTTAATTGTTGTATTATTCAGTTGATTAATGAGTCATTATTTGTGAATTAATTAACTAATTAATTCACTCCACTCTCACTAGTGTATCATTCAGTTAGACTAGATACAACTAGCTCAACTAAGTCTAACTGAGTTAAAATGAATACAACTCCATGAACTACTCTTCCAACTCTGTCATAACTTTTGCACTTTATTTCTAACTGAGTCCTCCATGCATGAACCACCAATAAAACCTAGGAATTGTGTAATTCCTTCAGCCCACTGATTTTCCAAATCTGTGCACTGAAATTAAGTGCTCCAAGAGAATAAGTTGATGTTTATTGTCGGATTATTATTAAGAGATAATAATAATCGACACTTATATTTTTAGATTGACAATATATAAATAGACTTCGCCCAATATTCTAAAAATAGAATTTCATTTATTTTTCAGACTTTATCAACCATCCACAAATAGCATCCTGCAACTTCTGAAATATGATCACCATGTCTAAAAATAGACTTGCGCCAAAAATAGCCTGCAGGCCCATTTACTGAAGGCGACCTTTTCACTAAGCTCATCATCTTGTTGAATCTCAACACTTCCTCTCAACAAGATAGGGATTATCTTTCACCCTGATCCTTCCTCTATGGTATTCGAATTTTCTCCTGGTGAGCACCTTCATCAGAATATCTACATCCTGATCTTCTGTAGGAATGTACTGAAGCAACATGATCTCTTGCTGCACACAATCTCTGATATGATGATACCATGTATCAATATGTTTAGATATGTCATGAAACACAGGATTAACCGAGAGTTTAATGCAACTCTAATTATCACAATGTATCACTGTGGTATCTAAATGTGAACCGAAAAAACCAACCAGGATCTTCCTCATCCAGATAACCTCACATGCAGCTTGACTTGCTGCCATGTATTTTTCTTCCACTGAACTGAGTGCCACGGATCTTTGTTTCCTGCTGTACCAAGAAACTGCCATAGATCCGATACTAAAAATCCCTCCTGATGTGCTCTTTCTGTTTGTTGGGCTTCTTACCCAATCTGCATCCGTGAAGCCATGCAAATTCACCTCATCCATCTGTTTGTACCATAAACCATACTCATATGTGCCCCTGAGATATCTCAGGACATGCTTGCCTGCCTTCCAAAAGAGCTTGGTAGTCTTAACCATCACTTGTGAAAGCTGGTTCACCACATAGTATATGTCCAATCTTGTATTGACTAAATACATGAGCGAACCCACCAACTATCGATAAACAATGGCATCCACTACCTCTGCCGATGTAGCATCCCCTTTCCTCCAATTTCCTAGAAGAGGAGTGTCGATAGGCTTGCAGCCTTGCATGTGAAACTTCTCCAATATCTCCCGGGCATACTTGCCTTGAGACACAAATAGTTCACCTTCCCATTGCCATATTTCCAATCCAAGGAAATAATGAAGGAGGCCCAAATCCTTCATCTCAAACTCCTTTGCAAGATCTTCCTTGCATGATTGTATCAACTACTCATCACCCGTTAGTATTAAATCATCAACCAAAAAAACATCATTAAAAGCTTTCCCTCCACCACAGTTTGGTACAGGTTTGCATCCGCCTCACTCTTGGTGAAGCCAAGTCCAGTGAAATAGTTGTCGATCTGTGTGTACCAAGCACAAGGTGCTTGCTTCAGCCCATACAACACTCTTTTGAGTCTGCACACATGCGACTTGATACTGTAGATCTAAAATCCTTCCGGCTGCTCAATGTACACCTCTTCCTCAATGATCCCATTAAGGAACACAGTCTTCACATCCATCTGATGAATGTGCCAACCCATCTGTGCTGAGAGAGCAAGGATGGTCTGTATGGAAGAATACTATGTGACAGGTGCAAAGGTTTCTTCACAGTCAATCCTCTCGATCTGTGAGAAGCCCCAGGAAAAAAATCATGCCTTATACTTCTCGATGCTCCCATCACTAGCTTTCTTTACATTGTACATCCATCTTCATCCTACAACTGATTTACCCACCGGCTTTGGAAAAATCTCCCAAGCACTGTTTTTGACCATGGAGTCATACTCCTCCACCATGGCATCTACCCAAGTGGGCTCCTGCACTGCTTCTTCAAAATAATACAGCTCTGTCACGATACACTTGCTCATTAGAGCCATGTATCCAGTAAATTGGTCAGGTGATTGTCTCTCTCTGCACTGTGATGTAGGGTCTCCTACATTCAGTGTCACATCAAGCTTCAGTATCTCAGCTTCTATGGTATGCTTTCTTCCTTGTTTGATGTTTGGTTTTGCATGAGTGGAATCCTCCACTCCATGAATCTCCTCCTATGGTTGATCCACATATAGAGGCTCACCTTTGGGAACAAGAATTTCCTCCTCTGAATGCAAGTGTAGCTCCCTCTGTTACACAACATTTTGTCACTGTCTCTACAATCCCTAAATCGCACATTGGAGGGTCATTTCTATGACCAATACGCAGTGTCATGCTTTGAAAATACCATCCTTACATCCCTTTTGATGAAAGCAACATTCTTCTTGCTGACATTTCCCTAAGCACAACTGTGAAAATCCCTATTTTTGCCTTGGCGCGAGTAGCCTGTTACATCCTCGCACCGACCTAGAAATTTAACATTGAGCCCGTGCCACTTGGTGCTCTGTGCCAGTTAGACACCCGCGCCAAGATGTTTATGGAATTTAAAAAAAATATATAAGTGGAGGTTCTATTCCAACCACCTCGGGGATGAGTCATTGGGAGTGGTTGAACTGAAACAACCATGGACTCCTTCCTTTAGTTAGTAGTTTCCACCTCCCTTGGAGCTCTCCTAAAGGATAGGACTCCCTCCCACCTTTGTAGGGATCCAAACCTCCTCTTTTCACTCTATATAATAAACTATCTCCTTTAGTAGAAGATAGCTGAACACATTATAGAAAAATGGTTGAATAACTAAATTACAGAATTATACTATAGCTAAGCTACTAGAGAAGATAGAGTAAGAAAGATAGTATTAAGAGAGCTCAAGATTATGACTTCTAAGAGAGCTTGAGTCTGGATTCCCTGACCGACAGTTGAGACATGTTTTTTCTGAACCCCATTGGAGGAGATCACGACATTAAAGCATCGGTTGTACTCTTCCTTCTACTCATTAATATACATGACTATTTTTTGGTTCCACTATTGTGTTATGATGTTTATTTGATATGATATGTTTAGCCCTCTTTGACTGGATAATAGTTGTGAGTGAAACTACACTACTATATGTTGTTCTTGTTCTTTGTCTTATGTGCAGGTATCTGGGTGTGACAGCGAACGGATCGTGACTTGTCAAGGCAAGAATGAGAGACCACTACTCTTTCTGTAATATCGACAGAGTTGGATTCAAGGTAGGCCAATATACCATTTCTTTTGTTCATTCATTAACTAGGAAGCAACACTTTAGCGTGTCCTTTTGTTACTAGACCCACCCTCGGGCTAGAGGGATTGTCTCTAACCACAGAGAGGATTTACCTTCATAACAAATTAGCGACTCCATTGGGGATCAATGCAAGTTTTTCGTGTCATCCTGTTGGGTTGGTTTCCATTCTTGGTTTAGTTATCTATCCTTTTTCTAGTTTGTTTGCTGAGTTTCCATTCTTTGTTTAACTCGAGAGAGTCAAGGTTGACTTTTTATCATTAGGTTAGGGTTTTTCCTCTTTGTCCATAGGTTTCCATCTTGGTGCATTTTTTGTCTGGAAAGTCATGCCGATTGGTGCATGTTGCTATTTTAACACTCACACCAACCTTTGTAGCACATGTTTCTATTTTAGCACTCGTGCCAACCTCTGTATGGCGTAGATTACAGCCTTACAGTCGCGCCCATCCCTGTAGGTTTTGGATTGACCCCCCTAATGCATTTTTTGATCATTTTTTCTTGCCTCTGGGTTATTTTTGAGTGTGTTTAAGCCTTTGGAGACTGTGTTGACTACTGTAGACTTGTTTCCCTCAGTCATTTTTCCATTTTCTTGTTGGTGTCAATTAAGACCTTAGGGTTTCTAGTTATTCTTGCACACCAAGCCTTCTGTTCGAGAACGAGTCTCTTCTATTATTGTCAGTCTCTTTTTGGGTTTTTAGACTGAGATTTCTTGATCATTTTGTTTTGTTGATTGAATGGTCTTTTCGTTTTTTTCGATTAGTCTTTCTTCTTCAACACTTTGAGCATAGATTGCTTTGCTTGTTTGGATCTTTTGAGAACTCTCTTTCTCATTTGAAAGCTTGCTCCATTAGCTTGCATGTTTTGTGTCTATTTCTCTTTGGTTGAGTCATTCAATTTCAAAACCTTACATTTGTAAAATTCAAACTAGTGTTTGTTTTGTTTTCCATTGAATTAGTACAATGTGTGCTTCATTTCATTGAAAATCCAAAAATCCAAAATGAAACGTTCCTTTACATAACTAGCATTTGTCAATCTAGGAAGGAATTTCGTTTTCGCTTGATTGCATTAAGGGCATTAGAAAGTTTCTTCGCATGTTTTCTTTGTTTGCTTGTTTGAAAGATTTATATCCTTATTATAACTAGCATTCATCGAATTGAAATGATGTTCATTTGCATATATCTTGCATTTAGGAAGTTGAGCTCCACGTTCGGTAGGGCCTGAAATTGAAACATAATTCAAGATTAACTTTAAAATTTACTCAATTCAGCTAAGGCAACATTGGAACTGAATGAAAAATTTCTAGTGGTCTAGGCTAGAGACGTGTTTCGGCGTCTTAAAATCTAGTTGTTATCACTCACCTTCTAGCTTCAGACATCACTAGTATGGACTTGTTCTCCTCATACCGTCGCGTATATAAAGGGAGACCCATCTAGGTTGTAATACTTTTATCCATAGGAAGTTGAGTCTGCCGCCTTGTAGCCATGATACACCGAGCACAGCATTCGGGGAGACCACCTACACTTACATTAATTCCTTGGTCATTTCTCTTTCAATTGATCACCAAGGTGTATATGGCAGTTCACGGAAACTTGTATACCCTCTTGCTTAGAATACCTGAGTAGTAATTTCGATCTTTTTTTGACTCTTTAAATAATTAAAAGATCATCAACCACTTTTCCTTTCATTCTTATTTCAAATTGAAAGTGACTAGAGTCATCTTTTGTCTGTTTCTTGACTCTTAAAACATGAAACAACAGATTTTGGTTTCAGTGTTATAAAATTAATCACCTACGATGACACGCCCATTAAAGTTTGTTACTTGGTCTGATTGATTTCCTTGGTTCTTGATTTTGGCACTTTCGATTGGTTATCTCTTTTCCTTCCTATTCTGATCAACATTCAAAGTGGCGAAACCTCCAGTTTCGTCGTCTTCATTGCCTCCTAGTGGTGGTTCATTTCTAGACCTTTCTTTCGAAACCCCTTAATCCACTAGGTCTACCGAGTTTTCGTAGCCTAATCTACTGTCTATCCAGCCCCTTGCTACTCAATCTCTACTTGACAAGCCAATTAAGTTCAATTGGCCTCCTTCAAGTGCTTGGTCTGGTTTTGGGGACGAAGGGGAATTTCCTCCTCTTATGTCTAGATCACCTTTTGTTGCTGCTGCAATACCTCCTAGTCCCCGTAGTCTTTTTGAAGATCTTACGGAAGACTCAGATATGGATTCTTCTAGTCCTATTGGCAGTGACGGAATGCTTGTATCCACAGGAGAATATCAACTCTTTCCTGAAGATCTTTCTCATGCATCTGTCCAATCTTCTTCGTCTTTAGTGTCACTTCTGGCTGGCTATAGATCTCTGAGTCGGATTATGTCTGGTGTTGCATCCATTGCACAATCCAGCACAATAACTCCTCCTCCGAGTTCGGTCCAATCTTCATCAGTATCGTTACCCTTGGCATCAAAGCCATCGGTTACTGTTACATTTGTTCTAGTCCAACCAACAGTCTGTGTGGCTTATAGTTTAGTTTCCACTACTCCTGTGATTCTCGGAGGTCTCAATTTTGAAGAATATTTGTTATCTGTTCAGCAGAGTTCTCAGGGTTCTCAATGGCCCCCACCTCCTAGAAATCCTCATTTTCATCACTATGATGCTGTTGGTACTCCCATATATTAATATCTGCATCATTATGATGACCATGTGAATCCAGTTTATATGCCTCCTATAGATCCCTATCAAGCTGTTTATGATCCTTATTAGGCCGGTTATGATCCTTATCAATTTGTTACTCATTTAGGACCTACTTTGTCTGTGAAACCCTCTGGCTTACAAGGACAACCCTCTCAAGGGCAAACTTCAACTCAGCAGGGCCCTGCTTTTGGTCCATAGGGACAACCATACAGTCCACAAGGCCAGCCTTTGCAAGGAAAACCTTTGGTCCAACATGGAAAACCCTCTGGTCTCTCGGGTCAACCTCTGGTTCAACCCAGATCATCTTTTGGTCCTAGGGGGCAAGTTTATCCATCATAAGGAAAATCCTATGGTCCTTCTCTGGTTCAACCTGGTCATCAGGGACATCTTGGACCATCTCAAACATTAGGCTAACCTTTACCACAAGGTCATCCTGGTGGCCATCAACAACCATTTCAACAACCAGTTCAACCAGCTCAGCAGCCGTTGCAACCTACCCACGAGCAAATTCCTTCGTTTTCGTAGCCAGTTTTACCTGTTTACCCTACCAGACAGCCTGCTCAACCTGCTCTGCAAGGTCAACCTACGCAATTGCAGGGTGCTTATTACCCTCAAGCTTCACATCAACCGGTATACAACACACCCCAGATTCCGTACCCTCAAAATAAACTAGTATATAGCACACCTCAGATTCCTTACCCTCAATATCAACCGATATAACATCAACCTCAATATCAACCTGTGTATCAACAACCTCAAATTCATTCTTACATTCTACAGCAAAATAATTATGCGACTCAGCAAGGACCTCAGTGGTTTCCTTCAACTTAATATCCTAGTCCTCAACCCCCGTATCAACCGAATTATCCTGTTTCTAATCCCTATAATCTGAATTCTTCAAGACAGAATGTATGGGGGAAAAATTCTATTCGGACTGGGTGGAATGTATAGATAAGTCCTTATCAAAGACCTCTCATGACTTTCAATACTCAATATCTGTTTCTTGCTACGTTGGAATTACCCGATGTGTCGAAGTTGGAAAATGATCCTATTCTTCATAATCCATATTGGCCTCCGGTTCTGACCAAGATTCCTGGTGATTGTCCTAAATTTGAGGGTAAACCTAGCGAATACCCCCAATTCATGTTATGACTTACCACTTGTGGTGTTCTTCTAATTCTTAGGTCGACGATTCTATTCGTCTTCATCTTTTCCAGCAAAATCTTACTAGTGCCGCTGCAAAGTGGTACATTGAACTGTCTCGTGGAGTTTTCCAAGATTCAATTCTTTGGCCATGGAGTTCCTTACACATTTTCAGTTACAGATCCTTTATGAGACTGAGACGCACCTCCTCACTTCATTGAAACAAGACTGAGCTACTCATATCTCAGATCATATTCATGAGTGGCGGCGTCGTTGTCGCATGATCAAATTTGAGATACCTAATCAGCTTCTAACTCATTGGTTCACTATATCCTTTTTCAATCAGATTTCCAAACACATTGATATGGGGACATGTGTGACCGAGGAACAATACATTGCTTACGCCCAGTACCTTGATCTTGTGTATTCTCAGTCTGGCACATTTTACGATATATTGCCTGATGCTCCTCGACCTGGAACTTATAAACTACCAACGACTCCATCCATTGATGGTATTATTGGTTTCGTATAGCAAACTTCTCAGAAGTCTCCTTCATCCAACTCTGGGAAGAAGAAGTCTACTTATTCCAATAATGTAGCTCCTCAGTCAATTTCAAATTCTAGTACACCCGCAGAAGTGAATGTTGTTCAGGCCAATCCTACAGATAACACTTCCAAAGGTAAGAAGAAAGGTAAAGGTAAGGCCAAAACTGATACCTCGAAACAGGATTCTCCAAAACCTCATTCTTCTAATAGTTCTCAACGTAAACCGCAGTATCCTTGTCTGATTTGTGATGATGAACACTTCACCAAGGACTATCCTCAACGTTCTGAAGTGAGTCGATTACTCAAAGGCACCCAAGGAGCTCTGGTCATTCTTAAATAACCTCTCCCTCAGTAGAATCATATGGTAGAGCACCCTCAACCCTCTGCTCCATCTGGTTTGCAAGTGTTCATGATGAACGGTTCTGCACCCGTTTCTATTTCCACTCAATCGAAATATTATTCTGGTTCATGTCACGCAGCAGGGAAAGAGATTGTTGATAGTCCTCCTACTCCTATTTCTGACCCTCTTGAGATTGAATGGCATAGCACTGAATCTATTGTGCAACTACCCTCCAAAGGTGTGCTCCGTAAGTCTTCATACAATCCCAACGCCCGTGCCGCTCAACATTACATTATTGTTGAAGATTTAGCGCAGGTACCATCTGCAATGTCTGCGTTAGAAGTACTTCATATTTGTCCTTCACAACAGAAAGCTTTGCTATCCACGATAGATGGGATTGATCCTACCAATACTAGCTTGCTCACTTTCGATTTAGAGAATTTTGTCCTGTGACTCCCACACCAAATTGCACTCATCATTAAAGTTTGTATTAATGGTTTGAATATTCACCAAGCTGTCGTGGACAAGGGTAAATCAACCTGTGTTATTTCATCTACTTGTTGGATAGCCATTGGTTCTCCAACTCTTACCTCATCACCCAATGCCCTTGCAGCATTTGATGGAAGAGAATCTAAACCTCTTGGTGTTCTCGCTAGTTTATCGATCACATTAGAAGGGAAGATAGTCAATGTCGAGGTTGAAGTCGTTGAAGCAAAACTAAATTATAATCTCCTCCTCGGATGCAGTTGGACTCACACCATGTAGTGCATTCTATCCACTCTCTTTCGTGTTTTGAAGTTTCCGCACAAAGGAAATATTATTACTATTGCTCAATTGTATTTTTTCACTTCTTCTTACGAGAACAACGTTTAAAGTACGTGAAAGATTCTACTCATATGAGAGTGTGGGGCTAGGCCTTTTCAGGATCACACCTCATGGGTATTTTTCCTCTTCCTCCACTTGAATGCGTTGGGTAAATATGATTTCTCACCTTGATGACCCTGGGTTATCATACCTCTGACTTCTGTTTGCTCTTTCTAGTTACGATGACTTCATTGCAGACGATTTGATTTTCATGATTAGCACCCTCAATCCATGAGTACGTGATATCATCGTCTATCTCTAAAATTCATAATTCATATCGAGTTGAAAGATGCTGGCCAAATCTATCTGCATTGATCCTTATTATATTGTATAGTTGGTGATACTCTGTCTTATTGGAGTTGATTCAGGACTCCAATGATGTTAGACCGATGAAGGCGAAAGATCTGAATGATTATCCATTACACTCGGGCGATCACATACAAGTTATTTTCACTATGAGAGAAGATTCCTTGTGCTAGTTATTTTCATTTACAAGAAGCGTATTATCAGTTAATAAATTCCATAATTGCCAGATTTATCAACACAAGTTGTGTGCGCCACCGATTCCTCTTCATCCTGTCATTACCGTTGGTCCCTTTGCAAAGTGGGGCATCGATTTTATGACATGTAACCCTCACTCGGCCAGGGGGCATGCTTATATTATCGTAGCCGTGGACTACTTCACCAAATGGGCCGAAGCAATGCCTACACTTGCCGCTGACGATAAGACAACATCTCAATTCATATTCAATCACATTATTGCTAGGTTTGGTGTCCCTCGAGCCATTTTTATCGACCATGGTTCCCATTTTCGGCATTATATGGTGGTAGAGTTGACTTATAAGTTGGGTTTGCATCACGATAACTCAACACTGTACTACCCTCAAGCCAATGGCTAGGTTGAAGTTGTGAACAAAGTTCTTGTCACGATGCTTCAACGTATGATTGGGATCCACAAATAAAATTGGCATCTCATGTTATTTTCATCTCTTTGGGCGTACCGAACCTCAGTTAAGAATGCAATTGGGTTTACTCCTTTCCAGTTGGTTTATGGCTTGGAAGCTACTCTCCCGATTGAATGTGAAATACCTTCGCTCAAGTTGGTTGTTGAATTACTGCCGATACTTCGCTAGAAGAAGAGAATCTCCTTTATTTAGAAAGGCTGGATGAAACTGTCGCTTTGTTGCTCTAGTTATCGAAACACAGAAGAAGTGGGTCAAAGCTCATTTTGACCAGTCAGTTTCACCTCGTTCTTTCATTGAAGGAGATCTCATCCTCTGGCATAATACTTCGTGATAAGCTAGGGAAAGAATTTTAACTTTATGTCAGCATGGGCCCTACATTGTTAAACATGTGTCATGCAAAATGAACAGACTATTGACAATACGAAAGGCATCCTCTTTAACTACCAAATGGGAGTACGTATCTCAAAACTATTATGTGTAGTTCATTCATCGTGCCGTTGTACATAAGTGTTTTTTCATTTTTTTACATTTTTTCTGGGTTGGTGTGCTTTGTGAGCATTTTCCTGCTTATTGGGTCTTGCTTATTATGCAAATTTCTATTACGCCTTATGTCGGTTTCGCAGATGGTGCTTCCCGCAGTACCAGGAATTTGTCTTCGACAACCTGGGTAATTTATGATCCTGCTGGTTAGTTGATAGATCTGCAAGGTATTTGTCTAGGATGAACTACAAACAATGTCGCTGAATATAGCGATGTCATTGAGCTATTAACTGAGGCAATCAAACTTAGCATACACACATTGCTTGTAAATCTAGATTCACAGCTTGTTGTTCTACAACTCAGTAATCATTATTTAGTTAGAAATCTGCACATTCTGAAATTGTATTTACGTATTCGTTTGTTGGAAAGACATCTTGATTTTATTACTTATCAACATATTCCTAGACGAATGAACACATTAACTGATACAGTGCCTAACATTGTATTAGATAGACATTTGCATCATTAAAAAGCATCACCATATGTAAGAGATCCATGTAAGGAAATATATATATATATATATATATATATATATATCGCATGTTTGCAACTGTGTGCATCATAACGTCAAAAAATATATGTGTGTTTCTGTTACAGCCTGAGACATCGTGTCTCTCAAAATATGCAGATAAAATATAACCTAGGTGTCTAATCAGCATGGTGCTTTTGATAACATGTCGCAACCCATACTAGCCGCCTCAGCAAGCGATGAATTCGATTGGGCACCCCTACGGTATATTCTTCATAATCCATATTGGCCTCCGGTTCTGACCAAGATTCCTGGTGATTGTCCTAAATTTGAGGGTAAACCTAGCGAATACCCCCAATTCATGTTATGACTTACCACTTGTGGTTTTCTTCTAATTCTTAGGTCGACGATTCTATTCGTCTTCATCTTTTCCAGCAAAATCTTACTAGTGCCGCTGCAAAGTGGTACATTGAACTGTCTCGTGGAGTTTTCCAAGATTAAATTCTTTGGCCATGGCGTTCCTTACACATTTTCAGTTACAGATCCTTTATGAGACCGAGACGCACCTCCTCACTTCATTGAAACAAGACTGAGCTACTCATATCTCGGATCATATTCATGAGTGGCGGCATCGTCGTCGCATGATCAAATTTGAGATACCTAATCAGCTTCTAACTCATTGGTTCACTATATCCTTTTTCAATCAGATTTCCAAACACATTGATATGGGGACATGTGTGACCGAGGAACAATACATTGCTTACGCCCAGTACCTTGATCTTGTGTATTCTTAGTCTGGCACATTTTACGATATATTGCCTGATGCTCCTCGACCTGGAACTTATAAACTACCAACGACTCCATCCATTGATGGTATTATTGGTTTCGTATAGCAAACTTCTCAGAAGTCTCCTTCATCACGACTACAGGACGGCCTACTTATTCCAATGTAGCTCCTGGATCCAATTTAAAATTCTGAAGTACACAGAGTAGATGTGTTCAGGCCAATCCTACAGATAACACTTCCAAAGGTAAGAAGAAAGGTAAAGGTAAGGCCAAAACTGATACCTCGAAACAGGATTCTCCAAAACCTCATTCTTCTAATAGTTCTCAACATAAACCGAAATATCCTTGTCTGATTTGTGATGATGAACACTTCACCAAGGACTATCCTCAACGTTCTGAAGTGAGTCGATTACTCAAAGGCACCCAAGGAGCTCTGGTCATTCTTAAATAACCTCTCCCTCAGTAGAATCATATGGTAGAGCACCCTCAACCCTCTGCTTCATCTGGTTTGCAAGTGTTCATGATGAACGGTTCTGCACCCGTTTCTATTGCCACTCAATCGAAATATTATTCTGGTTCATGTCACGCAGCAGGGAAAGAGATCGCTGATAGTCCTCCTACTCCTATTTCTGACCCTCTTGAGATTGAATGGCATAGCACTGAATCTATTGTGCAACTACCCTCCAAAGGTGTGCTCTGTAAGTCTTCATACAATCCCAACGCCCGTGCCGTTCAACATTACATTATTGTTGAAGATTTAGCGCAGGTACCATCTGCAATGTCTGCGTTAGAAGTACTTCATATTTGTCCTTCACAACAGAAAGCTTTGCTATCCACGATAGATGGGATTGATCCTACCAATACTAGCTTGCTCACTTTCGATTTAGAGAATTTTGTCCTGTGACTCCCACACCAAATTGCACTCATCATTCAAGTTTGTATTAATGGTTTGAATATTCACCAGGCTGTCGTGGACAAGGGTAAATCAACCTGTGTTATTTCATCTACTTGTTGGATAGCCATTGGTTCTATATCTCTTACTTCATAACCCAATTCCTTTTAAGCATTTGATGGAAGAGAATCTAAACCTCTTGGTGTTCTCACTAGTTTTCCAATCACATTAGAAGGGAATAAATTCAATGTTGAGGTCGAGGTCATTGATGAAAAACTCAATTAAAATATTCTCCTCAGACGCAGTTGGACTCACGCCATGTTGTGCGTTCCATCCACTCTCTTTCGTGTTTTGAAGTTTCCACATGAAGGAAAGATTATTACTATTTATAAAATGTTTTCTTTCACTTCTTCTTCCGAGAACAATGTTTCGTACGTAGACAAGATTCCTACTCCTTATGAGAGTGTAGGGCTAGGCCTTTTCAAGGATCCTGCCCTCATGGGTGTTTTCCCTCTTCCACCACTGAATACTGTTCAGGTAAATATGATTTCTCACACTGATGACCCCTGGGTTATCCCTTCTCCTGAACTCTGTTTGCTCTTTCTCGTTCTGATGACTTCATTCTAGACGATTTGATTTTCATGATTAGCACCCTCAATCCATGGTACGGTGATATCATCGTCTATCTCTAAAATTCATAATTCATATCTGAGTTGACGAAAGATGCCCGCCGATGCATCTGCCATTAGTCGCAACCTTATTGTATAGTTGGTGATACTCTCTATCTTATTGGAGTTGATTCCAGACTCCAATGATGTTTGACCTTCGAGGAAGCTGAGAAATATCTGAATGATTATCATAGTGGCACCTATGGCAATCACATGTCTGGTTATGCTACTGCAGAGAAGATTCTTCGTGCTAGTTGTTTTTGGCCTTCCATTTACAAAGATTGTATTGTCGCAGTTAATAAATGCCATGATTGCCAGATTTATCAACGCAAGTTGTGTGCGCTACATGTTCCTCTTCACCCTGTCATTACCGTTGGTCCCTTTGCAAAGTGGGCCATCAATTTTATGACGTGTAACCCTCACTCAGCCGGGGGGCATGCTTATATTATCGTAGCCATGGACTACTTCATCAAATGGGCCAAAGAAATGCCTACACTTGTCGTTGATGGTAAGACAGTTGCTCAGTTCATATTCAATCACATTATTGCTAGGTTTGGTGTCCTTCAAGCCATCGTTACCGATCATGGTTCCCATTTTCGGCATTATATGCTGGTAGAGTTGACTTCTAAGTTGGGTCTGTGTCACAACAGCTCAACATCGTACTACCCTCAAGCCAATGGCCTGGTTGAAGCTATGAAAAAGGTTCTTGTCATAATGCTTTAGCGTATGATTGGGATCCACAAATAAAATTGGCATCTCATGTTATTTTTGGCTCTTTGGGCATACCGAACCTTAGTGAAAAAAGCAATCGGGTTCACTCCCTTCCAGTTGGTTTATGGCATGGAACCTACTCTTCCGATTGAATGTGAAATTCCTTCGCTCAAGTTGGCTGTTGAATTCTGCAAAATACTTCGCTAGAAGAAGAGCATATCCTTTATTTAGAAAGGCTAGATGAAACCTGTCGCTTTTCTACTCTTGTTATCAAAGCACAGAAAAAGCAGGTCAAAGCTCATTTTGATCAGTTAGTTTCCCCTCATTCTTTCGTTGCAGGAGATCTTGTCCTCCTGTATGACCAAGCTCGTGATAAGCTAGGGGAAAGAAAATTTCAACCTATGTGGCATGGGCCCTACATTGTTAAACATGTGTTGCAAAATGGGGCTATGAGCTAATTGAATACGAAGGGCATCCTCTTGAACTACCCAGAAATGGGCTGTATCTCAAAAACTATTATGTGTGATTCATTCATGCGTAACAGGTGTACATAAGTGTTTTTTTCATTTTTTTGCATGTTTTCTGGTTTGGTGTGCTTTGTGAGCGTTTTCCTGCTTATTGGGTCTTGCTTAATGTGCAGATGTTTATTACCCCTTATGTTAGTTTCGCAGATGGTGCTACCGGCAGTACCAAGAATTTGTCTTTGGCAACTTGGGTAATTTATGATCCTACTGGTGAGTTGATAGATCTACAAGGTATTTGTCTAGGATGAACTACAAACAATGTCGTTGAATATAGCGATGTCATTGAGCTATTAACTGAGGCAATCAAACTTAGCATACACACATTGCTTGTAAATCTAGATTCACAGCTTGTTGTTCTACAACTCAGTAATCATTATTTAGTTAGAAATCTGCACATTCTGAAATTGTATTTACGTATTCGTTTGTTGGAAAGACATCTTGATTTTATTACTTATCAACATATTCCTAGACGAATGAACACATTAACTGATACAGTGCCTAACATTGTATTAGATAGACATTTGCATCATTAAAAAGCATCACCATATGTAAGAGATCCATGTAAGGAAATATATATATATATATATATATATATATATATATATATATATATATATCGCATGTTTGTAACTGTGTGCATCATAACGTCAAAAAATATATGTGTGTTTCTGTTACATCCTGAGACATCGTGTCTCTCAAAAATATGCAGATAAAATATAACCTAGGTGTCTAATCAGCATGGTGCTTGTGATAACATGTCACGACCCATACTAGCCGCCTCAGCAAGCGATGAATTCGATTGGGCACCCCTACGGTATGTCTCTGGTAGGTGCGAGGAACATCATCAAAATGTGCATAATCTAGGACTCCTCGTGTGATCCCCTCCAGGTTGCGCACTCTCTCATCTTCCTCACTGCACTCACCTTGAGGGTCAAAATCATGAGGGATTCGCCTCACTATCAATGACATACCATTAGGTCTCTCTGGGCCGTCATCTACATTTACATGGATTTAATGTTAGAACATGCATAAATAAAAAAAAATTCATAATACTCATAAAACTTAAAAAACGAGTCTCACCCAAATCTTCATCCCAATATTCTCCCTCCGGGAGTGGGAGGTTTGGATCATCAGTAAAATCTGTGCTAGAGTAGGGCCAGTCCTCCACGACAATCAATTTTTGATGGAGTCAATCAAATAATTCTGGCCTCCAGGACATATGTTGGCCACCCCATTCCCTTAGCATCAGATCTACCCATCGAGCCATCCGTGGTTCTCTCGTTGGTGGTGTCGAGACTATAACCTCCTGTTGCTAAAAAATGGGTAATCATTCCATAAAGAATGATACCAGATTAGATCCATAACCAAATTGTTTCAGTTTGGTCTTCTTGCATTTGGTTAGTTGGTTCTTCATGTTGATGGTTACGGCCTCTGCCCAGTTGTAGATGGTCGGTGCCATGCAGTCTACAACAAGAAGAAACTGTGTCTTTGTTGCTTCATGCAATGCTTGTGATCCTGCAGCCCGTGTGATGGTATGAAATACCATGCGTAGTGTCAAATCTAGGATAGTTTGTATATCAAATTTCCCACTACCTGATCCCTTCCACGCTCCTCGACATACCCTGTCTATCACCATGGTCATGTTTTCCATGCAAGGCTGGGTGCCAGTTAGGAGTGGTGTTGCACCTCTCTACAATAATCCTATGATGAAGTACACGTCAAAGACATCAATCTCAAGTTTTTGAACCCGTAGGATGAACTTCTCTTGATTTTCATCCCCTATATTGATCAAATACTGTAGTAATTCTGGTTGGGCTCTGAGACATGGTGTTAGGAAGAATTTTTTCAAACCACAGTTTCTGCGGGCTTCCATAACTCCCTCATTTTCCATGGCTAGCTCATCTTCTTCACTATGTTCCTGTTCTTTCCATTCAATAACCATTTTGCCTCTTTCTACCTATAAACACATTCATATGAGTGGTATTAGTCAATTTTAACCCTTATGTTTGTAAACAATTGGGGCATTTGATGCATAATTTTTCCTAGAAATGGTTTGCGGCGTTGGCGCAACTGTTTCCAAAACAGTCACACCAATGGGTGTGCCTATTTCCAAAACAGTCATGCCAATGGGCGTGCCCTAGTGTTAAAAATCGGGTGGTTGACGCGACTCCATGCGCGAAATCCACACCAACTGCGCAGCCCTAATTTTTACATTTCCTCCCCCAAAAATTGAAATTGAAAATTGCAGGAAGCAAGAAATAGCTTAAAATGACAAGAGGGATCTCAGCTCTTACCTGGAGTTGACGGATTTGCGATTGATCTACTGGATAGGCCACTATCGTCGTTGCAACATTGCACAATAGAATGGGTAACTGTTTCTCCACAAGAGGTAAAAAGTGAAAAGTAATTATTTTTACCATTTTTGGCATTTTATAACTTTTTCACAACCCTAATTAGGTTTTAAGGCATGTTTTTTGATTATTTTATTATATTATTTTCAAAAAATAGGTTTTACACATGTCTCTTGTGCAGCAACAGGTTTTCATGAGACAGTGATGAAGTAATGAGTTATATTTTATACTTTTTAGGACTTGGTAAAAACACAAAAATGTCACTACTGGAGTCACCTTTTAGCTCTTTTCTGACTCTCTAAAATTGAAAAGACTGCCGAGATTCTTGTCGTTTTGAACTCGTTAAATGGATGTGAAATGATATCTACCCAGTATACATTTAACCCTTTTTCGGGCTGGGATAGATTATTTATGAAAATGGAATACCTTAGCCTATCATGACTAAGAGGTTCTCTCAGACATAGTTTTCTACCTTTTCGGATCTGTGAGACTACCTACAAAAAGGGACTGCTAGAGTTTTATTTTCTACCTTCTTTTCAAACTCTCTAAACATGAAAAGATGTCGAGTTCTCCCTTTGTCAGACTCGTTAAACCCTGATGACATCGGACTTCGTCACCATGACATTATTTCGAATTCCTCCTTCCTAGGGCTCATAAAATGTACTAGGATGGATTTTTTAGAAGGAAAAACTTACAGTACAAGCACATGATATCCCCTTCAATCTTGTTTAAAAAAATAATTGGGGTACTCGCCAGAAATGGTGGGGGAAATGGAACCAAGTTTTAGTTATGTTGGCAGTATGTTGCTCTTGAACATGGCACTTGTCTGCATTCGTGTCGGGTTGGGGACATATCATTTCATGATTTTTTGCCTCCATGGTTTTGGGTAATATTTTTGACCTCTCATTTGCTCTTTGCCACGTCATCATGACCTCAGATCCTTTGATGTCAAATACTTCCAAATCCAATGTCGTGTTGTTGATATGTTCAAGATAATTTTTCCTCTACAGTTGTCAACCTTCCTCTGATCTCCTGTTGGTCCTAATCCACTTTCATCATATTCCTTTGTCTCGTGTTGATGATGTGGGAAAAATTATGGCCCTCCTTCGACCAGGTCACTTCCTGTCGACTTCAGCGCATTATCCAGTAATTTGATCTAGAGATTCCCTTCTGGTACCTTGGAGCCTACATGCCTTAATGGTAGGTTTTTCGCATTCGATGCAAGGTTCACATCATTGGCCTTCGATCGAGTGACTCTGCAGATGTTTGACGTCAGATCACTTTTCACATTTTGTATATTGTAACTTTTGTACCTTTAGGGCCATCGTCATTATTGGTGGTTTCTCTCACGTTTTTTAATAGCATTCATCATTGGCTGGTAATCAAACGATTTTCCTACATGTTCGACTTCAACTCATACATTTGCATGCTCGAAATTGTACTTGTTCGGGTCGAGATGGAGTGCAAGACCCTGGATTTTGTTTGATAAACTCCAGGCTGTATATTTTTGTGGATTATTATGACTTATTGCATGACTCTCTTGATTGGATGGGTGTGACCATATCTGAGTCTATTTATTGATCCTTCCTACTGGATGGCTGTGTCCATACCTTGGATCTCAGTTTTATATACTCTATTATGGATGGTTGTGCACATGCCACATGATTCATGTATCATGGATATTAGTTTTATTTGTAATTTTAGGTCTTCCGAAAATGATGTTTGGTTCGAATGCGTTCTCATAAAGCATTTCACCCCTCCCTCTCTCTCGGACTTCATACTTTAGGGAGCATCTGTTACACATCATTTTTTCACTGTACCTGCAATCCCGAACTTGCACATTAGAGGGTCGTTTTTGTGACCAATACGCAGTTTCATGCTTTGCAAATACCATCCTTGCATCCCTTTTGATGAAAGCAACATTATTCTTGTTGACATTTCCCTAAGCACAGCTTTGAAAATCCCTATTTTTGCCTTGGCGCGAGAAGCCCGTTACATCCTCGCGCTGACCTGGAAATTTAACATTGAGCCCATGCCACTTGGCACTCTGTGCCAGTTAGACACCCATGCTGAGATGTTTATGGAATGTTTTCTAAAAATAGAGGTGGAGGTTCCATTCCAACCACCTCGAGGATGAGTCATTGGGAGTGGTTGAACTGAAACAACCACATACTCCTTCCTTTAGTTAGTAGTTTCCACCTCCCTTAGAACTCTCCTAAAGGATAGGACTCCCTCCCACCTTTGTAGGGAACCCAACCTCCTCTTTTCCCTCTATATAAGACACTATCTCCTTTAGTAGAAGCTAGCTGAACACATTATAGAAAAATGGCTGAATAGTTGAACTAGAGAATTATACTATAGCTAAGCTACTAGAGGAGATAGAGTAAGAAAGATAGTATTGAGAGAGCTTGAGTTGATGACTTCTAAGAGAGCTTGAATCCGAATTCCCTGACCGACAGTTGAGATGCGTTTCATTTGAAACCCGCTAGAGGAGATCACGACGTCAAAGAATCGGTTGTACTCTTCCTTCTATTCATTAATATACATCACTACTGTTTGGTTCCACTATTGTGTTATGATGTTTATTTGATATGATATGTTTATCCCTATTTTACTAGCTAATATTTGTGAGTGAAAATACGTTTCTATATGTTGTTATTTTTCTTTGTCTTATGTGCAGGTATCTAGGCGTGATAGCGAACAGATCGTGACTTGTCAAGGTAGGAGCGGGAGACCACTACTCTTTCTACAACATCGACAGTGTTGGATTCAAGGTAGGCCAATATACCATGTCTTTTATTCATTCATTAACTAGGAAGCAACACTTTAGCGTGTCCTTTTGTTACTAGACCCACCCTTGGGCTAGAGGGATCGTCTCTGTCTATAGAGAGGATTTACCTTCATAACACCCTCTCAAGTGACAACTTCATGGCTTTCACCTCATTGAATTTTACATCCCGTCGCACCACAGTCATTTGACTTTCTAGAAAATATGCACGATAATTATGGGGTGTTTTTGTGTACCCCACAAATATCCCAACTTCTGCAGTCGGCTCTAGCTTCTTCCTGGCGTCCTTTGTCACATGAATGTAAATAGATGAGCCAAAAATATTCATATGAGAAATATTAGGCTTCTTACCAGTAAAAGCTTCTTCAAGTGTACTCATTCCAAGTACTCTATGAGGACAATGGTTTTTCACATAAACTGCAGTGTTGCATTCTTCTGCCCATAAGTCCATCGGTAGGCCCTGGTCATGCAGCATCGCTCGTGCAGCATCCATGATCATTTTGTTCTTCCTCTCCACGATGCCATTCTTCTGTGGGTTATGAGGCGCTATGAGTTCTCTTCAAATTCTTTCTTTGCTACAGAAGTCTTTGAATTTTCCCGAGATGTATTCACCACCATTATCGCTCTGTAAAGATTTCACTTGCTTCCCCGACTCCTTCTCCACCAATGCTTTGAACTCATATACCTTTGAGAACGTTTCACTCTTCTTCTACATGAAGAAGATCCAACATCTGCGAGAATATTCATCAAAAAATATAACATAATACCTATGTTTTGTTGTTGAAGCAACCGAGAAAGGTCCACACACGTCTGTGTGAATTATCTCTAGGATCACTGAAGCACGGTTCTCCTTCTCAAGAAAGGTGGTCTTCCCAAACTTACCCATAGAACATCCCTTGCACTAATCTGACTGTGCAAGAGTACCCTTGGTAATTCCGGTAGAAACCTGCTGCAAAACCTTCAAAGTGCCATGGTGAAGATGGCCCAATATCCTGTGCCATAATTCGCCCTCATCCTGGCTCACCACTTCTTCTGCTTTTCCCACCATTGTAGCGCATCCATCTACCTACAGCTTGTACAGATTCTTAATTCCAACCCCTATCTTCTTGGTTTGACCCATTATTTTATGTCTAAGGAAGGCTTTTCCCTCACTAAAAGAAACATCATAACCTTTGTCTTCCAACGTTGTGATCGAGACCAATTTATTCTTCAGACCTGGAACATGCATAACATCCTTCAACAAGAATGGATTACCAGACTCCCTCTCAAAGGTAATGGTCCCAATGCCAGTTGCACTATATCAACCATCGTCGCCCATCTCTATATGCATCTGGAGGTCCTTCTCCTCCAAGTCACTAAACAACTCCTTGTCTCCCGTCATATGGAAAGACGCACCACTATCAAGATACCACACTGATCCCATATAGCTTGAAACCAAGCATGCGATCAAATAAAAATCAAGTTCAAATTGCAAGGCTAAGGCCTCTCTAACTGCAGCTCCAGTAGCCTTCTTGTTCTTCTTCTTCTATGGGCAGTTAGTGGCAAAATGCTCATGTTGGTGATAGTGAAGACATTTCACTTTGGACAAATCCTGCTTCTTGACTTTAGCATCGGATTTTGAATGAAATTTCTTCCCCTTCCCCTTCCTTGATTTTGCAGCCAAAGCACAATTCTCTTCATCTTCATTCTTTGATGAAGAGCCATCCTTGGTACCACACCTTATCTCCTCCTGCACAAGATTCGACCAAAGTCGCTCCCATCTCGACAGTTTCTCCCATCCATTAACAGAGTCTTTGTAGCTATGCCAAATCTTCGGAAGCCCAAGGAGAGCCAATCTCACCAATTCTTCATCATCAAAAGTAACCCCCACACTTCCTAGTTCATCCTTGCAGTGGATAAACTTCATGAGGTATTTTGGAATACTTTCTCCCTTCTCCATTTTTATTTTTCTGAGCTTGTCTTTAAGTGCCAAATTCCTCTGGTCGCTTCTGCTTTGGAATTTTTTTTTCAAAGGCTTCCACATTAAGAAATGAATGGCTTTCCCATGAAGGCCAGACACAATATAGTCCTTCACACCTTCCAACAGAATTCTTCTTGTCTTTGCTGTCTTCTTTCACCATGCATCAAGTAATGCAGCATCGCTAGATCCCGACTTAGGAACATCTTTATCGATGAAATCCTTCAGTCCATTATCCTCCAGCACCACCTCCATCCTATCCTTACGAGCTATGTAATTCGAGCTCCCATCAAGGGCATACTCCAGTTGCAACCCATTGAAAGACATTTCAATGTATACTCAATTTCTGCACCAAGAATCTTCTGTAGCAAATTCAAATTATCCACCAGCACAAACTCAACAATTCTTCACAATTGCAATCTTCAAGAATTAACACTGCTCTAATACCATGTAGAAATTATTATACGCTAAGCATGCATACATCCAGATTCCCCTGATCTCACAATATTTAACTTCTTGCAAAATACAAAAGCATTCCACTGTTAATCTTTTGCAGAAAATTAATTGCAAACATATGTGAAGCGTAAATAAAAACAATCGCACATAACACAATTGTTTAACTGGAAAGCCTGAAGCTGAAAAACCCAACTATCATATATTATGTATCATGGAGATCATGTAACAATCTCATACAAAGCTTAGTACATCAAGCTCTCAATACAATCAATCATCACACACTAACATAGAAGAAATTTGCAAATCCATGCACCGATCTCTGCCCTCTTGCTAGTCTCCCTCCACTACGCAATCCCTACTGAAGAATAGCTCACAATGAATTCAAATTACCCTTTCCTTTACAGTGAAATCCTCATTGGAAACTCCAATGTGTTTGTGGTGAAATCAATGCATCACTATAGTCACAACAGATAGTCCATATTGCCCTTTCACCTATCTCTCCACTGGGTCTCCACTGGAACTGACATGCATTGTAGTTAACTGTTGTATTGTTTAGTTGATTAATGAGTTATTATTTGTGAATTAATTAAATAATTAATTCACTCCACTCTCACTAGTGTATCATTCAGTTAGACTAGATACAACTAGCTCAACTAAGTCTAACTGAGTTAAACTAAATACAAATCCATGAACTACTCTTCCAACTCTGTCATAACTTTGCCACTTTGGTTCTAACTGAGTCCTCCATGCATGAACCACCAGTAAACCCTAGGAATTGCATAATTCCTTCATCCCACTGATTTTCCAAATCCATGCATTGAAATTAAGTGCTCCAAGAGAATAAGTTGTTGCTTATTGTCAGATTATTATTAAGAGCTAATAATAATCGACACTTCTATTTTTAGATCGACGATCTATAAATTTAATTTTCCCAATATTCTAAAATTATAATTTCATCTATTTTTCCAACTTTATCAACCATCCACAAATAGCATCCTGCAACTTCTGAAATATGATCACCATGTCTAAAAATAGACATAGTTTAAAAATAGACTTGCGCCAAAAATAGCCTGTGGACCCACTTAGTGAAGGCGACTCTTTTCACTAAGCTCATCATCTTTTTGAATCTCAAAAAAATCACTTAGAACTATAAAATTTAGAAAAGGATAAATGGAATATGGAAAGCTTATTATTGGCTTGAAAACAATTCTAGATTAGTGAACCTTTGGATATAGGATGGTTGTGAAGTTTGGGGATGTAACATCTCTAGAGAATTTTGAACAAATATAGAGAAAATCTAAAAGTGTGTTATGAATTATAATCTAAATATCAAAGGAAATATATCCTATCATGTACTCCTTATAGAAACAAGTATTTCCCCCCTTAAAAGCATAACTATAATGTACAAGAAAAAGGTTTAAAACATGGAAGATAAGAGGCTTCCAAATATTGCTTCAAACTCCATCCAAAACTACCTACAATTTAAGTGAGGTTGACATAACGATGTCAAGTCTTGGCTAAATAATTGGGGTGTAATAAAGAGGTCAATTTGCATAATAATAATGATATTAAGCATATTATTACATCTAAATTTGAGAAAAATTGGTGCAATAAATGATTAGAGGATAAAATAAAATTAATATACTCTAAGGAGGTGATCATCCCTAATCTCTAAGGTCAAAAGTTTCAAGAAAATAAACATTTTTAAAATAAGAACAAACTCTTATTAGCTCCATAGTGAAATATGGTGTTGAAAATTTCTTAAAACATCATGGGTCAAAATAATTTGTCATTTTTGTGACACTAAGTGTATTGATAGTAACTACAACTTTCTCTATTTAAAAAATATTTGTTATAATAGTAACCTTCCTAATATTTTTTATATTGTTATATATTAAATCAAAATTTTAAAATATTTTTTATAATACTAATCTTCCTAAAATTTTCACTTATCAAAACTATGATTCAATAGTATTTTTCTTAAAAAAATTCAAACATAAAAATAATATTCTTAAAAATATCAAACAATGTCCTTATCTTTCTTAAATTTTTATAAGCCAACTTTATTTTAAATAAATGTTAACCACCATTATAATCATTTTCTCTCAATTAATAATTAAAAAAAATATCTTTCATTCTTTAATAATATTTATTTACATTATGATATATGCTCATGATAAATATTAGCTATTAATTGTAGAGGAATTTCACAACAATAAAATCAATCTCTTATGTTGTTTTTACGACTTTAGAAAATATTTTGACACTGCTCGTAGGGAAAAACTATGGAAGAGGCTATGAGAGATAATGGTTCCTCCTGAGTTGAGGGTTGTTGTGACTAGGCTATATGAGAATGTTATTTGTAAGCTTAGGACCACCGAGGGTTTCACTTATCCCCTACCATTTTTGGCATATACATTGATAAGCTAGAAGAGAGTTTGGAGGATATAGGGTGTGATGGCCCCATGCTCACTGGTATGGTTATAATTATTCTCCTTTATGTTGACAACGTTGTTATTTTGGAAAGGATTCATGACAACCTCAACAAGAAACTAAGAATCCTCTAATATTTACTCCAAGATGGGTATAACAATTAATACCTACAAGACTAAAGTTATGATAATTAAATCCAAAAATATCACCTATGATAATTTCATTTATGATATTAACTACTTGGAGTAAGTTCCTTCATACAAATATTTGGGAATCAACACTCTTCATAAGCTAAAATAGAATTATAGCATTGAGAAAAGGATAAATGGAGGATGGAAAGATTACTACGGGCTTGAAAACAATTGCAAGTCGAAATATATTTGGATTTTGAATATAAAAAAACTCCTCTTTGAGACTCTTTTCACCCTTGTTATTTTATATGGTTGTGAGGTTTGTGGTTGTAGCATATATAGAGAGTTACGGAGGAATATTGAGAAGGTCCAAAAATAATTTATAACCTACAACCTCAAGATTAAAGGAAATACTCCCTACCCTATCCTCCTAATTGAAGCTAGCCTTTCCCCCACTGAAATCATGGCTATGCATAGGTATCTCATGTATAATAAGAAGTTATTCAACATGGAAGCCAATAGCTTTCCTAAAATTTCTTCTAAATCTAGCCAAAACCCCCAATATTTAATATCTATTGCTAGAAATATCTAAAAGTTATAAATTTATATATTGGGTGAGGTTTTTATTACTAGAAAGCCAATATTTATGATTTAATATAAATTTTTATCTCAATATACTTACTTATTCTTCTCTTTTCAAAGAGGAGGTGGGATACTCTCCTTTTCTTCAATATGCATATTGCAGTTTTATGTATATTTTATTGGTTATTTGGAACATTCTAGATCCTTTTATTTGGAATTGTTGTCATGGTGTAAAGGTTTTATGTTAAGTTTAATCCCAAGTGAAATTGATATTATTTTTATAGTTTGAACTTGAAAGTACAATTAGTTTAAGGTCCCTCACATAGATGGATTCATCTTGTCGTCAACATGGAACAAGAAATCCTCTCACAAAGGGATTGGAGAAATAACCTGCAATATTAAAAGGAAATTTTACTATCACATTTGGCTTCATAAGATAGACTCTCTCAATTAACATGTTTATATAGAATCTCTAACATTATTGCTGATACTATTTATATTTAATTTTTTTATTTCACACGTATCAAATCTAGCCTTTTTTGTAAGCTTGGTAGGATCTTTCTTTTTCATTATCTGCAAAAAAGGGAAAGATACATCCATATCCATATGGTTAGGTGGCCTCAACCTACCGAGAGGGAAACCAGATCTATTGGCCACCTAATGACATGATAAGCCATCTAAAAGAAAAATGTGATAAGTCTAACCATCCATGCTAGGTAAGTCTGATTGTTCTTATACTTCCTAGATTCTAAATAATTGTAAACATAACTATAGACATATTGAAAAGTATAATATTGTTGCACACAATAAAAGGTAAAAAAGAGGGATGGCCATCAATATATTCATCATTAGAAAACTCGACAGGAGCGGGTTCCTTCACACTAGAGTTGGGGAGCTCAGTTTGAGGGATACATGGGATATGCTGATCAATACGGCTAAGGCGCCCATTTTTCTTTTGAAGCTGAAACTAAATTTTTTGAAATTATTTTCTATAATTTGAAAACCCATGAGTGCTCACGGCCACACCAAATGGAATATTCTCTAAGGCTTTGTATAGGAGGCTCTTCATCAACCAATACAAGTGAAGCATTTTTTTGAACTGAGAGGCTCTGCCTCGGGAGTGACTAGGATTGGGCACCAAAGTATGCCATTCATCCAAATCAATATCCATAATCCAAGTTTTCTGGTTCAGATCCTCTTCCCATTCCTCAATCGGCTGAAAAACCTAGGCTCAAGTGCCCTCTTGATACGTTATTTTCACTCCATTAATAATACTGGAAACCAACTTTCTACCTCTAGATTTTCCCATATAGGATCTATGTGGCTAGCGACAAGGGAATCCTTGGAAAATTTCCCTTGGCCTTGAAAACTTTGGGAAGCCTTTCCCTTTCTGAAGGCGGCATGAGCCATGATAATCAAATACCTATAATGTCTTTGAATTACAACCAGAGAACCCATAAACCACCCTAAGGAGAGATTAAACCCAGAAGAAAGAGGCCTCTAGGGGTCGCCATAGAGCTAGGGACCTACCAATGCAAACATATGATAGGGATAAAACTATACCAAACTCCATTTCAATCGCTTCTTACAAAAAAACAACTGGAAACAAAAAACACCTTGAACCCAATATGCATCCAATTCCTCCTGAGGAGCCAGAGGATGGAATTATGGGTTGGACCGTCTATATACTAGAACCCTTTAGGTTTGGCACCAAAACCATTGATATTCATACAATAAAATAATCCCCTTAGGCAGTGGTGTATAAAAAAAATAACTGGTAGTAGTGTTAGGACCAAGGCTAGCATAATCCCATGTGTGATATTAAAATTACAAACACCATAGACACAGGAAGAAAAGAAACAAAATAAATCTCTTCCAATTTTGTATCATCCATATATAACTCTATATATGCCACATTCCACAATGACCAAGTTGTAACAGAACCATTCATCCCAAGAGCTAACAGACAGATATAAATAACCATAGGAACACAAATAGAGGGATTGTAAACATACCTGTGAGCCAAAGCTTGAAAAAGTAGAGACAGAACCAGATTCTATTGAATATTCACAAGTAGAGCCTTCTCCAAGCCCTCATTCAGCGTGAACCAAGGTCAAGAGAAAAAAAATCGTAGAAAAGAAACTTAATATACTTACCAAGGAATACTCTGGTAAGCACACCCACACTAATATATTTGCGACCTTCAAGGTTGGCGTTAACTACTTTCATGCGAAGATCCACTATTCCATGTGCTTCGTGCATGTGGAGTGTGGGAGAGGGGCACACAACGATTAGTAACTTCATTCATATGCGGGTCTTATGGCGTCCAAATCACACCTTGATCGAGGATGAAGATTAATGGCTTGAATATTCTGCTAACTATCCTGATATCCTGCTCTAGGAGAACTTTTAAGGGGTTCAAGTCTATATCTAGGTTTTGGGGAGGCAAAACCATCTCTAAAGATTTTCCCTGATCAGAACAACCCAAATTTTCAAGGAAATATGTAGCTTTGTTTTCTTGTAGTAAAAATGAGGTAGAAGCTCACCCACTTCTTGTACCAATCGTGCAGTACACCAGTTGTGGCTAAGATTTTCCCATCTTGCTCCTTGGCTCAACTTCTTAGTAATTTAAATCACCAATTTTGAGTCCCCTTCAATAAATAAATTTTTGTAGCCAATTTTAATGGACGTAATGAGGCCTTGCTTAATTGCATTGAATTCTTCCTCTTTGTTTCTAGCATACCCACAGTCAACTACAAATAAAATTTTGGTTCTCTTGTGGGAATCCCGAAAGATTCCCCCAAAACCAGCAGGTCTTGGGTTGCCTTTAGAGGAACCATGAAAGATTAACTTTTTGAATCCATATGAAGGAATGGAGAAGTGATGAGGCAGTACAATAGGGGCCACAATAAGCTTCTAGGAGCTTGCGACTAATATGCTAGGGGAAAGATTTGGTCATTTGAGGATTCTTGCTTCGTGTGGGGCAACCTGCCAATCATCTAGGTGCCATTTTTCTGCCATGATTGTTTCACTATTGTTCTAATTTATTCCTTTCCAAAATTATTCCTGGGGTTTATGAATGTATTTAAAAATCATACTATTCCTTTCCTTCAAAATAGCCCATAGAATAAATCCCAACGCCAGTTACCAAGATATGTTTAGCACCAGACTCAAGAATATGCCTTTACGTCATAAAAGTTTAGATTCATTGACGCTTTGATGGTATACTTCCAGATGGCTAAAGAGTTCCCCTATCTACCTCCATTTTTTATCTACAAAGGGACATGAATTTAAGATGTGTTCCAGGTCCTCATTATGCTGGCCACATAAGAAGCAAAAACATGGCTCATGAATACCGCATTTCTAGAGTTGATCCCAAGTGAGGATTCTCCCTCTACAAACCAACCATGAAAAATATGTTATTTTCAGCCACAGTCTACTTGTCCAGATCTTGTTCCATATGTGGTTTTGGTGGCTTTGACCATATTCAGCCTGAAGACTGTAAGTTTCCCTTATATTAAATATAACTTGGGTAGAATATCCCCATCGCATAATATCAGAACCATCATGGATTTTTATTTTACTAGATTGTAATTATTTGTCCATTTTCTACCACTGATTAGACATGGGGGAGTTTGGCTAGTCCTGGAACTCTTTCCATTTCCTCCATCCATAGCTCGGCTTGGGGGCTTCCAGAAATGGTCCACTATACAGTAGTTCTGGCTATTTTTAAATAGGGATATCTCTCTTAAATCTTGTCTAATAATCAATTTTTCTCTCTGTTTCCAGGAGTTCTTCCAGAAAGAAATCATTCTCCCAGGTGATGAGATCACAGTTCCCTGATGCTAGATTCCATATTGATGACCCCTCAGGAGGATCTCGATATCTAATAATATCTTCAGTTTGGATTGACATGCCATATTTTCCAGTCCATATATTTTTCCATAAATCTGGGCCACACTTTATCCAACGGTACCAAATTTTAGCTCCCATAACTTGATTCAAAGTGAAATGGTATTGAAGACTTAATCCCTCAGCCATCTTTGGATTTGTGAGGTTAGACCAAGAAACCAGTCCCCATTTCTTCAATTTTCAAGCTCATCCCCATAAAAACATTTTAAATATATCTACCATCGTTGAACAAGAGTTTTTGGGTGGGGCGATCCCAAACAAATAGTAGATAGGTATCGATTAAAGAAAAACTTTTAGAAGAACTATTCTTTGTAGTGGTGTTTTCCAGGTATGTCACATCCATGTTTTTTATTTTCGATGTTTCGAACCAAACCACCATGGTTCATCTTCAGGAAAATATCCATGAGTAAGTAAGATTTCACATTGCATGAGGTATAAATGGGAGAAAGGGAGAGGTGAATGAAGGGAAAATGAAAAATAACCTTAACCACCTTAACAACTCTGGGTGTTATACTAAATTGAAAAAGAATCCTATAAAAAGAATTTCTAAGAATTTCAATAACCTAATAAAAGCTAGCAATGAACCTAACATCAAACATCTCATAGAAAACAACCCCCTCACTCCTCGCATATATGGAGCCCCCAAAATACACAAGGATGGGATCCCTATAAGACCCATCGTGAATACCATTGGAGGCCCCATGTACCATCTAGAAAAACACCTCATTAAGAAGCTCAAAAACCTTAGTAGGAAATACTGAATCCTTTGTAAAGGATTCCTCTCATTTCATTAACGAAATCAAACAATTAAAATTAGATAAAAATGAAATCCTTGTAAGTTTTGATGTAAAATATCTTTACACCAACATTCCCATTAATGAAGCCATGAAGGTGGTGCACAATATCATTGATCCAAAAACAACTAAATTGATAGAAACTTGTCTCAAATCCACCTTTTTCACTTTCAAAGGGGAAATTTATGAACAAAATTGTGGAGTTGCTATGGGATCCCCTCTATCCCCCATCATTGCTAATCTGTTCATGGAATATTTTGAAGTGAAATCCATAAAATATGCTCCTCTTAAACCTAAACGTTGGAAAATATACGTAGATGACACTTTCATCATCTAGCCCCATGGCAAAGAAAATTTGGACATATTCTTGAAACACTTGAATAGCCTCTCTGATTCAATCAAGTTTACCATGGAGGTTGAAGAGAACAACAGCCTCCCATTTCTTGACATCCTCATTAGCAGAAAAAATGATGGCTCCTTTTCTCATCAAGTCTATCGAAAGAAAACCCACATCGAAAAATATCTACATGCCAATTCCCATCATCACCCGACTCAGAAACTTGGGCTTCTCAACACATTCAAAACTAGAGCAATGCGCATATCAGATGATGAACATTTTTAACATGAGAAAAACCATCTTATGGGAGTATTCCAAAATACTGGCTACAAGAGAAACTACGTTATCAAAGCCTTTAAAAATTCTGTAAACCATAATAAAAATAAACCAAACATGGATGATATGGTGTGGAAGGTCAACCTAGCCTACATATTAGGCATTACCGATAAAATCTCGCATATTCTAAGAAAAAAAAGCATAAGAACTACTTTTAAACCCATGAATATGATTAGCAAGTGCCTCAAATCTTTTAGAGATCCAATTGACCCCAGATGCCACAAAGGAGTTTACTTGATTCCATGTTCATGTGGAAAACCATATATTGGAGAAACAGGTTGATCCATCTTAACAAGTATTCAAGAACATGCTGCTGATATAAAACATAACTGCCTCAAAACCTCAGCTTTGGCTGAGCACTCCAACAAAACTAATCACTTCATCTGTATTGATAACTCTTGTGTGTTGACCAAAATAGATCATTATCATAAAAGAAAATTTAGGGAGGCCATAGAAATCTAGAAACACCCTAATAACCTTAATCTTGATGAGGGCTGGAAAATAAGCGACAATTGGATTCCAATGGTAAAAAAATAAACCTACCCACAGCTAACACATACCATCGACATCTTTCTTCTTTTTCCTTTTTCTTCTTGTTTCATCTCTTCTCCTTAACTTTCTTTTCCTCTTCATACCCGCATCATAGTTCACCCACTCTGTGGTTCCATCACTCCTCCCTCTTCATCTCTACACCATTATACTCTATAGGTGGCTCTCATACCTTAAACCTAAGATCCTTCCCCTTGATCATCTCTTACCTCATCCTTTCTAGCTTTCAACCTTTGAGCTCTCTTTAAACTTTAACCTTACCCTTTAAACATTTCCGTCCTCTAAAAAACCTTTAATATTTTGAATCCTTTCCTTAGGAATAATAATTCACTAAAATGTTTCTTCACTCATTAATATTTTTCATAAATTTCTCAATAAAATTTCAAATTAATTCATCAAGATAATCCATTCACTAACATCCCTTTGAATCGTTCACAATTAAAAGGATCATCAATTTATTAAAATTAATACTTTGAAATTCCTTAAAAATTATTATCAAAATCATTAATTTAGATCTTTCATTATTAATATTATTAATGAACTATTAAAATTCTTAAAAACTATTTTAATATAAATAATTGACAAAGTAAATAAACAATTAACAAATCAATTAAATTAATATATTAATAATTATCAAATTAAAATAAATAAATAAATAAATAATTTATTTTTTCATTTTTAACACACTAATAATTATCAAACTAAATAACCAATAAAGAAATTATATTAAATTAATACATTAAACATATTATTTTTATGTCGGCTTCCATTTCATTTTCCCTCTGTTCACCTCTCCCATTCTCCCATTTATACCTCATGCAATGTGAGATCTTACTTACTCATGGATCTTTTCCTAAAGATGAACCATGGTGGTTTGGTTCAAAATGTCGAAAATAAAAAACATGGATGCGACATACCCAGAAAACACCACTACACAAAATACTATTCACGAAAGCCTAAAATCTACAAGAACTATTCTACCGACCAAGTTGAGGGCTCTGAAAACCCAACTACTAAGTTTCAAATGAATCTTTTGGAGAAATATTTCCAATGGGAAGTATTTAAAGAGTTGAACGCCAAGGGAATTCCCAAATACTTGATAGGTAATGAACTCATTCCAATGCCAAGTAACATAGCCAAGAAGGTTTGAATATTCATTGGGGTGTTAAAGGAAAAGATACTATATTTTACATTGTTCACCAAAGTACCTGAGGCTGCCATAAAATCTTGTAGAATATCTTTGATTCTCCTAGATTCCCTTAGAGAAGCTTGACAAAATAGCATGGTGTCATCCACAAATTGCTGGTGCGTAATGGAAAGGTCATTGCCCCACAAGTGAGGGCCTTTAATTTGGGATGAAATAATTGTCGTTCTTAGATAAATTTCCAATCCTTCAGCTGCAAGGATAAAGAAAAAAGGAGAAATCAGGTCAACTTGTCTTAAGCCTCAAGAGGGGTTGAAGCTTCTCAATGGAGAGACATTGAGTAAGATGGAGAATACAGGAGATGATATAAGGGAGAAGATATCATTTACCCATCGCTGATCAAAAAAAAATATTTGAGGATGTTAATGAGGTAATACCAACTGAGTCAATCATAGGCTTTAGATAAGTCCAACTTTATCATCATGCCAGGGATTTATATTGCTTCAGAGAGTGAACAATTTCTTGAGGGTGATAATACCATCCAGGATTTGACGCCCTTCCACGAAGCCAGTTTACTCAAGGGAGATGAGATCGGGAATAAGAGGTTTCAAACGTTTGAAAATAACCATGGATAAAATATTATAAATAACATTACACAAGGAAATGGGTCTAAAACCCTAGGGTTCTTCAAATTTGGTCATTTTTGGAATTAAAGAAATGAAAGTAGAATTGAGGCTAGGGCTTACCTTCTGATTATGACGAGACTCCTCCACCACTTCCAAGATATCTTTCCCAATTAATCTCCAGGATACTTGGTAGAATTATACAGAGAAAAAATCTAGCCCTAGTGCTTTATTTTAAGACATGCCCTTGACAACATCCTGTATTTCCTGCAAATTAACCATGTGCACGAGGGTCAAATTATGATATATGGAGATGAGGTGGGGTATATTATGAGTGATTCATTGAATAAATTCTGATCTATCTCGCAGAGGTTCAAAAATAATGGAATGGAAGTGATTAACTAACAGTTATTCCATTTCTTCATGTTGAACAAGTCTATTCCTTGCTTCATCCTTAAGAGAGAATATCCGATTTTGTTTTTGATGCTTGATCACGACTTTGTGTAAAAAACAAGTGTTTTTGTCCCCTTGCAAAATCCATTATATTTTGGTTTTTTTTCCACATAATTTCTTCTCGTTTTCTTCTTTCTTCCAGCTGGTTAACCAACTGACCTTTCTGCTCCACCAGTGTTTCATAACTTACCACATTGATGATCTATTGTTGGACACATTGCATTCTATATTTCAGTTATTGTTGGTATTTCATGGTGTTTCCAAACTCCTTCTAGTTCCAATGCTTGAGCTGATTCTTGTGATCTTTTAGCTTAAGATGGAAATTGTGCATGTGATTCATGCCTTGAGTTGTGCTCCCTTTCCACTCTCTTTCTACTTTCTACATAAAGGAAGGGTCCCTTAACCAGAAAAATTCAAACTAGAAGGGATGATTCTTGGTAGCTATTTTCAAATCAATCTCTATCTTGATCGGCACATGGTCTGATCCAAAAAACGAGATAATAGAGGCTTTTAGAAGAGTGTCTCAACTAATCACTTGTTCAAAAACCAGAAATAAATCAAGGCACAATGCTACTTAATGAGGGCCTCCACGTTGGTTTTTCCAAATATACACCCCATTATTTTTTTTTCTTATCCACCAGGTGCAGGTCCATGATTGTGTCTCTGAATGCTTCCATTTTAGCATCCATGCGACAGAGACCTCCCTTCTTCTCATCCAACAATGAGATCAAGTTTAAATCATCGCCAAGGATCCAAAGCTACTATGAGTATATTCTTCTGAGTTTTTCTATATTCTAAAGGAAAACCCCTTTTCCTCCTGGAATGTTAGTCCCATACACTCCTATAGTAGAGCTCAATATCTCGTACCAATGTGTTGGAATTTTCTTGAGAGAATTCTGGGGATGTTGACCCAATATTCAAATATGATATCTATAGGATTCCATAGAATAGAAAGACCATCCATGCTACCCTTGGAATCCTAATCTACCACCTCATACTGGGTTTTAAAACCTCTAACAATTTCCTTTCATCTACATTCCACGATTTTAGTTTCTTGGATAATCATAATTCTCGGTTTGTCTCTTTTGAGCCTCTCACATTCCAAGAGCTAATAATCATTTAGAAGGATTATTAATTTGGTAGAAACCCGTTGAAAGCGACACCACCCTTCTTAAGTTAAATATCATATCTCCCACCATCTGTATGGATTTGTGCAGATTCTTTATACCCATATTTTGCCTCATTTTTTTTTAATACAATCCCCTATGCAGACAGAGGCGATATATCTAGCCCTAAAGTGGGTCTAGCAATGTACAAGACTATCTAATGGAAACTTTCTTAGTTAATATTCAAATCAGGATGAGTAAGGGGAAAGGACCTACCTCTTCCTGATGTTATTCTCACCACTTTGATGAAGGCCTGATCCACAATCCTTCAGGCTCACTCCTTGCTACTTGTGGCATTCGAATACCTGTAGGAGATCAAGAGACAACAACAAAAATGATCCAATACAAAACATACATTGAACATCAACTACCTAACAGATCAAGGAGCATCAGGCTACTTGTATGGATATCCAAAAAATATAGAAATTGAAACACCAGATGTATTATTGATAATATAAAAGAGGGAGCTTACAACCATGGCCTTAATGTTGGAGGCCTCCCTTTCATGTATTCTAAGTGCAACCGAGGCTCTTCAAGCGATCCTTCTCCAGAATGGAAATTTAGGCATTATGATGTAGGAGCATCCGGACTTAGCCAACAATGTGATTAGATGTTCACATGTTGTGGCTAACCATGAGGTGGATAAACATTGGCCATCAATATTTTATTTAGTTTTAAATGAGAGAAGTTAGTTTTTTTTTAGTTTATTAAATTAATTACGAATGAAAATATAAATTGGTTTCTCCCTGTGAGGATATTAAGCCAAGTAGGATATGAGCTTAGAAATATGATAGCATTTTTTTGTTGGAGTGGTTCAATAGAATTATGTTTTAATCGAGAAGAATCGCTTCAAATTTTTATATAAATGTGTGAGATAGGTGTGAGAGAGAGTATTGTGTAGGGAAAAGTAAGAGTGTGAAATAGGTGTGCAAGAGGCAAGGGAAGAGAGAGCATAAAAAATTGTAATAAGGATCTGATCAAGAGCTTGGCTCTGTGAATTCCTTATTTAATAATTTTCAAGTGTTTTGGGTCGATCAGGCTCTCTACTAAATTATTTTTCTAAACTTTGTTAAATCGCATTAAGTTAGAAATTGGAAGAACAATCATATTTCAGGTGCGACGAGGACTATAGATCTGAACCTGATCAACAGGCGAGATCTCATCGCAAATTGGAAACCATCGCACATTGCAAAGAAATGAGGTTAACCTTTAAAAGTTGCAAGTTTTTTTTACAAGCGATGAAAAGTGAGGAGTGGAGAGAGAACGAGGATCGTCGGATTTGAGAGTAATCCAATGGTGGAGATCATAGCGCGAGGAAAGCGATTCTGCGCTTCACAAGACTTAGGGAATAAGTGTTAAGTCTTCACAAAGTAAACTATTTTATTTGCGATGTGAAAAGGAGGAGGACACGCATCAGGTCAACACAGTTTCATAATTCACATGGATTAAAGTTTAAGCGTTAAAGCTAAACTATAAATTGTGTGATTTTCGATCTTTGGTCATTTGTAAAACTTGTCATGGGACCTTGTTCAAACCCACTGTGGTAATAAGGTTGTGTAGAGTGTAAAATCTATAGTTCCTTGAATACTCTGATATTTCTGCAGCTAGTCTGCATCATTTGGTATCAAATAATACTTGAGTCTGTTCTTGGAAATTGGAGCAAATATGCCACCTAGGAGAGGAGATGGTATAGGTCATGGAAGACCGGAGGCTAATGCAATTCTGTTGAATGAGATTCTACATCTTCATATAAGAATGGAGACAGTAGAAGTTGCTCAAAGGAGAGCACCTGAAGAAGGAGATGTCAACGCAGCGGAGGAAACTTATGAGGAGGAAGAAGAAGAAGCAGAGGATGACGCAACTAAAATGTTAAAATGTTGATTAAGGAAATTGGAAGACCAAAGGTGGATGTACATTTGTATGAGGGAAATCTTAATATGGAAGAGCTAATGGACTGGATCAGTTCATTACACAAGTACTTTTAATTTGAAGAGTTCGAAGACAAAAGGAAAGTGAAGTTTGCAACTACCATACTAAAGGGTCATGCAGCTATCTTGTGGGAGGAATTACAAGTATCCAGACAGAGAAAAGTAAAGTCCAAAATCAAGCGATGGGACAAATGGTAAGCAAATTAAAAAGTAAGTTCCTACCCAAGTATTATCAATTAAATCTTTTTAAGAAATTACAGAATTTGAAACAAAAAGGAATGACAATGAAACAATATACATAGGAGTTTATAAACTGAATATTAGAGTTGCACATGTAGAGGATGATGTTGAGAAAGTAGCTAGGTATACTAAATGGCTTAAGGTATGATATCTAGGATGAGATCAGTATATTAAATCTAAAGATAATTGAAGAAGCTTATCGAGTAGCATTAAAAGCAAAAGAGAAGATACAGAGAAAGAAAAATCAGAGGAATCGAGGAAATATTTCAGCAAGAGGAAGAGGAACATTAAAATCTAGATTTCAACATTCCCAGAATGAAACAGGAGGATCGAGTAGCAGATCACCAAAGAGAGGAGACTCTGGTCAAGGAAGGTTTGTACCTAGAGGTAGAGGTCAAGGAAGAGATATTCGATGTTTTAAATGTGGTAAGTGGGGACAGGGTCATGGGACTATCCTCATAATAATCCAACAACTCAGAGAAATGTAAATTTTTCTCAAACAAAGGAAGATATTCCTCAAATTGCAAGTAAAGAGGAACCACCTGAAGAATGAGAATCCTTGTTATTGAAAAGGGTATTTCTTAAAGCCAAAAAAGAAGCAGGAGAACTAACTCAGAGGAAGAATCTATTCAGGACTATATGAAAGTCCAAAGGTAAATGTTGCAAAGTGGTAATTGATAGTGGAAGCACTGATAACCTTGTTTCTACAGAGATGGTGGACAAGTTGGGATTGGTAAAAACAGTACACCCTACTCCTTATAAGGTATCATGGCTACAAAAAGGACATAAGATTATTGTGACAAAACAATGTAAGGTATAGATCCAGATTGGTACTTACAAGGGTGTTATATTATGTGATGTAATGTAACAACCCATTCCCATGTTATATACAAAATAATATTAGCGTGTGTATGATATATGCATTTGATAGCTACACATGCTTATATCGCACACATCACACTAGTACACCTACCTACTAATATCAAGATTACATAAGTTATAGATCTAATATTAAGATTAAAGATTAATATTCAGATTAACTAAGTATAAATTATATGGAAAAGGGCTAATAAAAGAAAATAATTTAATTTAATTAAAATATAAAGTAAATTCATTAAGTTAAAAATGAATATTCAAATATTAAAAATTAATCTTAAAAAAATACTTAAATGTAAGACAAATGCTCCATAAATAAAACAACTGTATAAATCCCTCTATAAATATATCCTTATCCACGTTAATGTGAATCACCTCACCATAAATACTTATAATATCAACATTAATGCGGATAAGATCTCGAGAGGTAAGAGGCGGTGGAGGAGGGTTATTTAAGGGATGAAATATGAAGGAGAGGGGGGATGTTTTGGAAATTCTGCATGATTATCAAGTGATAATATGGAGGGAGAGGAATTGTTTTGAAAGGGATTCTCTGGGTTCTCGGAATTCTGGGCACGGGGGCAGAGGAGGCATCCTTTGCGTCTAGGATTGTTCCTAGATTGGCTGGGAGGATTTGATTGTTTTGGTAATCTGTTCAAGGCATCACAAGGAGAACCACCGCTCAAGAAATATTCAGCCTACTTCAGGTTTTGTTGCTGGTTGTCAGGTATTCCTCTATGTATATATAGTTAATTTTGTAAGCTGAAATTTTCAATTTAAGTTGTTAAGCTCCTCTCAGTGGATTTTATACTTAAATAAAAAATCAGATAAGTGCATGTAAGCCATACATGATGGTAGAAGAAACACTTATACTCTAGAGAAGGATGGAAACAAACACACACTGCTACCATTGAAGGATGAAGCTAACAAATAAATACTTGGAAATAGTCTTATGCTGATGAGTGGGAAAGAACTATTGCAAGAAATCGAGAAGGGTGAGGAGATGATTTTTGATGTTATAGGAAGAGCCAAGGTAATTCTAACTTCCAAAAATTTAGAATATTTATCTGAAGAAATCCGAAATATGTTGAATGATTTTTCTGATATTATTGTGGATGAGTTTCCAAGTGCATTACCACCAATCACGAGTATTATTCATCGCATTGATCTAATACCTAGAGAAAGTTTTCCAAATAAAGCAACATATAGATTAAATCCTCAAGAAAATGCAGAAGTTGGAAGACAAGTGCAAGAGTTGATGGATAAGGGATTGATAAGAGAGAGCCTTAGTCCATGTGATGTACCAATAGTACTCAGTCCAAAGAAAGGAGGTGAATGGCACATGTGCACTGATTCTAGAGCCATAAATAAAATCACCATCAGGTATCATTTTCCTTTACCATGAATGGATGATTTAATGGATTTCTTGAGTGGATCAAAATATTTTACTAAGATAGATTTGAAAAGTGGTTATCATTAGATAAGGATTAGAGAACGAAATGAGTGGAAGACTGCCTTTAAAACAAACAGTGGTTTGTATGAATGGTTAGTGATGCATTTTGGGTTCACTAATGCACCCAACACATTCATGAGATTAATGAATGAAGTCTTGAAGGAATATGTAGGTAGGTTTGTAATTGTTTATCTTAATGATATTCTAATTTTCAGTTGAAGTAAAGAAGAGCATCTGGAGCACCTTAATTTAGTTCTCAAAACTTTGCAGAAAGAGAAGTTGCTAATAAATTTGAAGAAATGCAGTTTTATGAAGGAAGAACTAGTCTATTTTGGATTTGTAGTTTCTAGAGAAGGTTTGAAAATGGATCCAAAAAAATTCCAAGCATTTGGAATTGGCCAACTCCAAGAAACATATTTGAGGTAAGGAACTTTCATGGTCTTGCAAGTTTTTATAGAAAATTTATCAGAAGCTTTAGTCATATTTGTGCACCCATTATTGAAGCAATCAAGGAAACTAATCAGCCATTAAAGTGGACAGAAGCAATAGACTGAAACTTTAAGTTGATGAAGAAGAAAATTACAGAAAAACCAGTTTTAGCTTTGCCAGATTTTGAAAAAGATTTCGAAGTTGAAACTGATGCTAGTGGAGTTGCAATTGGAGTATTTTTAAGTCAAGGATAGAGACCAATAACATACTTCAATGAGAAACTAAATGAAGCAAAGAAGAAATAATCATCTTATGACAAAGATTTTATGTTGTTGTGCAAGTCTTGAAAAAATTGAGACATTATTTGTTACCAAAATAATTTGTATTATATTATGATAACCATGCATTACAGTTTATAAAAAACCATCCAAAATTGAACCAGAAACATGCCAAAAGGGTAGAATTTTTACAGAGTTTTACTTTTGTGATTAAGCATACAAGCGGTAAGTTGAACAAAGTTGTTGATACTTTGAGCAAAGTGAATTTAATCATACAAGAATTACAATTTGGTGTTGTAGGATTTGAAGAAATGGTTGACATGTATAAAGAAGATGCAAAATTTAAGGAAATTTATGTAGCTGTGCAAAACCCAATATTTCATAATAGAAGTGAGTGGTTGGATTATCTTATCCAAGGAGGTTTGCTATTCTAAAGTAATAAATTGTGCATTCCCAAATGTTCTATGAGGGAAAACATAATTAAGGAGAAACACAATGGAGGCTTATTAGGACACTTTGGACAAGACAAGACCTTTGCTCAGGTAAATGTTTTTTACTGCTGTCCAAAGATGCAAATTGATGTTAAGAAATTTGTTGAGAAATGCAGGATTTGTCAGCATGCTAAGGGGAGAAGTTAGAATACAGGATTGTATCAGCCATTGCCAATACCAAACCGACCATGGGATGCAGTTATTATGGATTTTGTTTTGGGTTTTCCAAAAGCTCGTAGAGGAAGTGAATCCATTTATGTTGTAGTAGATAGGTTTTCTAAAATTTCTCATTTCATTGCATGAAAGAAAACTAGTGATGCAACACATATTGCTAATCTTTTTTTTTCAAGAGTTGTAAGATTACATGGGTTGCCTATGAGTATTGTGTCTGACAAGGATACCAAATTTGTTGGTCATTCTTGGAGAAATATATGGAAGGAACTAGCTACCAACCTTAGTTTCATTTTAGCTTATCACCCTCAAACGGATGGACAGACTAAGGTAGTGAACATAAGCTTGGGAAATATATCGACGAACTTAGTGTATAAAAATCCTAAGTTGTGGGATTTAGCCCTCACTTAGGCTGAGTTTTCCTATAATGATACTCCCAATTGAAGTATGGGGATGAGTCCATTCCATATTGTTTTTGGAATGAATCCAAGAGGTATGTATGAGCTCATAAATTTAGGAAAACAAGAGATAAGGAGCACAAAATATGAAGAGTTTATAGAACAAATGTTGAAACTACAGGAATATATAAACAACAGGTTGTAGGAAAGTAGTAACAAATACAAACAAAGAGTTGATATGAAGAGAAAATAAAAATAATTCCATGTAGGTGACCTATTCATGGTGTACCTGAGAAAACAAAGGTTTCCTCTTAGGGCTTACAAAAAATTAAAGATGAAAAAGATAGGACCATGTAGAATTTTAGGAAATTTTCTTCAAATGCTTATGAAATTGAATTTCCAGAAGGAATTGGAATATCGAATATCTTTAATGTTGAAGATTTGTACCTATACAAAGGAATGGAGGAAGAGCTACCAGAAGAATCTACAGAAGAGGAAGACCAGACTTTGAATTTTAAGGAACATATGCCAAGACAAAAAAGAAAGAAGTGGAAGCCATTTTGGAAAAAGAAGAAGCAAAGAAGACTAGAGGACACAATTACCATTAGTATATAGTCAAGTGGAAAGGACACCCTGTGGAAGATGCTAGTTGGATGATAGAAACAGAGTTACAAAATTTTAGTACAAATCCTAAAGCATTGATGGATCAATATTTTCTTCCCCAGGAGTCTGATGCGGGAGAATCTGGACTTAGCCAGCAATGTGATTGGATGTTCACATGTTGTGGATAACCATGAGGTGGATAAACATTGGCCATTAATAGTTTATTTAGTTTTAAATGAGATAATTAGTTTTTTATGAGTTTAATAGATTAATTAGGAATACAAATAGAAATTCGTTTCTCCATGCGAGGAGATTGAGCCAAGTAGGATATGAGCTTAGAAATAGGATAGCATTTGTTTGTTGGAGTGGTTTAACAGAAGTATATTTTAATCGAGAAGGACTGCTTCATATTTTTATATAAATGTGCGAGATAGGTGTGAGAGAGAGTAGTGTGTAGGAAAAAGTGAGACGGTGTGAAATAGGTGTGCGAGAGGCAAGGGAAGAGAGAGCATAAACAATTGTAATAACTAGCCGATAAAGGGCTTGGCTCTGTAAATTAATTATCTAATAATTTTCAAGTGTTTTGGGTCGATTAGGATCTCTATTAAATTATTTTTCAAAACTCAGTTAAATCGCATTACGTTAGAAAATTAAAGAACAATCTGATTGCAGGCGCGACGAGGACCATAGATCTGAACCCGATCAACGGGCCAGATCTCATCACAAATTGGAAACCATCACACATCACAGAGAAACGAGGTTAACCTTTAAAAGTTTCAAGTTAATTTTTTTTACAAGCGAAGCGAAGTGAGGAGTGGAAAGACAACAAGGATCGTTGGATCTGAGAGTAATCCAACGGTGGAGATCACAATGTGGGGAAAGCGATTTCATGCTTCAAAAGACTTAGGGAATAAGTGTTAAGTCTTCAAAAAGTAACCAATTTTATTTGCAATGTGAAAAGGAGGATGACATATGTCATCTTAGTGCAGTTTCGCAATTTTCATGGATTAAAGTTGAAACGTTAAAGCTAAATTGTAAATTGTGCAATCTGCAATCGTTGGTGATTGGTCCGACTTATCGTGGGACCCCATTCATAGCCACTGTGCTAATAAGGTTGTGTAGAGTGTAAAATATATAGTTCCATGAATATTCTGATATTTCTGCAGCTAGTCTGCATCAGATTAACATGACATGGGGATGGAAAGGATTAATGATCAGACCAACCCAACAATGACTAACTACTAGTGAAGGGATGGGATCCAATTTATAGGAAGGAAGAGGGAGTTAGGAGCCCAAAAAATAAGGAGGAAGGCCCAATTCTCATGGGAAAATCCCCTATTGATAATATCAAGAGCTTCAAGTGAGAGAGCTCGACCATATCTCCACCGAACAATATCCACCTCGTCATTCTGGAAGCTTCTAGTGCATGAAGCTTCTCCTCAATTTGAGGAAACACTGCCAAAAATGGTTCAACATGATTTTCCAATCAGAAGGGCATTGACAGTGCTAGGCCAGAACATCCAACCTGCCATCAGCATGGGCAGACAACTGGCTAAGAGCGTTGATCTAGAAATTTAGGGTTTAAGCCAAGCTTCTTCAGAAATTCTTCAAGGCATATTTCCTTTAGTCTTCAAAGGATATCTTGATGTATTTTTATAAGGTGGATATAGATCAGAGTATTATTCATAGATAACTTTAGTATTGGGGGCATGAAGTGAACAGGGTGAAAAATTATTGTGTAATAGATGCCCCCTAAATTATGAAGGAAAAACATGGAGTGATGGGTGAAATTCTTTACAAATCAAGGCAAGGACTCGAAGAACTGCCAGGAAACCTACCAAATAAAGCACAATACAATATATGGCATCTCTGAGATGAATATGTCTAATAACATATCTCTAAATATGAATAAAATAACACATGAACCCATGGCATGGTTGCATCCATCCATATGAAAGATATCATGGAAATGGATCCATAATATGGTAGCAACCATTCGTATAGAAAAGATCATGTGTAAAATCATGAATACTCAATAACTCCATGCAGCTTGAATAATAACAGATGTGATTCAGGGTGTTCATCGCAATCTTGATCTACCAAATGTATGAATCTAACCATGTGAATAGATGTGTTGATGTCGAACATGGTAGAAACCACCTAATTACTGGTCAAAGATGAAAATCATTAACAGGTATGAGAGAGAGAACCAATAATGACGATGCCCCTCAAGGTACAACAACACAATCTACAAGTGTGAATAAATGTGTTGAAGTCAGACACTTTTATAATAATCCAATTGAAGGCCAATGAGGTGAACTTGTCTTCAAACATGAAGAACTTTTCGTTGAGGCATGCAAGCTCCAAGGTACTGAAAATTATTTTCTAGATCGTGTTCCCAAATAATGAGATGAAGTTGACCAGAAGTGATTTGTTAAAGGAGGGTCATGATGATTCCCACATCATTGACATGAAGCAAAGGATTTCTCAAGATAATAGGAATGATTCGAGATTGTTTCATAGAGGGTTAGATAAGCATAGGATGTTTAAATTTGATAAAAAGGACTTCTCGTGAACATATCGATGACACGACTTCGAAGCGTGGCAACATTTGACTCAAAATGGCATCAAAGGTCATGATGACAAAAATGGTGATCGAATAAGAGGAAAATGGATTTCCAAATACCAGGAAGGCAAGTGACGAATGAAGGATATCTCCAACCCAACAAGAAATTCAGATGAGTGTCATGTTCAAGAGCGACATGCTGCCTAATACATAGGACGTTCCCCTTTCATTTCCCCCCATTATTGCTAACGAGTAACTCTTTATTTTTTATAGCCAGCATGAAACAAATAGCATATGTTGATAGTATAAGTCCATTCTTCAAATGAATCCATCCTAGTAATTTTAATGAGCCCTAGGAAGGAGAAACTTGGTCTCTTCATGGTGACAATTCTTTCACCGCTTAATCTTTTACGAGTTCGATGGAAAAATAACTCGGTGCCTTTTTCATGTTTAAGGAGTTTGAAAAAGAAACGAAAAATAAAACTCCATCTAGTCCCTTTTCATAAGTCATCCCTCAAATCCTAAAGGGTAGAAAATAATATCTTAGAAAACCTCTTGACCATGCTCTATCAAGGTATTCCTTTTTCGTAAATAATTACTCTCAGCTTGAAAAATGGGTAAACGTGTAGTGAGAACAAATCAATTCATTTAATTTAACAGGTTTGAAATGACAATTACTCAACAATCTTTTCATTTTTAGAGAGTAGGAAAAGAGCTGAAAGATGACTCCAAGGGGGTTCCTTTCTTGTTTATTTTTTAACGATTTGAAAGAGAGATAAAATAAAACTCGTTGCATCAGTAAAAAATTATCATCGTTACCTTAAAAGATCTTTTTATTGTACAAATAACGACAAACATCACTGATATCGAGAAAAATAATAAAACATTGGTAAAAATATATTCAAAAATATATAACTATACCAAAATTAAATCATTTTTACCATTTCACTTGGAGTAAATTGGAGAAGCACATTTTACCCCATTTTCCTCTCATCTTCAAACTAGTGGTGTAGTCGATCTAGGAAACTGTTCAATAATCTATCAACTACATGTAAGATCCATATATTTTCCTATTAATTTGATTCCATTTTCAAGCCAATTAACTTATAAATTTTGGTGTTAAGGGAGGATTTTCAAAGTTTAATATCATGGGAGATCAACATGGAATATACCTATAAAACCTATGATGATCACCCCTAGCCCATTAGGATAGCACGCCGTCAGCACATTTTAATTCTGACAGGCGCGCTGAGCACAGAGGAGTTTTAAAAACATAAAAATAGCCCTATTTTGAATGGTTCGTTTTCAATTTTACTCTGATGAAAACTCCTAAAATGTCATGTGTGAATGTTTTGCATGTGTCTTCAATGAATATGGTGATTGAATGGAAATAGAGGGGTCATGAGGTGGAAGACCACAAGGCCCTCCAAGATCAAAAAGTTTTTCCAAACCTCAGGACTCAGATATTAGCTGGAATTGTTCGAATATCTCATTAGGATATGGGATGTCAATGACCAAATTTTCATCATTGGGGATCAAGAGCTCAGAATAGAAATTTCGAACATCTAATTCATAATAGGATTGTCCAGGAGAGGGGAGAGGATCTAGCTCTCTGGAGCTCGTACTAGAGGAGAGAGCATAAACATGCCCATTCAAATACATTTTCCTAGTGCCAGAAAGACTACCAGAGGAAAGGTGGATATCAAAATCATCGCCAATCTACTGTTGAGGAAAATTTTACACTGTACGACCTGTGTAGCTGGGGCCTAGGAATTGCATGAGGCAATGAAGTCCTAGATCCAATATGTTGTAGATTTTCTTTCTCCCACCACTTTCAATTAGTGTGAGGGATTGTTGGCTAACATGAAGAGCCAACTAACAAAGTGCAAGACGGGATGACTAAAACAATTCAGATATGGATCCATCCTGGTCACTTTCTTCTTAGAGCGAGTGCCCTTGTTTCAGTACCAGTGGCTTGAGGTATACAATCCATCCCCAAGAGATCAGAGGCTACTCAGATGGTGCGATATTATGCCTCTCTAGGGAGGGGGTCAATAGATGCACTTCCCGAAAACATTTTTTAGTTGGCTACGTTTTCAACTGATCGTGGTGCAGGACTATGCATATGTCAACACTGATTTTAGAGGAGACCCAAATCTACCTCTTCCACTTATTGCACAGTGGTCTAATGCAGGTAAAAAAAAAAATTTGGAATTTTTTATTTTTTAATGTTTTTCCAATGTTTTCCGAGATTTAACCTTATGATATTTTGTAGATTTTTTACCAGAGAGACCGACCAACATGTCTTTGATTGTGAGGATGATAGCACGCCAAATCAAAGATGCTCCTTCTAGAGGGAGTAGGCCCAGTAGCAGAGGTGGAGTGTAACCTAAAAGGCCTAGCTAGAGCCTTTCCAGAATACACAATTTTTGACAAGATACCTTTATGCTTATAGAGGCGTACTGTGGGAGTCTGAAGCAGACTTCGTCATTTACTCTAGGGAGTTATCCGAGAAGTCACATGCTATCACTAGCACCATGTGGGTAGATAACAGACTTTAGTTTATTTTTTGTAATGATGTAGGTTCGTGGAGCCATTGTGTCATGCAACACATATTTTTGAGATTTTGATGTAACAAAATTTTATAGACTCGATACAGATATAGATATATATATATACACACACATATATATATACATGTTTTCTATTGTTACAAAATGTTCTTATATCATGATGATGTGCTTGTTTTATACATATGATGCAAATGTCGATCTAAAACATAATTTGCTAATGTATCTGTTAATGTATTCAAATTGCATGGAATGTGTTGATATTTGATGTAATAAAAATGCCTTTCCAGTAATTGAACATGTTATCCTTAATAATAATTAGGTTTGTCTAGGGGTGTCTTTTTTAGTTTGGATAAGTTCTTATGGTCAAATAAAGTCATGAAATTGATTAAATTTCATGTTTTGTATATAGTTTTAAAAGTTATAAATGGTCATTGGTCATGTCATTAAGGTCTTGTCAAATAAAAATTCAAAAAATCCGAATGCATAGGTTAATAGAGTCACTTTTTGAAACTTGGCACCTTTTTCCTAAGTTCGCAACATTTTCTCTGTAAAACAACAGGTTTTCGTTATGAAATCACCTGACAATTCCGTAGTGAATCTGTCATCCCACTAACTGAAATCGCTACGAACTCAGGTTTTTATGCTAACAGTGAGGTGATCGATATGTTGTCATCATTTTTGTGGTCAAAGGTCAGTTTGTCATCATGGTAAATAAATGTTATGAGTCATCATTTGTCATGTTTCATGCTTGGTAATCATCACACCTCCATCATTTCATTTTCCGTCCCATATTTATTTCCTAATTTAGAGTTACCTCATTCAAACAGAAACACTTACCTTTCATCCTTATAAGCCACTTGATCTTGTGCTAATAGTCTTCACTTTTATTTCTCATCCAGTTGTTGTCTTAGGTTAGCTCTTACCTCTGTCAAACAAGTTGTTTGATGTCTTAGATAGTTTTTGCAGGTGTCAAAAGTTTGAAGTAGGTCAGAGTTGTGTTGGAGGGCACGGCTTCACATAAAAATCCCAACAAAGGAGGCTTTGTATTCAGATACAAGCCCATGGACATGAATATGGTTGCGAAAGACCCAAGATTTGCAGAGACTTTCAAAAATGCTGGTTGTATAAGCTTTTTCCAAAACTTGCAGGGATACCATGCACAGGTGGCCAAGGATTTTGCTGTCAACTTTGTTGGCACAAATTCAAAGGTGCGCATCTTATGTTTCATTTTTTCTCCTGAGGCCATTACACAAGCAACTGAAATTATCAGGTCTAGAGAAGAATTTTTTAAGGCAACCAAATTCAAGATTTAGAACTGTGATGGATTTCTAAAGAAGAAGCATATAGGAGTTGACATGACCTCAAGCATACCCAGAATTTGCCTCAAGGAAAAATACTCAAAGTTGCTGATGGTAATCCAAAAATATTTTACTTGTGAAGTTATATTTCACATAATCTACCAATATCATTTTAGACTCTTACTCCATTTCACAGGTAAACAACTTCTTGATCTTCCTTTCTTTCTATTCAGAAGTTTAGGCAAGATGGTTGAAAAGTTACAAGACAAACCTGAGAGTAGTGATACATCCATATTTCATCATGGATTAGTAAAATTGTTAGTTATGGAAGAGTTGAAGAAATTAAATAGGGATTGGGCTATTTTTCTGTTTTTGAGTGGCTATGATGTGGATGTTCTTTCTCTAAGAAAGAAACCCAAGTCAAAGAAAAACACTCCCAAGAAGGAAAAAAAACCAATAGCTAAAGTAGAGGTTGAACCTGAGGTAGAGGTGCAACCTATAGTAGAGCCAATGGAGGTAGATATTGAACAGTTGTAGGAGATAGTGGTACCTCAGTAAACACCTACTAGCAGCAAGCTCAAAATTGATACAAGGGCTCATAGAAGAATCACCAGGAGTCAAATAGAAGGAAAAGGAAAACTTGAATATATAACGAAATCAATTGATATTGAAGAAACCCATGTTGTAAAGCCTGTAGATGTTAAAGGAACAAAAATGAAGAAGAAGGGTCTTACAGCAAAGAAACTTGATTTTTCCAATGAGGATTCAGGTTCTATCTTTAAGCCTAGGAAACCATTCACTAGGTCACAACTCTCAAAGGGAGGAAAGTCTAATAAGTTGCATAAAGAGATAGAAAATAAGAAGCAGTCGATAAGGGAAGAGATCATAGAGCTATCCCCAGCTGAAGCATAAATCATCAAAGACAAAGAATGGAAAAGAAAAGGTCCAGGAAAAGTCTGAAGTGGAGCTTCTAAAATAAAAAATTAAGGAAGCCAGAGAAGAATTTTTATAAGCCAAGATGCAGTTAGAGGATTTTAAACAAGAAATGAAGGAGCTCACATATTTCAAGAATGAATTCAGCAAAAAAATTGATTTTTATGATGAAGTGGCAGAAAGGTCAAGGAAGATGCTCAGAAGAACAATACCACTGCACATAATGGTGAATCATACCATAAGGAGAAACAAGTGGTTGAAATTAGAGAGGAGAAATCTTCAAAAACCAAGTCAAAGAGTTAGAAATTCAAATGGAATTGGCGGAGATAGAGTTAAAGAAAAAGAGCTTGAAAATGATAGTTGCGGATGACCCTGCTGCCCCTTGAAAGAGGGTGAGACATTTTTGGTGAAAATTTTGTCTTAGGATGCTCCATCCCATTAGTTAACATAGATCTGTACATATTTTTATAGGTAAAGAGTGGAAATTTAAAATTCTGGAAAAGTCAGGCAATTTCGTAGCGTACTCCAGGCTTAAAGTCTAGTTTTCGCTATGAACTCGCTGAAGAATATTTTAAGGTATAATTTCAAACAATTATCATAATAGGAGTGGGTAACAACATGTATTTACCTAATTTTTCCTAAGGAATACCCTCCAATGATCAGAAAATTCATAAAGGGTGCAGAAAGTGCTAAATGGAAAACACTACAAACTCTTCGCTATGAACTTACCTTAAAAATGCTTTGTTTTTACAGCAAGGTCAAATTTTGATATTTCTGTAGAATTTAATGCTTCTTGGGAGAAGATGAGTCATTGGAAGATTTTGAATTGTATCAGTGTAAGGCCACTCAACAAGATGGTGACATGGCTACTAGCTCAACTTTTTTCCACATCATCAAACACAACAGCACATCCTAAAATTCTAAGCTTCAGAGCCTAGATTCTAGTATGGCAGTTCATCACTTGGTCATGGTCATTGCCACCTCATGAAAAGCTATTTGACTCGATAAGAATCATCATGTATGGGTTATTTAAAATTTTTAATGAAGTTAATGGTGTTAGAGTCCTATTAGGTTTCAAAATCCTAAACATAATTATCTCTATATTCTCTACATGTAATCAATTCCGTTTTGGATTATATATCTTTAGCAGTTTTGAAGGTCTAGCCCAGGTTGCAGAATTCATGTAAAAATAATTTAACTCTATAAATATGGATATTTCAGAGTTATAGAGGGTTGATTTATGTTATGACCAAGACTGCTATTGTAATCTTTTATCTACTCAGTTAATATATAGCTGTAGAAAACTTTGTTTCAGACCTAAGATTCTTTGTGATTTCTTATGTATTTGTGTCCTTCATATTTTTAATGTTATCTTAGCTTGATCTTACATAATCACTTTGAATTCATAGATAATTATGCTCCAAATTCCTTTATGTGTCTATTTTTATATCATAATTTTTTTTTAACAGCTCATATGCCTCAGCTTCCATGAATGATGTTTTTATGTAATTGAGTTTCATACTGACTCCATGCCCAATGGTAGCCAACATACATCTTTCACATACAAAAAATAATCCAAAAGACATATGAGAGTTATCCATCATATTTTTAAAGTTTACTTAATAAATATCATATCGTTTCTTGAGAGAGCCCTCTCTGGTTGGAAGGGTTAACTTCCAACCCTGTGGTTTGAAATAGTTACATTGAATTAACTGTTGAGCAACCCAATTAGTCTCAGTTTGGTGATAAAATTTTGGTGCATCTACTAGGAGAATAAAACTCATATCATCCTATTTGATTCTTGTCAAATGAACGAATCTCTTGAAGGTATCAGGAGATCAAACAATTCAAAGGTTGTACTTCTACCTTGGCGACTCCATTCTTGAAGAATTCAAAAATTCATAGCTTCAAGGTAACACTACTAGGAAATGAGATACTTATATGAAACTACAATTTCTTCAAGGTATGAATATGTGGAATTTTCAAAAATTTATGGATTTCCAAATATTTTTCCCAAGGATGCATGTCTTTTAAGTATTGGCCCTAAGTTTGATGGAGAAGATTTAAGCTTGAATTTAGAGCATGTATCAAAGTTTCATGACTTTACTGATCTCCTTAAGTCAAACAAGAAGATGTATTCATTAGGATTTTATATGATTCATTCCAAGGAAAGTGCAAAAGCTAGGTGGAAAGGTTACCTGCTAGATCTATTAAATCATTTTTAGTATTTTGGCTTATTTTCTTGGAAACATGGATGGAGAAGATAGAGTTTGTGGCAAGCTCTCTTTCCATTTAGGAGTTTACAGAATGGTGCTCTGATGTAGAAGTTGGTGAGAACTTTTCTTTGTCACTGTATTTTTATTTAAAGTCACATAAAGGAAATCTTGAAAATAAGATCATATTTTTAGATTAATTAGCTCATGAGATTGAAAACGATATTGAAGACGTTGAAGCTCAAATTCAGTCTCATCATTTCCAAGATCATATGCAGCCTATTGAAAGTTTTTTCCAGCCAAAACAAGCAGATGAGCTATTGTCTTTTGACACCAACATGGAGAAATTATTTTTTTTTAAATAGATCTGATGACACATAGTTGAAAGTATATGATGAGATGGAAAATAAGTGTGAAGTGTTGAGCAATGAGGATTGTTTTGCTTAAGATTTTGAAAATATTCATCAGAAAGATCATATATTTATTGATCCTGTAGCAGCCTGATTTTTCAACCATGTCATCAGTGTGAGAAACAAATCCAGTGTTGATTGCCATTATATTTTCCAGTTTCGATTTTGTTGGTGCATAGTCAAACAATCCTTTTATTTCAACAACTACTTGATTGGCTTCACTGGAATTTTTGTATCATCTAATTCAGTAGTTTATCAAAATTATAGGTAGGTAGGTGTGTGTGTGAATAATCTCAAGTATTATGAGCATCTTTTCAGTATGTAAAGATTTAGTTTTCAGCTTTTGCAGTTTTCAACAAGTTTTGGCCCGAGGAGAAGGCCATAAAATCTTGAAGAAAATTCCATCAAGTTCATAATTTTCAATTTTCAAGTAAGGCACTAGAGTTGTTGGTTATTTGCTGCACCATAGGGGCGCAACATCCCCAATGGAGCCACTTTATCCTTAATAACAATTAGGTTGGTCTAAGGGTGTCTTTTTGAGTGAGGATAGGTTGCGATGTTCAAACAAAGTCATGAAGTTGATTAAATTTCACGTTTTGTATATAGTTTTAAAAGTTATAAGTGGTCATTGTTCATATGTTAAGGTCTTATCAAAGTAAAATTAAAAAAATATGAATTCATAGGTTAAAAGAATCACTTTTTGACACTTGGAAACTTTTTCCTAAGTCTGCAGCATTTTCTCTGTAAAACAACATGTTCATTACGAACTCACCTGACAGTTCTGTAAAGAATCTGTCATCACACTAACTGAAATGGCTACGAACTCAGGTTTTTCTTCTAAAAATGAGGTGATCGATATGCTATCATCATTTCAATGGTCAAAGGTCATTTTTTCATCATGGTACATAAATTTTAGGAGTCATCATTTTTCATATTGCATAATTGGTAATCATCACACCTCCATCATTATGTTTTCCCTCCCATCTTTCTTTTGTAATTTAGCCTTACCTCATTCGAACAACAACACTTACCTTTCATCCTTGTAAGGTGCTCTATATTGTTCCAATAGTCTTCACTTTTATTTCTTGTCCAACTGTTATCTTAGGTTAGCTCTTACCTCTGTCAAACAAATTTCTTGATGTGTTAGATAGTTTTTGCAGGTGTCAAAAGCTTGAAGCAGGTTAGCGTTGTATTGGAGGGCATGGCTTCACATAAAATTCCCAAAAAAGGATGATCTATAGTCAGATACGAGCCCATGGACATGAAGTTTGTTGTGGAAGACCCAAGCTTTTCACAGGTTGTAATATCCCAAAATAGGGAAAAACAACAATAATGGGAATATCTTATAATATCCAAAATGGACTGCTTAGCAAGGCATGTCTGAAAAACGCATTTTTTAGAAATGGATGCTACAGAATCTAAAATTATCCCTTGGATCCCTTATATTTGATAATATAAGACCCAAATCCAAGAGGAGAGTAGAAAAAATTCAAACTAGGTGAGGTAAGCAGACCTCCCACACCTAGTATGGCTTGAAAATTGCCCAAGGAAGGGACTGCAGCAATGTGCAACACTACTGCTTCAGAAATAATGTAGTTTGGCTAAGCAGTAGCAAGAGGCCAACATGGATTCTCAATATCATTATTTATAATAGCAAATCAGAGCTATATTGAAGCCCTTTCATTATAGAACAAAAAGTAGAAGACTTTACATGAAGAAATACCCAAAATAAGAGGCTGCAACCATATGATATGACTGTACAAGCTTGACAACATTATTTTATTAGCTGAAAAGAGTTGTAGATTACAATTTAGATCTAGAGAAGATTTGTTTACAAAATTGTAGATCTATATCAGATCTGTAAACTATAGAGTCTCCTCTTCAAAATCCCCTTGGGGGTTTCAGCAAAACATGTAGTACATGGAGTAGATCTGATACCTAATGCAGTAGATCTGCAGAATGATTCAGAATTTTTGAAGCAAATAAACCATTATTCAGATTAGATCTGAATGGAACATGGATTAGATCTGTAATCCACGGATCACCACACTGAAGGGCAGATTCCAAACACTAGAGATCTCTCCTTGAAGTGCCAAAATACCTTGCAAATTTCTCCTTGCAAATAACGCAGTTATGGAAGATGGAATATGTTGTAGGCTCTAGAACATGATGTGGCCTCAAGCCAAGATCTGAAAATGAGCTCTCCTCATCCAATACTCTCTTTCCAGGGGGATAGAAGGCTTTCCCACTGAAAAGAGGCACTAGAGTGGCTTAGATATGAATAGATCTAGTCTTCACTTGCTGCAGCTTACAAAGACAACCAAACCCTCAACAAGATCTACATTGTATTTGGATGAAGAGCTTAGCCAAAAACCTCATAGTGGACAAGAAATGCAAGACTCCCTCAAGAGCTACTCAAAGAAGGAGGTGGAATTCCCAATTAGGAACACCCAGTGCTAAACAACACTATTCTCTGCCAAATAGCCAAGAGAATGAGAAATGTATAAATAGACATGTTCTTCCAAAACAATATGTTCAACAACCTTCTTCTGTTGTTCTCCTCCTCCTTTTATAGGATAAAAGTATTGCAAAACCCTAAACCATCTCAAAGGTTTAGCTCCTTTCACATGTATAGCCTCCAACTAGAACTACGCTATGCATCTAGGAGGTACAATGCATCTAGACAGTGCTATGGATTTGGTCTTGTTGATGCATTCAATTGTCTCAATATCTTTCACACATAAGGGATTTTAATTAAGGCAACCCAGATTTGGCCTTTTTCACATGGGGCATTGATTTATTTTGCTGTTTTAGGAGTCAATTGCTTCTCCTTTACAATTTTATTCATGCAACAAGAAAATTAAAACAAAATTGTACATTCCCATTAGCTTGGGATAATTGGGAATATTACAGTCCTCCCCTCCAAAATGTTTGTTTTCCTCAAGCAACTAATAGAGTGAGTGTTGCAACTCCTTCCCTCTTGTTGGAAAAATACTAAGAAGGGGGGGGGGTGAATCAGTATTTAGTGCAGATAATAAAACTTTGATATTTTCTTTCTTAAAAACCCATACGCTACTTTCCTGAATTAAACTCGCGTATATACGCGGATATCCTTTACAGAACTCGCGTATATCCAGTGAATTAATTATGCATTTAATTCATGACTTAGATCATTGCATTACTCATTTATCAGATGTTCAGAAAACAGTAAACAGGTGCAGAAAGAACAGAGTAATCATCACACACAATCAATCACACATGAACACTAGGATTTTTAGGTGGAAACCCAATTTGGGAGAAAACCACCGCTGCCGTCGTCTCAGTCTTCAATCTTTATTATTAAGAAAACTTCTTACAACATGTATTGGCGCAGACTCATACCAGCACGCAGGCACCCACCTGCAGAAGGCTACAACCTTCTCTCGTTTACCAGCCTTTCCTGGAAGGGAGCAACAACCCCCTGCTCTCGTTTACCAGCCTCTCCTGGAAGGGAGTTACTACCCCCTGATATTAACACCAGCCTCTCCTAGAAGAAAGCTTCTACTTTCAAACTGAAGGCTTCAACCCTCAGATCCACTGCAGACCACGTTTCATCAATTTTCAAACTGGATCAAAACAGCTTCAACATAATCCTTCACTTATCAGCAAATGTCCTTTTCCCAGAGCATCAAACAGAACAGTGAAACCACTGTAACTAGAATATCAGAGATAACCCAGACTTCATAATAGATATGCAGAATCTCAATCAGCTTTGAGCAACCATCAGTTCAAATTGCATACGCGCTTTTCTTCAAACAGACTCGCATATATACGTGCTTTTAATAAAGGCAACCCGCGTATACATCTGTGCACTTTTCAGAAAAACCCTAACAGTCCATACGCTCCTTTGTTTAAACAAATCCGTGTATATACGCGCTTTTCATGAAACGAACATGCGTATAGATCTATAAAAGATAAAATTTGCAGAACAGATCAGATCTATGGACTTACCCAGATTTCTTCAATATCTTCAATAGATTTGCGCCAGGTCTTCAATACTTCTTTTCAGATCATCCTAGAGATTCATCATTTCCAGATCTAGAGATTTTGAACCTTCATCATATTCATGGGTGCATCATAGATTTAGATCTATTGATTAAGAACAGAGTTCAACCATACAAATAAACTTCAGAGTGAAGTATTCATTTAAAGCCCAGACACATGCACACCCTTTGCACAATGATTTTCTTCTCCTTATATAGGTTTACCCTTTATCAATACCATGAGCCAAAACCACACCTCTTCCGATGGTATTCCTGGACGGGGTCAAATAGACAACCCAACGCTCAATACAATGGGTCAATACCATGGTAGTAACCCCTGGTTTTACACTTTTAGAGTGTAATTGAGCATACACGACTTGGCACGTACTTTCCCGCGTGCATACGCTACTTCTCATAGACAAACCTACGTATGCCTTGAGACACACACTTTTCATCATTGGTATAGCACATACTGAAATTCCTTTCATCATTACATCTGAGTTGCTCTGTAGACACATCAGATTTACATCATTAAATAGTATATCAAGTCAGTTTTCATTAAGTACAAATTTCATCAAGTAGGTTGCCATCATCTTTATCAAGTGGGTTGCCATCAAGGACAACACTCTGCATCATATTGCCAACACCTCTTCCATTGGTGACACCATCAAGTGATAAGCCTCCTCCATGAGCTGAGTGTTCACCAAACCATCCTTCCATGAATTGTTTCTTCTATGTTTTTATGAGAGGTAAATGACCCATCCCATAATTAGTTAATAACTCAAGTGAGACAATCATGGCTGAACCAAAACTCTCCCTGAAACATGTAGCATAAGGTACATGGAGAGTCACCATCCCATGTGGCACATATATGCTCCCCATCCTCCCTCCATACAAGCCCACAATTAGTGCAAGTATATCATCAATGTATGGAAGCAAAACTATGTACATACAAACAGAAAATTGAGCATGAGGAGGTGGGTCATAATCCCACATATGATATCAACGAAGTGCATCTCCTACCTACCTAAAATCAATACATGGTAAGTGGTTTTCCCACCACTTACTTTCTTCGCAATTCATCTCACTATTGCTGAAGGTGAGAGATATGTTTGGTGCCTTGGTGAAGCACCCATCATGATGAAAAATCTCCATTTTCTCATCAAAGGAGTGGCCAAATTCATAAATTTTAATGGGCCAATAGTTGCCATGAGATTTACATGATACATTACTCCTTTGAGGAGTCATAGCCTGGATAAAAATGGTAAAATAACATGTACAATCAGAAAATAAAACTTTCTTGAAATGAACATATCTTTTACCAACAAAGTCTCTCATACACATGGAGTTGTGCATGGATCTTTCTCCTATTTCTAAAGAAGGAATAGATGGCTGAAATGACTCTTGCATAGGGTCCCATGGCTGCCCCAACTCCACATAGCTCTTGCATTCTTGAAAATTCTGATATAGTTCCTCTTTCAAGCCTTCCCAATCAAAGCTCCTCATGATGTTGTTGTAGATCCTCATGGAATACATGTGGCTAAAACAGAACTCTTTGTGTGCTCCTTGTAGTATCTTATGCTTAAGCTTAGAAGCTCTAGAAAAAAATATTCTACAATGATGATAGATGACTCCTCCTTGTACTAAGTAGCCCTCTTCATGCAGCTGGTCATCAAGTATCATACATATGTGAAGATCTTTGGAATAATCCACTAACAGTTGGGATTTCCAATACAGATCTACACTGCTCAACAATGACAACGCTAATGATGCATCAACCAAAGTATCTGTCATGTTGATGATTCTTCCCTTGATATCTCCTATGCCAAAGGTGTGTGTTGGAAGGTTGTTCCTTCCATTCTTCTCCTCCCATAACATAGGATCAGAAAGGAGAGTGGGTGATGATGATAGGGGAAGAAGATTTCCCTCCTCCTTGAGCTTACCCAAGTCTCCCAGCACTGCAGATTTGCCTTCAAGTGCTCCAATCCCTCCTGGATCTGAGTTTGGAGCAGCAAGTTGTGAGGTTTTTCCCACATAATCTGAATCAGGTGGTTTTCCACTAGATAATGAGGTTTCAGGGACCATCCTCATGTGAAAAATAGATGGGATCCTCATGTCCCTACTTCCACTACGAAATTTCAACTCTATTTCATGTGTGGAAGTCCCATGAAATTTGGAGACCCCTCTTAGTGGTGTAAGAGTGCCTCTGATTTGAGCATTTTCTCCATTCTCTTCTGATAGTGGAGCATCTTTTATTATGCCAGTTTTGTGATCCCTCCTTTGTTCTGTCTCATTGTCTTTTAGCATAGACACATGCTTCTTATTTCCTCCATATGGAATATCCTTAGGGACTCCTTGAAAATATGGAAGAGCCCCTCTAGTGGAATCCATTGCTTCATCTCCATCTCCTAATGAAAATAGATCTACTCCTACTATCACAGTGCTAGAGGATCTTCTCTTCTCTTTCTCTCAATTCTCCTCATCAATGGAGAATTCCTCATCACTAAGAGACCCTTCTCTTTGGTCTCTTATTCAAGAAGGAACCCTAATGTTTTCTCCTTGAGAAAAGAGACCTTGTTGTAGTGGGGGTTTTGCCTCTAGAAAATTGTGAAACAGAACTTCAACCCCTTCAACAATGTTCAAGAATGGAGTTGGCTTTATGGATCCTTCCAACTCATGCAAAGATTCAGATTTATTAGGCTTGATTTGTTCCCCCCAAGAAGTCTCAGAATTTCTTACATCAAATCTCTTCACTAGTCTCCTAGTGAACTTTGCATAAGAAGAGATATTTACCCTTTTCAAGGAAGAAGACTCAAATAGCCATCAAGCACAAGCCTTTCCTTGAAGATGCAACACTGCTACTCTCAAGGCTTATTCTTCTAAAACTTGATGCAGCTAGAAGTATGTGTAAATATTTCTTACCCAAGACTTGGCTGATTCCTTAGGTGATCCATCAAAAGTAGGTAGAGAGAATCTACCCAAAGTGTGCTACAACACCCTCTTCTTCGACTGTAGCTACTGGATATTTCTTCTTTGAGTTGACAGAACTCTTGGAAACTAAGATGCTCTTTGAATCTCTCTAATATGACTCATATTCTTGGAGATAATCACCAAGATATTCCTCCTTTGGTGTTCCTCCTTTTCCTTCTTTCTTTGACAAGAAAGTAGGCATGCTCCAACGTTCCAAATCAGGTTGTGTGGTTGAATGCTCAGACACATAGTAAGAAGTATTGGGGATTTCTTAATGTAAAAATCCTCCTGAGGGATCTGCATGTATTTCCCTCTTCACCCCCCATATTTCTTCTTTCAGTTCATACATAGCTTGAGAAAGAGTTTTAGAGAACTCTTCTCTTTGCAAACTTCCAGTTAAAGGGATTGTACCCTTTTCTTCTGTGTGTTCAGTGTAACCATACTTCTTCATTAGCATTTTATTTTCATGAAAATACATATTGGCTCTTTCAAAGGAAGCACAGGCTATGCCAATAAATTTTCTTTGATACCACTATAATATCCCAAAATAGGGAAAATCAACAATAATGGGAATATCTTATAATATCCCAAAATGGATTTCTTAGTAAGGCATGTCTGAAAAACGTATTTTTAGAAATGGATTCTACATAATCTAAAATCAGCCCTTGGATCCCTTAGATATGATAATATAAGACCCAAATACAAGCGTATAGTAGAAACAAATCAAACTAGGTGAGGTAAACAAACCTACCACACCTAGTATGGCTTGAAAATTGCCCAAGGAAGGGACTGTAACAATGTGCAACACTACTGCTTCAGAAATAACACAGTCTGGCTAAGCATTAGTAGGAGGCAAAATTTGAGGCTCAATATTATTATTTATAATAGCAAATCAGAGTTATATTGAGGCCCTTTCATTATATAATAGAAAGTAGAAGACTTTACATGAAGAAATACCCAAAATAAGAGGCTGCAACCATATGATATGACTGTACAAGCTTGAAAATGTTATTTTATTAGTTGAAAAGAGTTGTAGATTACACTTTAGATCTAGATTATATCTGCGTACAAAAATTTAGATCTATATCAGATCTATACACTATAGAGTCTCCTCTTCAAAAGCCCCTTGGGTTTTCAGCAAAACATGTAGTACATGGAGTAGATCTGAGATCTAATGTAGCAAATCTGCAGAATGATTCAGAATTTCTGAAGAAAATACACCAGCATTCAGATTAGATCTGAATGGAACATGGATTAGATCTGTAATCAATGGATCACCACAGTGAAGGGTAGATTCCAAACACTAGAGATCTCTCCTTGAAGTGCCAAAAGACCCGACAACTTTCTCCTTGCAAATAACGCAATTCTGGATGATGGAATACATTGTAGGCTCTAGAACATGATGTGGCCTCAAGCTAAGATATTAAAATGAGCTCTCCTCATCCAATACTCTCTTTCTAGGGGGATATAAGGCTTTCCCACTGAAAAGAGGCACTAGAGTAGCTTAGATATGAATAGATCTAGCCTCCACTTGCTGCAGCTTACAAAGAAAAACAAACCCTCAGTAGGATCTATGTTGTAGTTGGAAGAAGAGCTTAGCCAAATGCCTGATAGTGGACAAGAAATGAAAGACTCCCTCAAGAGCTACTCAAAGAAGGAGGTGGGATTCCCAATCAGGAACACCCAGTGCTAAACAACACTATTCTCTGCCAAATAGCCAATAGAATGAGAAATGTCTAAAAAAACATGTTCTTCCAAAAAAATATGTTCAACAACCTTCTTTTGTTGTTCTCCTCCTCCTTTTATAGGATAAAATTCTTCAAACCCCTAAACCATCTCAAAGTTTTAGCTCCTTTCACATGTGTAGCCTCCAACTAGAACTGTGTTGTGCATCTAGGAGGTACATTGCATTTGGATAGTGCGGTGGACTTATTCCTATTGACCCAGTCAATTGTCTCAATCCCTTTCACACATAAGGGAGTTTAATTAAGGTAGCCCAGATTTGTCCTTGTTCACATGGGGCATTGATTTATTTTTCTATTTTAGGAGTTAATTTCTTCTCCTTTACAATTTTATTCATGCAACAAGAAAATTAACACAAAATTGTATATTCCCATTTGCTTGGTCTAATTGGGAATATTACACAGGCTTTCACAAATGCTAGCTATATGATATTTTTCCAAAAATTGTGGGGATACCATGCATAGGTGTCCAAGGATTTTTCTGTCAACTTTGTTGGCACAACTTCAAAGGTGGGAATCTTAATTTTCAATGTTTCTTCTGAGACCATTGCACAAGAAACTGAAATTCTAAGGTCTGGCGAAGAATGGTTCAACGCAACCAAATTCTAGCTTCACAACTGTGATGAATTTATGAAGTAGGAGCATATAGGAGTAGACATGACCTCAGGCATACCCAGGAGCTGCCTCAAGGAAAACTACTCAAAGCTATTGATGGTAATCCAAAAATATTTTACTTGTGAAGGTAGATTTTACATGATATTCCAACATCATTTCAAACTCTTACTCCATTTCACAGGTAAACAACTTCTTGATCTTCCATTATTTCTATTCAAAAGTTTAGGCAATATGTTTGAAAACAAGACAAAATTGAGAGTAGTGATACATCCATATTTCATCATGGCTTAATCAAATTGTTAGTTATGGAATATTTGAAAAAATTAAATAGGGATTGGGCTACTTTTCTGTTTTTGAGTGGATATGATGTGGATGTTCTTACTCCAAGAAAGACACCCAAGTCAAAGAAAAACACTCCCAAGAAGGACAAAGAACCTATAGCTGAAGTAGAGGTTGAACCTGGGGTAGAGGTGCAACCTATAGTAGAGCTAATGGATGTAGATATTGAACAGATGCAAGAGACAGTGGCACCTCAAAAAACACCTACTAGTAGCAAGCTCAAAATTGATACAAGGGCTCATAGAAGAATCACCAGGAGTCAAACATAAGGAAAAGTAAAACTTGAAGACATACTTCAAGCAATTTATATTGAAGAAACCCATGTTGTAAAGCCTGTAGAGGTTAAAGAAGAAACATGAAGAAGAAGGGTCTTACAAAAAAGAAACTTGATTTTTCTAGTGAGGATTCAAGTTTTGTCTTTAAGCCTAGGAAACCATTCACTAGGTCACAACTCTTAAAGGGAGGCAAGTCTGATAAGCTACATCAAGAGATAGAAAAGAAGAAGCATTCCATAAGGGAAGAGATCATAGAGCTATCCCTAGCTAAAGTAGAAATCATCAAGACAAAGAAAGGAAAAGTAAAGGTCCAAGAAAAGTATAAAGTGGAGCTTCTAAAAGAACAAATTGAGGAAGCTAGAGAAGAAGCTTTAGAATCCAAGTTGGAGTTGGACGATTTTAATCAAGAAAGGAAGGATCTCATAGATTTCGAGAAGGAAGACAGCAAAAAAAATGAATTTTATGATGAAGTGGCAGAAAGGTCAAGGAAGATGTTGAGAATAACACTATCACTAAACATAATGATGAAGCATACCATGAGGAGAAACAGGTGATTGTAGGCAGAGAGGAAAAAGTTGCAAAACCAATTAAAAGAGTTATAAATTCAAATGGAAATGGTGCAGACATAATTAAAGAAAAAGGGCTTGAAAATGATAGTTGTGGATGACCCTGCTGCTCCTTGAAAGAGGGTAAGACATATTTTTGGGCCAATTTTTTCCTAGGATGCTCCATCTCATTAGTTAACATAGCTCTAGTTAGGTTTTTCAAGGTAAGGAGTGGAAATTTCCAATTCTAGAAAATCTAGGCAAGTTTGTAGCGTACTCGAGGCTTCAAGCCAATTTTTCACTACAAACTCACTAAAGAATATTTTGAGGCATAATTTCCAAAATTTATCATAATAGGAGTGGGAAAAAGAATGTGTTTACCTCATTTTTTCTAATGAAGACCCTCCAATGAGCAGCGAAGTCGTAAAGGGCGCAGAAAGTGCTAAATGGAAAATTCTACAAACTCTCACACTATGAACTTACCTTAAAAATGCTATGTTATTACAACGAGGTAAAATTTTGATAGTTTTGTAGCATTTAATGTTTCTTAGGAGAAGATAATTCATTAGAAGATGTTAAAGTGTATTAGTGAAGACATTTGTTGGTAGGACCGCTCAGCAAGAAGGTGACATGGCTACTAGCTCACCATTTTTTCCACATCATCAAACACAACAACACATCCTAAAATTTCGAGCATCAGAGCCTAGAGTCCAGTATGGCAGTTCATCACTTGGTCATGGTCATTTCCACCTTAGGCAAATATGTTTGAATCGATAAGAATCATCATGTATGGGTTATTTAAAAGTTTTTAATGAATTTAACGGTGTTAGAGTCCTATTAGATTTCAAACTCCTTCTAAACAAAATTATCTTTATATTCTCTCCATGTAATCAAATCCTTTTTGGATTAGATATATTTAGCAGTTTCGAGGGTCTAACCTAGGTGGCAGAATTCATGTAAAAGGAGTTGAAATACAATATGGATATTTGAGAGTTAGAGAGGGTTGATTGATGTTATGACAAAGACTGCTATTGTAATATTTTCTCTACTCAGTTAATATACAGTTGCAGAAAAAATTGTTTCAGACCTAATACTCTTTGTGACTTCTTATTTATTTGTGTCCTTCATATTTTTAAAGTTATCTAAGATTTATCTTATATAATCACTTGGAATTCATAGATAATTATGCTCCAACTTCCTTTATGTATCTAGTTTGTTGTTAGAATTTTTTTATAAGAACTCATATGCCTCAGCTTCCATGAATGATGTTTTTATGTAATTGAGTTTCATACTAACTCCATGCCTAATGGTAGCCAACATACGTCTTTCACCTGCAAAAAATAATCCAAAAGACATCTTCGAGTTAGCCATCTTATTTTTTAAATTTACTTATTGAATATCATATATTTTCTTAAGAGAGCCCTCTTTGGTTGGAATGGTTAACTTCCAACCCTAAGGAGTTTGAAACAATTACATTGAATTGAATTTTGAGCAACCCAATTAGTCTAAGTTTGGTGATAACAAAACACATAAATACATGCACCAAATCTTAGGGTTTCTTACTGAGTGATGATTGTTTAACTGTAACACAATGAATCACGAGTCTATTTTCACAACCAAGTCCCTGATACCAAGGGAAATTCTGTCTAATAACAGTTCGATGGCTACACTATATTCAGGAATGTTATTAGTTGTTTGACCCAAGAAAATACCTTGTAGATTAACCAAATCACCATCAGGGGCGAAAAGAGCCCATGCTATAGAAGATAAGTTCTGTGTGCTACAACAAGCATCATCAGAAAAAATGACATGATGATTCAATGACATCTGCAAACCAAGTGGAACACAAGGTAAGAAGAGGAAACATGTCTACAAAGCAAACAATCCCACCAAAAAATATAAAATCACACTAATGAATCACACACTAATTCAAAAAGTATCGTACTTGTGATCAAGCATAACACTTCTTAAGATATAGCCCATTTAGGGGTTCAACCAACTGATTACCCTCATAATCGACTAGCTCATGGGCACCTTTCTCTAATACATGTTGAACAATGTAAGGCCCACACCACATTGGCTCGAGATTTCTGACCCCTAATTTATCATGGGCTTAATCATAAATAATTACCAAGTCACCTTCATACAAAACACGAGGATTGATAGAATTATCATATTGAGCTTTAGCTTGTTTCTTTTGTGCTTCAATGACTAAAGAAGCAATTCATTGAGTCTCATCGAGATGCTCGAGATAAAGTAGACGTTCCTCTTCCGTCGAGGTACTGAGAAGTAGTTTAATATCTAGCTTCAAAGAAGGGATTTCACATTCAATTGGAAGTGTAGCTTCCAGACCATACACTAGCTGAAATGGTGTGAATATGGTAGTCTTAGCAGAAGTTCAATAAGCCCACAGAGCCAATAATAGAAATAGGTGCCAATCTCTTTTGTGTTTCCCAATCGTTCGTTGAAGCATCATCACTAGAAATTTTTTGACAACTTCAACTTGGGAATTGGCATGTGGATAATATGGATTGGAGTTATCATGGCATAGCCCTAGTTGAGGAGTAAGCTCTGTCATCATATGATTGTGAAAGTGAGAGCCATGGCCAGTGACAATGGCTTTTGGGACACCAAACTAAGCTATGATGTGGTTGAAAATGAATTACGACATAGTATTACCTTCATTATCATATGTAGGCATCGCCTTGGCCCATTTTGTACAATAATCGATGACAACAATAATATAACCATGTCCCCTGGACGAGCGAGGGTTATCGGTCATGAAATATATGCCCCATTTCGAAAATTGCCCAATGGGTGTAAGGGAGTGGGTGGGTCATGTTCTTTCTGAGAATAAATTTGGCAATCGTGACATTGGCAGATGGAAAGAATGAAATATTTAAAAATAGTCGGCCAAAAATATCCTTCTCGAAGGATTTTCTGAGCAATGGCATAACCAAACATATGACCACCACAGGCCCCTGAGTGGTAGTCATTAAGGACTTTCTCATCTTCCTCAAGAGTTAAGCATCAATGGAGGATGAAATCAACACCAGTACGATACAAGGTATCTCCAATGATGCGGTAGGGTTGGGACTGGTAACGAATATGTCGTCTCTCGGAGGGAGACAACTTCGGTCGAAAGGTTTTGGTATGAAGATAAATAATTATGTCTCCATACCAAGAATCAAGAGTACTGATGAGAAAGAGTGATTCATCAAGAACTATTTCATCGAAAGTGGTAGGATCAACTGTAGTTGGAAGATCACAGATCAATTCAGCAAAGACAAGTGATTTCTTAGACTTAGCCATAAAAAAATTTAAGTCAAACTATTGGAGAATTAAAATCCATTTGGAGTATTTTCCCCCAAGTAACTGACGAGTTGGGATGTAAGTCATGGGGTTACAGTCAGAAATCACAACGGTCTTAGTGTGATGGTGAAAGTGTTGAACAAAATGAACAACAACTAAGGCAATTTTTTATACGTGGGAATAACGAGTCTCAGCATCGATGATATTTTGGCTCAAGTAGTAAAAACCATATTCATGACCATCATCATCATCATAAACCAACACGATACCAATAGTTTTGTTGGTGGCTTCTAAATAGATGAAATAATCGTGATGATAATCGGGAGGATGCAACAAAGGAGCACTGACAAGAGATTTCTTCAAAGCATCGAAATAGGTTTGAGAAATTTCATTCCAAATTAATGGGACTCCATATTTCAATAGACGGGTAAATCCTTTAGAAACTTCAACATAATTCAGGATGAATTGATGGAGAAAGTTGACTTTCCCCTGCAATATTTGCAGCTGATGTAAAGAGCAGCGAGGAGGAAGATTAATGATTGCCTCGACTTTGAGAGGGTTGATCTGGATTCCTTATATAGAAACCACTAAGACTAATATGCGACCTAATTCGACACAAAAGACACATTTATGAGGATTCAACCATATTTTATAGTGTCTAAAAAAAAGAAATATTGCCCAAAGATGTTCAGGGTGATCTCGATGTTTTTGCGGAATGAGATGGAAGTTCGTAAACATATGGCTAGACTATGTGCTCAATATCATGAAAATCATAAGACATATCCCTTTCGAAGGTTTCCCGAACATTTTTCAAACCAAAAGGAAGCTTCTTATAGGAAAATGTTCCCCAAGGAAAGATAAAGGCGGTCTTGTGTTGATCGGCCGGAAGAATATTGATTTGGTTGTAGCCAGAAAAACCAACCATAAAAGAGAATATCTCACTCCCTGCACACTTGTCAATAATTTGATCTATAAAAGGAGTGAGGTAGTTGTCTTTAATACAAGATCGATTTATCTCACAGTAATCAACACAAACTCGAATGGTCACTTGCTTTTTGGTAATAGAGACAATATTAGAGACCCAATCCATCAATGGTATCGAATATGTGAAACCACCCTTGAGACATTTTTCGAACTCTCCCTTAATGGAAACGACCTTTCTTGGATGCATAGGAAAAGGTAATTGAAAAACGGGCTTAGAGTCAGGATATGTAGGAATTTCATGCACCACAATACTAGGGTCTATGCCGAGAATTTATTCATAATACCATGGGAAGACATCTCAGAATTTTTTAAAGAGAGATGTAAATATTGATCTCATCAGGAGAACAAGATGCACTGATATGGGCATTCTTGATGACCACTGGTTTAAAAAATATGTCGATTGGAATGGTAGCAGAAATTTTACCCATGTTTCCTTTGGATCACACTTCATGAACCATAATAGGATGTTGAAGTGGGCCAGTCAATTCAGATGGAACATAGGCTTCTAGATAGATAGAATGTCACCTAGGCCTGGGAGAAACGAGGAATGATGATGGCCATCATCCCAAGGAATTTATTCGAGAGATATAACTTCCACGATACTCTCGTCAGTTGGAAATATCTCATTCAAGTTATCAATTGGATATGAAAAAACAAACTAGGGAGATTGTGAATACATGTCTAGAGATGAAACTATATTATAATTTTCTTCAGAGGTAACCCAAAAAGCAAGAAGAATTCTTTGATACATTTTTTATGCAGGGCTAAGGGGCATAACGTCACCAAAACTATCAATCTGGTCAGGAATAGGAATAATCCTTGGATCGTGACCAAATGATATCATATTAACAAAGGCGACATTAGGAGGCACGAGTGAACAAATTCCCATTAGAGACGAATCTTTGAAAATACCTGGCCCAATGCTTTCATAAGGAGTAGAGGTATTCCCAACGTATGGAACATTTCAAGTTGAAGAATCATAGGAAAAGAAATCAATTTGATGAACGACGAAAATGTTCCCCTCATGAGGAAAGTGGAGAATGCAGAAAAGACTAGAGACCACGCAAATCATGGCATGAGTCCAACTATGTCCAAGAAGAATATTGTAATTGAGGTTGACATCTACCACTTCTAATTCTAGGTTCACCATCTTACCCTCCAACTGAATTGGCAAGGATTTGAGAATACCATATAGCCAAGACCCTTTGTCGTTGAAAGCTTCCAGAGTGTTAGGGGACTGACTTAATGGAAGAGAGTCGATGGCTTTCCAACACGTAACAAACATGATGCAGGTGGAAGCACATTCATCAACAAGAGTCTAATGAATGGTTTTACCCATAATAATGACTTGAATTAGAAAATCCACTTAGGATGGGAGCTGAGGAACAAAATTATCAAGATCGAAAGTAATAAGTTTGGAATCCATGGGATCGATCCCTCCGATAGCATATAATAGTTCCTTCCATTAAGGTGGGCATGACTAAAGGACTTCCAAGGCCTAAATCGCCGAAGGCACTTGAGCTAAATCTTCTACTATGTTATAGTGTCGAGCATCTCACACGTTTAGATTATAAGATGACTTTTGAAGAACACTATTTGGAGGTGGTCGAACAATGGAATGACTATTAGGTCTCTCAATATGGAGAGGACCAAAATGAGGAGGAATGGAAGAGGAAGGGTTATCTGTAGCATCCTTTTCCATGGGAGCTTTCCAATGATTCAGATACTCTTTCGATCGGGTGGCAATAGAAATTGGTTATGTATCAAAAATACAAACTTGGGAGCTTTCAGAATATTGGGGTTGATCTACCATTTTCATCTACTGTAAAGGGAATGCTTCTTTCAAGACAGTTGGAGTACCAGATGCGCCCTTCAGAAGAGGAGAAACTTCCACACGCCAAGGACAATCCTTCGTGTAGTGGTCATCATCACATATCAAGGAAGGATACTTAGGCTTATTCTTGGAATAATAATTGGAAGATGATTTAGCAGAATCCTATTTGGGGCTGTCAGATTTGGCTTTACCTTTCCCCTTGTTTTTACCTTTTGAGGACTTGTCTGCTATAGTATATTGAAAATAATTAACCTCAGATGTTTTACTAGGATTCCTCGAATTGTTTGAAGAAGTGGAGGGTGAAGTGGAAGAAAGAGAATTAGACTTCAAATAAGCCTTCAGTGTAATGTTATCAATATGGGTCACTGTCCCAATGACACTGTTAAAAGAAGGCATAGCAGGATATTTGGATGATGCTGGGTCAGCAGAAGGTTGTGGTGCATTAGGTAAAAGTTCATATAGGGTTCCATATTGGGAATAGACCAAATCTAGATACTTATCATGGGCTATTACTTCCTCTTCCATCGCACATCCACCCATAGTGATATCTTTGGCGATTTTAGGGAAAAAATATTTTGTGAACCATTCAGTCAAAAATTGATCAGGGATTTCGAATTTAATAAGGCGCCGCCTGCGCCTACATTCATGAATATGATCCAAAATGTGAGTAGAAGGTGATTTATTCAAACATCTCAAGATATGAGTGCCAGACTCATAGCAGACAGGAAACTAGAAATGCATGAGGAAAGCCATGGCTAAGGTATTTAAATCATAGAAAACACCACGAGGAAGTTCAATTTACCATTTGGCAGCAACACCCATAAAATTATGTTGGAAAAGACGTAGATGAATGGAATTGTCAACCCAAGAATTGGAAGAGCACCATAAACGGTATGTCATGACATGGGCTTGGGGGTCTTCACCATATTTTCCTTCGAACTTTGGACAATCTCCAAGAATATTAGTTGGAACTGGAGGCCAATTTGCCATGTGTTGGATGGGGTCATTTGTCAACTTAGACACATCAGACAGTTCCAACGTAGCTAGGAATGGAAACGAAGGGTGATAAGGAGAAAAAGGGCTTTAGAATTTTCCCATCTATGGGTTCCAACATTGATGGTATGGGTTCTACCCCCATTGGGGTAGATCTGCACAAACTATCCCCACTATTGCTGGTAAGGTATATATTGTTGATAACCACTGATGTTGATAAGGTATATATTGTTGATAAAGATGTTGTTGTGGCTGGGGTTGCTGATAAGTACCTTGTTGCAACTATTGATAAATTTATGGTCCTTTTTGGGGTTGTTGATAAGGCCCCTACTGAACATAAGCACTATGTTGGGGCTATTGATAGGGCCCCTACTAGATGTAAGTTCCCTACTGGGGTTGTTGGAACTGACCTTGAGGAATTTTCTGGTATTAGGCACAAGGCTGATTAGGATAAGTTCCAATTTGACCCAGAGGATTCAGACCAGATTGATTTTGAGGACCAAACTGAGGGTTAGTAACAACTGCACCCACTAGATTTTGGGGTTGCTGGACATATTGCTGAGAGACCATCGATCACTGAATATATTGATATTGTGCATTTGGTTGCTGAAAGTACTGATATTGTATGTTTGATTGTTGAACATGGGGTTGTTGAACATAAGGATACTAGATGTGGGGTTGTTGATAAATAATTTGGGTCGAAGTAAGGTGACCACCTGGTATAGAGGTTCCTACATAAACACTTGCTGGTTGTGAAATCAAATTTCCACCAAGACTAGCGGTAGGCTGGCTCGCCCCCGATATAGTTCCCGAGTTAAGATTTTCCCCACCTGATAAGGGAGGTACATATAAAGGATTTGATTTCTCCCGAGCATAGATGAAGCCATATATTGACCACTTAAAGGTGTAATTGCAGTGATTTTGGATAGTGATAAGGGAATAGATTATCCTAGTGAAACAATAATTTGACTGGCAGAAACCGCAGGTTGTGAAACAGAAACCACATTTGAAACAAATGGGATGGAAGATGAAGAAACACATGTTGACCAAACATGATGGTGAAACAAGGATGGAGCTCCAGAAGATCCTAAAACAAGGCTTCTGAGAGAAGTATACCCAAGTGGAAGTGTAGATGCAACTTGATTAAAGGGCATACTCGTCCCACTCCCTTCATCTTGAAGAGTGGTAACATATGTAAAACCTTTCGGAGGGAACATAGACGTAATGTAAAATTTTATAATCTAAGATACAATTTCCAGAGGAAAACTCTGAGGAGTACTCACGGATGGAATATCGTTGGCATTTGACACCATTTCTGGAGGAAATAACTGACGAACAGTAGTACAAGATGCTACACGAGAAGCACGAAGAGGAACTTCGGGACCGTTAAAAGGACCATATGGTCATTCATGCAAGACCACGTGTAGATCGAAGAGTAGATTTGGAGGAAAGATCGTAAATTGTACAGAATTTTTTGGACTTTCTGACTCAGAATCCTCAGATGATGATGAAAGCCACTCGTCAGGTGGTGGCTGAGATGAGATTGGTTGGACACTTATGACAATTCCATGTTCAACACCTTGAGCTTTAAGGGGTCTAGTTGGAAATCATGGAATCTCAGGAGGAGGCCCTTGAGTTCCTTTAGAAGAGGAATGAGTCAAATTCGAGAATTCAGCCACGATGAACTTTAGAAAAATATCAAAAAAGATAAAGGTGAATCAATTTTGAGTAACTAACATTTATAATTAACCAGGGAATATGAGGCCAAGAGCACTGCACAGGTAGGATGTTATTGTGGGAATTTTATTTTAGGAAAAAAACAAAAAGTAGTAATCTAGGCATAAAGGATTACCATGTATCTATGAACTATGGTATACACTTTAGTAGAAAATTTATAGAAGAAATTACCAAGGACTTGACGTACTATAGCCAATATCCTTGAATGTTGTGTTCGGTGTATCACATCTACAAGGCGTCCAACTCCGTTATCTATGGCAGGTTTGCAACCTAGTGGGGTCTCCCAATATATACTTCATGGTACGTGGGATTCAAGTCCATAGTAGCGTTGTCTAATGTGTAACCGTACGATGAGAGCGTCCCATTATAATTTTCATATGTGGAACATAGTCATATATACTTCCATACGTGGGACAAGATGTCACCCTTGGAATGCAACACAAACAGTTAGCGACAGTTGCCACGCTTAACGATGTCGGAACACGTCTCTAGCATAGACCTCTAGATTTTCTCATTAATTCCAAATGCTCCCTAATTTCGATTGAATGAATCTTAAAGTTGATATTTGATTATGTTTCAATTTCTAGATCAATAGCGATGTCACTCAAATCCCTACAATGCAGCTAAATGTAAAAAAGAATCCATTTCATTTCAATGAATTCTAAACTAATGAGGGAGAGAGTGCAAACAAGAATGCAACAAACAAGCAATATAACAAGCAATGATTCCCCCAAACTAGCTCAAAATTTCTGAAATTTAACTCTAAAACGAATTCACTTTCACCATTCCCAAATGAAATCTTACTGAAAATGAAATAATTTATTTCTTCACTAAGATGCACTAAAGATTTTTTTTTCTTTACTTTGGATGCTCAAATGCAAACTCATGCAATCAATGAAATAATCAAAGGAAAATGACCCAAACGAATAAAGAATTGGAATGAAAATTTCTTTCACTTTCTCTTTTAAATGGAAAATCATTTCAAAAGTACTCGAATGAAGATGACTTTCACTTTTTATTTTCAAAACCAAGAATGAAAAAAATACACTTTGAAGCTTGTAAATCAAAAAATTGTAATCAATTCTTTATTATTAAATCAAAGGTGATTCCAAAGTGCAAAAAATGACTTAGTGCAGGTGAAAACAACTTTTCAAATACAAGACAAAATAAATATAAAACGACATATGGAATTATTGTAGCAAAGCCCTTTAGATAGAGCCAACAGGTCCCTTGATGAGACACACAAGTGAAAAGTGAAGGACAATTGACCTAGAAACCCTAAAAGACAATGTAACTTCACCCAAAAACAATGAGGATCAAAGAGACAAGTTAATCACTTCAAGAAAAGCAATCAAATTAAACGCAGTGGTACCTGATCATACCAAACCAAAAAGACACTACAGAGACCAAGACACATTGGAAAATGAGAGGGAGATCCAATTTTTTTCCAATCTCATGGATCAGTGTGCTTGTGAATGAAAGACTCGTGCTAAAAGGCATATCAGCATGACTGTTTTATTAAAAAAACAATGCTTCTGTGAGAACAGAAAATGTGTTGGGCGAGAATCAAAAGAAAAAATCAAAAGAATTTCAACAATCAAACCAGAATTAACACTCTAAAGAAAAATAAAACACCATGCATACCTACAGAGACTTAAATAGATTCAGATCTTAACGATTGGTCAAATTGATCAAAAAACCAAATCAGAGAAGGACAGGCAAAGAGGCCATAACTCCCCAGTGGAGTTGCTGATTTTTTTGTGAAGAAATTTTTTTCCACAGACAGAGGTGATCACTCTAGCCATAGGGTGGGTCTAGAAATGTATGAGACTATCTAATGGACACTTTCTTAGTTAATATTCAAAGTAGGACGAGTAAGGGGAAATGAACTACATCTTCCTCATGATATGCTCAACCCTTTGATGAAGGCCTCGATCCACAATCCTTCAGGCTCACTCCTCGCTACTTGTGGCATTTGAATACTTGTAGGAGATAAAAAGACAACAAAAAATTGATCCAATACCAAAAATACATTGAACATCAACCACCTAATAGATCAAGGAGAATTAGGCTACTTGTATGGATATCCAAACAAATATAGAACGCGAAACACCATATGTATTATTAATAATATAAAAGAGGGAGATTACAACCATGGCCTTGATGTTGGAGGCCTCCCTTTGGTGTAGATCGAGTCCAAACACAGGCTCTTCAAGCGATCCTTATCCCGAATGGAAATTTATGCATTAGCACAACATGGGGATGCAATGGATTAATGATCAGACCAACCCAACAATGACCAACCAATAGTGGAGGGATGGGATTCAATTTATATGAAGGGTGTTATAGGTCAATTTGGGCACCATTCCCAATGACCTGGTTAACTGGGCATCATCTCCAGGATCAATGATCAAGGTTCTATCATTCCCTATCATTTCAGTTTCTACATTCCCTAAGATAAGAAACAAGACAAATCAAGCAAAACTTTCATCAAGCAAATGTTTCCATGGTTTGAAGGTTATTGTATAACATATGAGAGCTCACCAACGCAGGCTCTTAGGGGTGTAAGTGCATTGCATATGCAGGTAGCCCCATGCAACGCTGCTAAAATTCCCAATGAAGTGTCCAACCAATCTCATCTCATCCACTTCATTGGGAATGGTGCCCAAATTTACCTATAACGCACTTCCTAACATTCACAAGTGCGTTGGTCACATTGGGAGCAAAATTCTCATTGTTCCGCAATCTCCACTTGGCCAGTGCCTTCTAGAAGATTTCACATGTGTCAAGCTTCGGATCCAAGTGTCCATTTGACATCTACATGACTGGAAACATGTCTTGCCTATTTTTGGAAAGATATTGATTACAAAAAAACCTACAGTTCATCTATAAGTTGAGCATAGATCTAAGTGCTTGAGGAGGAATAATTTGAGTAGAGAAATGCTGGAGAATTTTCAATTGAGAGCTAGATTTGTGAAGCTACTGCTAGAGAGATTTATACTATGATGAGGCTTGGGAACATTACTGGAAGGTCACCTCAAATCAGTCACTAGGTTGTAACCTCTCCTTCTATCATCAATAAAGAGTACTTCTTATTTTTCCCTATATGCATATGTATTGACTTTGATTTTCCATATTTCAAGATCTTGGTTGATGTATATGGTTTATGTTTTACTGATTTAGCTAACTAGCTTGAATAGATATCTATATTATTGCATCTTCTGTTGTTTCAGTGTTCTTTCTTGCAGGAAGCATTCAGCTCACAAACCTCTTGAATTTGAAGCTGCAGCAGAAGTGATAGAAGGAGCCATTTGGAAGCGACTGAACAAGTAAGACTCCAATCCTCTCTATGTATCTGTTCTGAGTTAGGAGAAATACTCGTATAGTCTTTCACCTGTTTTTTTAGACTAGCACCTATCTAGGGAAGCGTGATTTACCCGTAATTCACAATTCTGGCCCAACAAAGGGAGAGGGAGTTAGGTGCCCATAAAAGAAGGAGGAAGGCCCAATTCTCAAGGGAAAGTCTCGTATTGATAATATCAAGAGCTCCAAATGAGAGAGCTCGACCATATCTCCACCGAACAATATCCACCTTGCCGTTTTGGAATATTCTAGTGCAAAAAACTTCTCCTCCATTTCATGAAACACTGCTAGAAATTTTTTAGCATAGATTTTCCCATGAGAAGGCTGATAACATCGCTAGGCCAGAACATGTAACCTTCCATTGGCACGGTCAGAAAAATAGCTAAGAGCGTTGACCAAAACATTTAGAGTTTGAGCCAAGCTTCTTCAAAAATTCTTCAAGGAAGCTTTATTTTAGTCTTCAAAGGATAACTTGATGTATTTTTCACGGATGGATTTAGTGCACAATATTCATCACAGGGCACTTAAATATTAGGGAAATGAAGTGAAAAGAGTGAAAAATTACTTTATAACACATTTACCTGGTATATTCGAGTCTAGACCTTCACTTGGTTGAGATCCTAAGTGATCTGGCTGATCCAGAGATATCACTTCCTCTTTAGCTTCATATTTTTTGAAATTATCTTAGTATAATTTCTTTTGATCTTCAGGTATGAAATTTTCATCCATATGGTGCCATTCATTCAATAATATTCTCATGATATGTTCCTCTATATTGAGTTCCTCCTTTTTACCATCGAATTCCACATTGGCTCGCTCTGTTGGTTGGATCAGTGCTTCTTTCTCTTGAGGTTCATCTTCAAATTTTCTCTTATGTTTGTTTCCTCCCTTTGGCATATATTTAGGGTTTTCTTTTCTTGTTGAATCTCTAGGTTCACCAAATTTATCTCCTTCCTCTATGAAAATTTCATATATGTTGTCGGTGCTCGGTCCTTTCCTTGATCGTGATTGAGAAAAAACAGGGGAGGAATTCACATTACGTTTTTTTTTGTACTTCCTGAAAACCCTTTAAATCCTATCATTGTTTGGATGGGTCTTTGGCAATCTAAGACTTTGCTGGTTTAGATTGATTCAACAAACAGTCCTGATACAAGTGGCCATACTCATGTATCTCCTGCACCAGAATGGAATGTGTTCATAATCCAGAGGTTGTTTCCAAACCTCGTATTCATATTTTAGCTCAATAAATTCAGGAATCAACTCTGTTACATTCATATACATGTATATATGGGCATATGAAGTATATCGCCCTCATCGTGTTGAATCTACAACCTTGAAAAAAATCGCAATACAATTTCCTATCCCCTCTAGTATTTTTGGATCCAAAAACTCCACATTAAGGGAAAATAATCATACTCGTACTGGGGAGGCCATGAATTTATCCTAATCTAGATTGTAGAATTCTTCCCAATTGAGCATAAAGAGCCCAACATTGTAGAAAAAATAGGGCCCATTTTCAAAATCTCTCTCCTTGTCTTCAAGGTTGGTGAAAATCACTATGAAGAAGACCCGAGCCCCTAAATTCATATCTATATGCCCTTTGGTCTACCATTTTATTTGAATCCACTTCACCAGGTCATGTTCATTGGCCCAAACTCTAATAAAACTGTAGATCAGTGCATGGTCTTTCATGAAATTCTAGTAATTTTCCAATTTGTTTCCTGGAATTAAAAATCGAGCCTTTTTTATTGCTCTTGGGAGACATTGTCCTCGTATTCTTGCCTTCCATTTTGCACCCAAAAATGGGGTATCCTTGGTTCCTCCTTTAGAACCCCTAGCTACTGCAACCGCTCCTTGTGAGCTCGATTCACATGCAGCGATACTACGATAGAAGGGGATATCTCCCCTCCCTATGTGCGAACTCATTCCCTCTGTCAGTAATGCAACAGAGATGTCAGACAGTTTGTTATTGGGAAGAGGGAACCTGCACGAGTGGTTTAGAATTTTCAGGTCAAAATCATAGCAGGGCACATTTCTTATCAACTTTAGATGTTACAAGAAAAACACTCTAGGCAAAATTTCCCTTATAATACCCTAGAATAAAATATTCACAATTTGAGGAATGAAGGTAATATCTTATTGTTAGGATAATTTAATGCTATAAAAAAAACTAACTAGAATATTATTTTAAGAAATTATTCCAACCCTAATCCTAAACAATTAAATGAGGATTGTCTTTTAGCTACTAGATACAAAAGAAACTCTGAAGACCCAACTGAGAATTTATTTTGCACCAAGCTAGTCAAAATTTGTAGTTCTCAAGACAATAATTTGTAATGTCTCTAAAGAATAATTGATGGAGATAGGATATATCCATAAATATTTTATAACCTACAACCTCTATATTAAAGTAAATACACCATATCCTATCCTCTTAACTGAAGCAATCCTTTCCCCCATTTAAAGCATAGCTAAGACTAGGTATCTTATGTATAATTGGAAGTTAAACAACATGGAAGATAAGAAGTTTCCTAAAATTGTTTTTATTTCTAGCCGAAACCACCACATTTGGTTCATGCAAGGATGGCATAAGGATGCCTACTCTTATCTAGACCATTGTGGATAATGAAGGAGATTATTTTGTAGAATAATGATAATATTATAAATATTATCATCAAAATTTAAGGAGAATTTGTGGGGTGATAAAGAGTGAGAGGGAAAAAATGAAAGTAAGATATTATAAGGAGTTGATCAACCCAAATCTCAAAAATATAAATATCTTTATGTATTGACTAGTGTAAAGAATAAAATAGACATTGCTAAAATAGGAACAAATTCTCATGAGCTTCATAGTGAAACCATACATTGGTAAATTCCCAAAATATCATGGGACGAAAGAGTCAGCCACCTTTGCAACATTAAGGAGGTTGAAGATGAAAAAAATCTCTCTCATATTGTCCACCTTATACTCATATTATATTTAAATTTCAAAATAGTTTTCACACTATCAACCTTCTTGACCTTTTAAGTCAACAAAACTATGGTGATATTGGAATTATTCTTTTAATGTTTCTCAAGCATAGAAATAAAATGATAAAGAATATTAAGTAATCTTTTACCTTCTTAAGTTTTGATAGTGTAATGTACCCAACCCCCTAATACCCTATTACGAATGCGAGATTTATCTAGACCCAAACTCCAAGGTTAGATAATGGAGATAGGGTTACAAAAGTTCCTCTTTCTGTAATCTCCTCAAAAATTTATTACGATACCACCATATTCTTTTGCTTATTGAGATATTTATAGAAATATAAGCCTCATCCAAAATGGAGTTTTTGATAAGGAGTTATTTCCCCAAGAATATTTCTCCTTTAGGCCACCTCATTCTCAACACATTCGTGTGTCCCCACCTTGGTGGATCACATGGAAGCTTTAAAAACTTAGTGTATTAGTTCAACGGTCCCTCCACATGCATACCCAAAGTGTTATATGGAAATGGCCAATGTATGACAGGATAAACACCTAAATATCAATCTCTCGATGGGATGACCACCTAATGCCAAATCTACTAATGGCCCAATGGCACCACATAAACAATATATAGACACCATGTATGCATGTTTTCCACTCCACATGGTTGACATGTCATGTTCTTGTTAACTCTTTCCATGTCATCCTCGTTATAGGGTTTTGGTGAGGTTGGGAGGGGCACTATCAAAAAATATTATTTTATCTTGACACTTGACATGTTGATAGCCTGACATCCCGATTCCTAGTAGCTTGATAAAACCCTAAGGATTATCTCCTCACCATGGAACTTATTTCCCATTTGAACATGGGTTATCAAAAATCACTTACAATCTCTTTACAACTCATAAATCTAACCCCCAAATATTTTGACTTGATCACAATGCTCCAAAACCCGATATTCCGATTTTGATGGCCCTATGGTTCAACATGTCAACAAATTCTAGTAAGCTTCCATCCATTGATAAAATTGTCGATATTGTTAGTATTAGGGACTTTTGCATGGGTGTTCTGTCTAATTACTTGATCCCTGATTAGCTGATCTCCTAGATACAAGTATCTTGATACTCCAACAAAACACTCCATGCCTATTCTAAAGGTCTGAATTTGACTCAAACAAGGTAGAAACTTTCCTAAAAAAATTTTGAAGGTTCATAAACATCTTCACCAAACTATAATCTCATTTGAGGACACTTCTTCCAATCATACATCTCTCAAAATAAAAACAAGGAGATGGATTATGATCATCATATTGAACTTTACTTAGTTGAAAGGGACTTCTTCTCACTCCCTTTATGGGATGTAACTTCCAACTTCTAGCTTTTCTCTCATAGGAAACTAGTAATCTAATTTATCTCTTGGAGGAAACATGTCCCTTTATATAGAGAAATACCTTTCATTCCTCTCACTCTCAACAAGTTACAACCATTATTGTTCCATTGCTAGCATAGTTTTGGTAATACCAACCACTATAACAAAAATCAAGAAAGACCTTAGGCCCAATTTATCATGTGCACTCCACTCACAAATCATACATCTAACAGCCTCCATAGTAAATATACTTCATAGGATTACCTATGCATGCAACATTCATTGACCAATAAAGTAATAGTTATTAACTCAACAAAATTATACAATATTTCCAGATCTTCCTTCATATAGATTCAACAAATTTATCATATTCTTCACAAGCCATGCATCTCTTTCCTTTTATGGTAAAATTCCCTAATTTATCCTTACTTTCCCAAAAAATCCTTCAAACAAGAAGGATAACCCTAGTGACTAAGAAATCCACTCTGACACATTACCCATCTCAAAACCTTCATAGGAAATCTACTTCAAAGGATTACCTCAACATACACCATTCAAGGTTCATCAAGAAAGTACTAGTTATTAATTCAACATAATTATACAATATTTCTAGCTCTTCCTTCGTTCAAATTCAAAATATTTATCTCACTCTTCATAATCCACACATCCCTTTCCCTTTATGGAAAAAAATCCCTGTGTTATGCTTCCTTGCCCAAAATTCCTTCATAGGATCATCATAACAACTAGTGACTAAGCACAATACCCATTTTCCCATCTCATCATTACAACATATATAGGAAGTCATTAAAACAATTTCAGTTAATCATTACACTACACATAGAAAATTATCATCACATCGTTTAAATTATTACTTATGCACACTTAGGACACCATAATGATTAATTTTCAACTATATACTTACAAACATGCACAATAATCCAATAATGACACTTAGGGAAATTCTAAACTAATACAATTATTGTAGCCACATCTACCATTCCTTGCTTGAATAGGAAACACTTATTTAACATGGGTATCATATTTGGGATATTATCTTGTCATATAGTATCCCTTTATGAAAGAATCATTAGTCGACCTTCAAGCATTGTCTCTTTTTACAAATAAACTTGGCTCATTCCTCTTGCATATTCAATAAATCCTTAAAACACCATTCAACTTATATCTATCACATTCATAATGATCTAATATCACATAAATCATGAAGTGTTGAACAAAAACTCATTCCATTCAAATGGGAATAAATATAATTATCTAAATCACTTAGATAGACTATAAATTGAGGATGGTAGTTCCACTCTCTACCCAACCATTGGAACAACTATGTTGTAGGTTTCTCGTACTTAGCCACCCCTGAGCTAAATGTGATTCTTTAGGGGAAACCTCACTAAGGGTTTTTTATATTTCATTTTAGAGGATGCGAAGACCACAGACTCCTTCACATACAAGGTTCAGGGTTCTTATCTTTACTTCCTCTCTTTTCTCTTCCAGTTTTTTCATCCATGCTTTCAAAGCCCTTTGCTCAACTTATGAGTTTCCCTTCCATCATTTCTTCAAAATATGTTTCCTTTATTTCACATGATTCCTCCTACACACATGGTTTTTTTTTTTTCAGCCACACACACATGACGTCCACCTCAAAAGCTCGAGTCCCTTCCTTGGGTTATATGGGAACCAAAAGTATCTAGTAAGAGGGGGTAGATTGTCCATACCTCAAGGAAGTTCTGGTATCAATTTCTCCATACCTTCAGAACTATTGGAGGCTTTAGTAATTAAAATACCCCATTAAGGGTCTAATCAATTAATTCAGTTAGGTAGGAGGTTTCTCCATTCCCTTCACAACTTTCCAGAAGTGAAGTGTCTCTCCTAGGCATCAAGATCCATGTAGTTTGTTCTCTCCTTCAATTTCAACAATATATAAACATAATTATTTAATCATGATAAAGTTTGTATTGATATCCATGTTGATTTTCCCACATTAATAATGTTAATTACATTTACAAAATTTGGGGATTAAAAAGGTATGCTACAAAAAACCATTTTTGTCATAGTAGATGTTAATCATCATCATCATCATCACTATAAAAAATAAAACAAAATATATATTAATATTTTCTTAAGTATAAAAGAAAAATATTACTCAATATTTATATAAAAACAAAGTAAAGTATATATAATAAAATATTTAAGTATAAACAAAAATGATTACTCATATAAAATTAGAATGATATGTTATTGATTTTATCTCAACTGGTTGGGAGAAATGATTGTTATCCTCTGCAAGTTAAATTTATATAATTGATATGATGAAATTTTTTATAATAAATTAAAACCTTTTGGAATAGTTTAAACTTTTAAAAATAAATATAAAATGTTAATTCAATAATTTTTAATCCATGATTTCGAGGTCACTTGTTATGAACCAGATAAAAAAAATAGAAGGAAATATAGATCAACGACTTGAAAATAAACCTCTTCGAGGGGGGAACCTCCTTTTACATCACATAAATGAACAATTCTTGGATGATAAAAATGACAAGACCTCATGGGTATATCTAGGAGTGTAAAGGGTCACAATATAATCAGGGCCTACATGACAATAATAATGTAAGGGCTTCACAATAATAATAATGGGCTTCTATGGGGTACAAAAATAACAATATGGGGGCTACACTAGAATTTTAGGGACCTAACATGCCCCTCTCCTTCAAAATGGTGTTGTCCTCAATGCTTGAGTAGGTATATATGATTATTTATAAAATTATCATCCTCCCATGTGGAATCTTCAGCGGGTAAGTTCTTCCACTTAATGAGATACTTTGAAGTTGGTCAATTTCATAGTTGTCAAGTTATTTTTTTCATGACTACTTCAGGCTCAAATATGATTTTTCCTTCCTCATTAGGTTCTTCCAATATTTTTTGAATTTGGATTTTATCACCTATAACCTTCTTTAAGCATGAGACATAAAAACTAGGTTTACTCAGGAAGATGCAGGTAGCTCCAATTTGAATTCCATATTACCAATGTTTTGCAACACCTTGTAAGGACCATATTACTTGGGTGATAATGTATTATACTTCTTATATTTATTTGGGTACATTTTTTTGTATGGTTGTAAACATCAAAATACCAAATCTCCTACACCAAAAATTCTTTCACTGTATGTTCATATGCCTGTTGTTTCATTCAAGTATGCACCAGAGTCAAGTTAACCTTTAAGAGTTGGAGAAATTGTTGTTGATGCTCGAGGTGATATTACACTAATTTAACATTATAATTTTATCTTAAATATGATGTGACAGGATAATGGATGATATCCATAAAGTACCATAAATGGGGTAATTTTTCTTGTGGTACGGAAGGAAGTGTTATACCACCATTCTGCTAAAGGTAACCACTTGACCCATTGTGTTTTTGTATCAGATACAAAGAAACAAATATATCCTTCTAAACATTTTTTCACTATCTCATTTTTCCCATTATATTGACGATGGTAGTATGAGCTATGAGCTAATTGAATACCAATACAAGAAAATAATTTTGTCCAAAAAGTCTAGTGAAAATGGGATCTCTGTCACTTACAATAGTCATTGGGTTTCCATGTATCTTTTGAATTGTTTCCATAAAAGAAGTAGCAACTGCACTGGCTTTGAAAGGATGATATAGTGGACAAAAGTGTGCACACTTGGTAAGTCTATCAACTACTGTTGTAAAGATAAAGCCCCTCTGCAAATAGAGGCAATCTCTCTAGCCCTAGAGTGGGTCTAGCAACTTGAGATACCTTCTAATGCAGAGCTTTATTAGCTAATATTAAAAATGCGACAAGAGAAGAGATATAAGTACCTTTTTAATTATGCTATGTTCGAACCCATTGATGATGACCTTTATCCACGATCCTTTTAGGCTCGCTGCTTTCTATTGGTGGCACACGAATACCTACAGATGATCAAGAGGAAACAAAAAACATAATCCAATACATAATAAACATTCAAAATTAGCTATCTAGCAGATCAAGGAGTACAAAAATATTAGACAAATATAGAAAGAAAACATCAGATGTTTTATTGATAAATATGAAAGGAAGAGCCTACAACCTAGGCTTGATGTTGGAGGCCTCCCTTTGGTGAAAATATGGGTCCTTCACTAAAGCTATAAATCATTCCTTCTCTCAAAAAACTTAGGCATTATCATAGTGCAAGAATGTAAAGGGAACGAGAGTTCAAACTAGCCCAACAATGACCAACCAATAGTCGAAGGATGGGGACCAATTTATAGGAAGGGAGAAGAGGTTGGGAGCCCATGAGAGGAGGAGGAAGGTTCACTTTCTAAGGGATAAACCCCCATGGATGAGATCAAATCTCTAAAATCAAAGAGCCTGACTCTATCACCACCCTTTAATAACCAAAACTCTGTTGTGGAATTTTTAGAGGTTGAAGCTTCTCCTCCATTTCAGGAAACACTGCCAGAAAGGGATCAACACAACTTTCCAAGAAATAAGGGTGTTGCCAGGGCTAAGACAGAACTGTCAATCTGACATCGGCGCAAGCATGAAACTAGGAAATGCATTGACCCAGAATATTAGGGTTTTGACCAAGTTCTTTCAGTAATATTCCAAGTCATTTTTCTTTGAGTCTTCAGGGGATGTCTTTACATATTTCTTCATTGTGGAAACATTCCACAGGGTATGTCATGGGGCACTTGAGGATCAAGAATGAGAAGTGAGCATGGTGCCAAATTGTTGTGTAACGACTACCACCATGATAACACTCTTTCCTTTAGACTTGGGTAAACATGTGATAGAATCCATAGATACCTTCTCCCAATGCTAACTTGGAATGGATAATGGCTATAATAGAAGTGGGGTCTTAATTGTCTCAACTTTATTTTGGTTGCAAACCAAACATTCTACCATAAACTTCTGAATATCAAATTTAAGGCCATCCCAAAAAAATTCCTTCTCAACCTTGTGGTAGGTTTTTAAATATCTTGAGTCCCCTCCTAAAGGAAAGGTGTGCAATTCCAAAAGAATCTTTTATTTGAGTTGGGATTTCTTACATATATAAATGATATATTTGTACCATAATGAATCATTTTTCTAGATAAATGTATCAAATGTACTGGGATATTTCTAAAACTTTTGAATGAGTATCCACACCTCTTCTTCATCCTTCCATTCATCCCTTGCTTTAGTTATCCAATTAGGTTGGATAATAGAAATGTCATAGTACAAGTTCTTATAGTGATATGTGGAATTCTATACAAGTTCGCTCTACTGAACAACTACATAATTAGGTCATCTTCGGATATTCGGCATAACTTTAACTTGAAGAATCCAATATCAGTATAACTAGTGGTGTTAGAAATAAGACACTGAGGGATATCACAGAACAAAATTTCAAACCTCCGGAGGCTTAAATTCTAGATATACAACACTTTCAAGATAGATATCTTAAAATAAAGAAAAGGGTGTGTACTTTTTAAAATTTTCATCACTTTTGTTTGAAAAATTAGTTTGAAGTGACTCAAAGGGAATAGTGAAGCATAGATATCACTGTTTGGATCCAAAAATCCCTTGAAACAAAAAAATGGATATAGCCAGTAAGCAAACAAAAATATCTACTATGTTGCATGAAGAAGAGAAATAAATGCAACATTATGTATCAAAATTACGATACCAAGTGCAACAAATTTTTCTCTCGCAAAGAGTAACCAAAAATTAACTAGAAGCTAATATGGATGGTTTGAAGCATGGTTTAAAATCATACATGGAAGGTTTGAAGCATGGATTAAAAACAAAAATTAAAAGGGACCCGGAAAGTTTGAAGGAATGTTTGACAAAGTTGCTACAAGAAATTCTTCCTAGTGTTGACAAGGTAATCCATGAAAATCACGATTAGGACAAAAGGAATAGGAATTAAGATTTTAGAGACTCCAATGTTGGGTTTAACACCAACCACATTCCAAAGATCACTATGAGAAAGTTTGATGGCAACGATCTGGTGACATGAATATTGCATATAGATAAATTATTTGATCTACATGTTGTGCCACACACACAAAAGGTATGCATTGCATATTTATATTTATATCCCAATCAGTTTGTGTGGTATCAATGGATTTTTTCTTGTAAATCAATTTTCACTTTGACAATTTTTAGGGAATAATTGATAGCACATTATGAGGATATAAAGATAAATACCTTCTTTAGACAATTGATAAATCTTAAAAAAAAAGGGTTTAATGGTGGAGCACATTGAGGAATTCCAAATATTAAATTATATTCCAGAGGAACATATGATCTACGTATTCATATGAAATTTAAAGGATAACATCCAACATGAGGTTTTCTTTTGGGAACCTAAGTCATTGGAGAATGCATTTAGGGTGGAAATAAAAGTTGAAAGAAAATTTATGGAAACAAGGAAGTCTACTAGTCACAACTATAATATGGAATTGTTTCTTATCCTAGCCTCCCACAACCTACAAGGTTGACGCCACAACAACAGGAGGAAAAAAGAAGAAAAGGGCTTTGTTATATTTGTAATAGTAAATACACTAAAAGTCATAAATGTGTTGAGAATAAATTATTTTAAATAGATTGTGAAGTTGAGGAAGAAAACGAACAAGAAACATGAATAGAAGACGATATACACCAGGAACCAATCCCAAATAAAGAATAAATGAATCCGACCATATATTTTAATGCATTGGTGGGAATTACCACTCCTCAAAGTCTCAAGATAGAAGGATATATCAAGAATAAAAATGTAATAGTGTTGATTGATACATATGATACTCATAATTTTATTCATTGTAAGATAACCAAGGAATTCAATTGCTTTCTATATCCAACACCAGAGTGTCAAGTGATGGTTGCAAATGAAGGAACTATAAATTTCTCAAGGAAGTTCCATAATATCAAGCTAACCATGAAGGAATATGTATTAAATAGTTCAATGCTTTCCATTCCAATGGGTGGTGTTGATGTTGTATTAGGAGTCCAATGGTTACAATATTTGGGGATGATTACAATATTTGGGAATGTATTTATAAAAACCTATTTATGAGAAGGAAAAGTTGGAAATACTACATGTCATGGAGCAATGATGCCCTTACCTAATGGGAAGACACTTCAAGGTAAAAATAGATCATGATAGTCTTAAATACTTTTATAAAAAATATTATCTTCAGAAGATAAAAAAAAATGGGTCACAAAGATGTTGGGGTATGAATTTGAAATCATCATAAAAAAAGGGAAGAAAAATATCTTTTGGAGATGCGCACTCAAAAGGGATAAGGATTTGGTAGCATTTCTATGATACCAAATGTTATGAACAAGCCCATAAAAACAGAAAAAATAAATATATATCAATGACTTGAAAAATAAGCCTCTTTGAGGGGGTAACCTCCTTTTACATCACATAAATAAAAAATTCTTCAATGATACAAATGAAAAGACCTCCTTGTTATAAATAGGATACTAAGGGGTAGCAATATTATTAGTGCCTAGGGCTCAATAATGAAAATAGTGGGCTTCTATGGGGCACAACAATAAAAAACAAGGGCTAAACTAGCATTATAGTGAACTAACATGCCCCTCTCTTTAAAAAAAAAATTGTCATCAATGCTTGAGTAGTTTTGGATGCTTTTGTATAAAATTATCATCCTCCCATGTGGAATATTCAACGGGTAAGTTCTTCCACTTAATGAGATGCTCTAAAATTGATCGATTCCATATTTGTTGGGTTCTTGTTTTCGTGACTGCTTCAGGATACAATATGATTTTTCCTTCCTCATCAAGTTCAGTAAATATTGTTTGAATTGGGAGCTCATCACCTATAACCTTCTTTAAGCATGAAACATGGAAAACTAGGTGTACTTGGGAATATGCAGGAAACTCTAATTTGTATGCCACAGTACCAATATTTTGTAACACCTTGTGAGGACCATAATACGTGGGTGATAATTTATTATCCTTCTTACCTTGCTTGAGGGATATTTGATTGTATGTTTGTAGTCATAAATATACCCAATTTTCTACATCAAAACTTCTTTCACTGTGATGTTGATTTTCTTGTTGTTTCATTTGATTTTGAACCAGAGTTAAGTTATTCTTTAAGAGTTGGAGAACTTGTTTTTGATGCTCAATGTGACATTCCACTCCTTGAAGCTTATAATTTTATCTTACATATGATGTGATGGGCGATGCATGATATCCATAAAGTGCCATAAATGGGGTCATTTTTGTTGCGGTATGCAAGGGAGTGTTATACCACCATTTTTCTAGAGGTAATCACTTGACCCATTGTGTTTTTTTATCAAATACAAAGCAATGAATATATTCTTCCAAAAAATTGTTCACTATCTCAATTTTCCCATCATATTGAGGATGATAAGATGAACTATGAGCTAATTGAGTACCAAGACAAAAAAATATTTTTTTTCCAAAATTTCTAGTGAAAATGGGATGTCTATCACTTACAATAACCTTTGGTTTTTTGTGTAGCTTTTGAATTGTTTCCATAAATAGAGTAGCAATTGTATTGGATTTCAAAGAATGAGATAGAGCACAAAAGTTTTCATAATTGGTAAGTCTATTAAATACCACCATGATGACACTCTTTACTTCGGACTTGGGTAAAGCTGTGATAAAATCCATAGAGACCTCCTCCCAACACTGACTTGGAATGGATAACGATTGTAATATACATGAGATCTTAATTGTCTCAAAGTTATTTTTTTGGAAAAAAAAAACATTTTTCCAAAATATTTTGAACATTATATTTAAGGCCATCCCAAAAAAATTCATTATTGACCCTGTGGTAAGTTTTTAAAAATATTAAGTGCCCTCCTAAAGGAGAGGTGTGCAATTCCAAAAGAATATTTGGTTTTATTTTGGAGTTCTTACATAGATATTAGCGATATTTGTACCATTATGAATCATTTTTCCAGATAAATGTATCATATTTATTGTGGTCTTGCTGCAAATTTTAAAAGAGTGTCCACACCTCTCCGTCCTTATTCCATTCATCCCTATTTTAGTAATCTAATCAAGTTAAATAATAGAAATGTAATTGTACTAGTTCTTATAGTAAGATGTGGAATTTTGTACAAGTTCTCTCTATCAAACCAATCCATAAGCAGGTCATCTTGGGATATTTGGCGTAACTTTATCTTGAAGAATCTAATTTCAGTCTAAATAGTGGTTTTGGAAATAGGACACAAAGGGATATCACAAAAAGAAATTTCAGACCTTGGGAGGCTGAAATTTCATAGATACAAGAGTTTCTATATAGAGTTCCTAAAAGAATGAAAAAAGTGTGTAATTTTTAAAATTTGCATAACTTTTGTTTGGAAAAATATGTTGAAGTGATTCAAAGGGAATAATTAAGCACGTATATCATTCTTTGATTCCAAAATTCCTTGAAACAAAAAAATGGATACACCTAGTAAGAAACCAAAAATCTCTACTATGACACATGAATAAGAGGAAGAAATGCGACACGATATATCAAAATTATGAGACCAAGTGCTCTCGCAAATAGTAACCAAATGTGAACTGAAATATAAGATGGATGATTTAAAAACAAAAATGAAAAGGAACCTAGAAGGTTTGGCAAAGTTACTCCAAGAAATTATTCATAATGGTGACAAGGTAATCCATGAAAATCACGATGAGGGAAAAAATATGAATTATGATTTTAGAGACTCCAACATTGGGTTTAAGACTGACCATATTCCAAATATTATGAGGAAGTATGATGGCAAGGATTTGGTGACATGGATACTATATATGGATCAATTCTTTGATATACTTGATGTGTCACACACACAAAAGGTAGCATTGCACCTTTATATTGAGATCCCAATCAATTTGTGTGGTATCGATGGCTTTCTTCTCATAAATAAATTTTCACTTAGACAAATTTTACAGAAGAATTATATCACACTATGAGTGTACAAAGAGAAATACCTTCTTTGGCCAATTAATAAATCTAAAAAAAAGGGTTCAATGATGGAGCACACTAAGGACTTAGAAAGATTGAATACCAGGGTAACTAATATTTAGGAGGAGAATATGGTTGATTTCTTCATAGGTAATTTAAAGGATAACATCCAACATGAGGTTTAACTTTGGGAACCTAAGCCATTGGAAAATGCATTTAGGGTGGAAAAAAATTGAAAGAAAATTTATGGCAACGAGGAATTCTACCACTCACAACTATAAATATGGAAATGTTTCTTCTCCTATCCTCCCACAACATACAAGGTTGACACCACAAAAAGTGGAGGAAAAAATAACAAAAGGGCTTTGTTACAGTTGTGATAAAAAATACACTAAAGGTCATAAGTGTGTTGAGAAGAAATTATTTTACATAGATTGTGAAGATTACGAAGAAAAATAACAAGAAACATCAAAAGGATATGATATACACTAGGAACCAACCCTATAGGAAGAAGAAATGAATTTGAACATATCTTGTAATGCATTAATGAGAATTACCACTCCTCAAACTCTCAAGATAGAAGGATATATCAAGAAGAAAAAGGTAATAGTGTTGACCCAATTCGGGTAGTAACCATAATTTTATTCATTGTAAGATAGCCAACGAATTGAATTTCTTTCTATATCCAACACGAGAGTGTCAAGTGATGGTTGAAAATGGAGTAACTATAAATTTCTTAGGGAAGTGCCATAATATCAAGCTAACCATGGAGAGTGTAGAATTGTTGATAACCCTATGTAAAGATGGTATCAAACTTCTTTCATGACTAACTTATCAGTGGTGTTATCCTTGATAAAAAATAGGTTTGTCTAGGTTTGTCTTAGGTAAGTTAGGTTGGGTCATTTAGATGAAATAAGGTCATGAAATTCATTAAATTTCAAAAAACAATGTACATAGTTTAAGGGGTCTAAATAGTCATTGGTCATGCAATAAATGTCTTATTAAGGTAAATTAAAAAAAAAATCTAATTGCATGGGTAATAAAGGTCATTCTGTGGCACTTGGCAACTTTTTCTAGATTCCACATTGTATTCAGTATAAAACAATTTAATTTCTCTACGGAAGTGCCTAACAGTTCCATAGTGAATTTTCCCTCCGGAGTACTGAAAATGCTACGAATTTTGTTTTTTTCTGCTAACGGTGGGATAAGTTGTGTCTTGTCATAATTTCAATGGTTAGTGCACACTTGGTCATGTGTGTTAGTGTCAATATGTCATGTGTCATAGTGTCATCATATGTCATGTGTGTTAGTGTCAATATGTCAATGATCAAACATACTCTTTTAGTTAATTTTCTAGTAGACATAGGTCAAAATTTTTGGTCTTTTCAAACAATTTTTCAAAAAAATTATTGGTCACTGAAGGAGTCTAGGTCAGAAATTCTGCTCCCCTCATCTCATCCATGGCCATCATCACTTTAAAGGTCATATCATTCATTATCATTTAGAAGTTTTAGTCCATTCACTCCATCTCGTCTAGGTCTGTTGTCTATGTGTCATTGTTTTTCCTTTGAAAGTTCCAAATTTTCATCAAACAAGGAAAACAATCCTTAATTTTCACCATATAAGTCTTCTAAAGGGAGTCAACATACTTATCTCAATAAATTAAGGAAAATTGTCTTATTTTAAATTTTGTTTCAATGTCATAAAATCTCAAAAGGAAAAATTGTCTTATTGTTTTCGCTATAGGACAAAAAATTCATTTCAAAGATTATAAAGGACATAGGAGGCTCATTCAAACTTATTATTATCTTTTTTTGTGTGGTAGAGCTCCTCTCTTACCTCCATTTCACTCCTTAGTGGTCAATGGTTTGAAACAAAGGCAATAAATTAATCCAAGGAACACGTTGTTACGCTTCCGAAGCCCTTTGTTACATTTCTGGAACATTGTGTTATGCTTCTAAAGCCCTTTGTTACACTTTTGATACACTGTGTTATGCTCATGTTGCTTTTTTTATGTTTCTGGAACCAGTTGTTACACATATGTAGTAGGTTGTTACATTTCTGGAACCAGTTGTAACACCTCTGGAACTTGCGTTACGCTTCTGCCGGGGGTTTGTTACACATCCAGAAAGTGTTGAATTAGGGATTTTTGTCTCCCAAACCATTCAAACAAGCTCAAGGATTGTTGGCATCAGTTCTTAAAGCTCTTACAATAGTAAGTCAACTTCTTATACCCTCCTACGGTTAACTTGTCAAGCTCATTGTTGTTTTTCATGCTTACTTCATTCTCCATTATATTTTCATTTCTTAATATCATTGAAAGATTTCAATGAAATAAAACCTAACCCTCTCATATAACACTATCCTACACCTCCCACATACATCATACTACCATCCCCACCATCCATATCCTTCCTAAGAGCCATTTTCATCAAACCCTAATTTCTTGCCAGTTTTCAAGTGTTAAACTGGGAAATTTTTGTGTTTCCCTCAGTTGACCACCTTCCTTACATCCATTTCAAATTATTTAACTCATCACATGGAGCCGAAATGCAAGCCTATCTTCTAAATTTTTTACATAATTTTTCCTTGGCTTTAAAACACTTCATCTCACCCTCTAAGTTTACCCCATCCCTATATTATTTTTTCCCAAATTACACTACACATACTCATTCCATATACACACTAGGTTTTCATCCTTTCACTGATATACAATATGGAGAGTGAGAAGAAAAACTTCAACGGAGGGTGCCACCTAATATTATAACCCTGTACCATGTAAGAAATCAATACTTCACCCTTGACCAAAAGATGTTTTGAGAGGATTGGATGTTTGAGTTTCTGTGAGAAGATCATGGAGGAAGGATATCATTTTCAAATTACAAGATTATTTTCCTATAATATCAACATGGGAAACACCCTCATTTCAAGCATTGAATTTAACCTATCAACAAATGTGATTTCTTCAGCAACTAGTATACCTAGTCATGGGTAGAAGTGTTTTAAGGGCATGAACTTAGACCTTGAAGATTACAAATTGTTCCTCAAGCCTCATGCCAAGGAAAACCCCTAATTTCATCATCTACAAACCTTCATACATCATCCATATACCTTACACATACACTACCTATCACTCATATCCCTCCTTGTTAAGATTTCCACTAAAACCCTAGTTTTCAGTATGTTTTTGCACGGAAACTAGGAAAATTATGTGTTTTGACCTTTTGGGAACCTTTCACATGCCCATTCCAAAAAATTCCACCTGAATAATTAAGCTAACACATTACCTTATTGTCTCAATTTTTTTTGGTAATTTTTTTCAAGTTCCTTACACCTCATCTCAGCCCCTAGAGTCACCCTATCCCTATCGACTATTTTACCAAAATCCACTTTCCCTACCCACTTCATCTAGCTAGGATTTCATCTTGTTCACAACTACTATGGAGGGGAGAATTAATATTCATAAGGAAGGACACCATTCCAAGTTTGAGCCAACTCAGACCCGTGGCATCATTTTTAGAGCTTCGTGATCAAGCTAGGGTTTACATTGGTCACAAGGATAGTTTTTCTTCAAAACCAATTTCTGAAGTAACATAGATGAATTTTACAAACACTAAAGAGATTTTTGTAAATAATATTCCAAAGAACAAAAACCTCCTTTAGCTTATGCACATGTGTTATGGTTTGAGATAAATGAAAAAAATATAGTTTCTCCAGGTCATTTTCTGCACTTTTGAAGAGGTTGTCTTCAATTCAATGTTTCAGGGGTTTGGAGTAGGGTTTTTGCAGTGCTTGATAACTCAATTTTATAGAAGCCATCCTAATTTTTCCATCCATACCACTTGCATCCCAAAAATTCTCTGGGAAGGCCTCCAAACTCCCTCTCAAAGTAGGCACTACTTTTCTGGTCAGAGTGCGCTACGCTTCTGCAAATTTCGACTAATCAACTTAAAACTTGGATTCTGAGCAAATGGGAAATTATTTTAGGTTTTTGTTCATAACATGCCAAAGAAAAAAAAGTCTCTCAGTTTTTCACAAAACGTTCTAAGCCCTATTTTTGCAGAAAGTTTTCGGAAAATTTTGGATTTTTGGCAATTTTGGAAATCCTTTCCTCACAGAAGCGTAGAAAATTTTTGTTATGCTTATTTTAAGGGAATCCAAATAATGATTTATTTATATGTTTGGATGCATTTTTATGAGTCAATCATAGAGCAGGAACCCTCTTATCATGACATGCTTTAATTTTGCAGAAAAGGCCAAAAAACCACTCATTTTCTATGCTTCTGCCACTTTTTTGAAGGCCTTGCTATGCTTCTGGAGTAACCTTGGGAGAATGAACTATTGGAGGTATTCCCATGGGTCATTTTGAAAAATTAAATATGTTCTGGAAACTAGACACATATTTCTGGTTGACTGTTATTTCATAATTGGATTTGGATCCTAAACGTGCCTCAAAATGGCTTCAAATGTCTGCTACGCTTTTGTAAAATTCTGCTACGTTTTGTCAAAAATGTTACACATCTACATTGGATTCCTCAGGACACTTGTTAAGCTAATAAAATGTCAAAAATTCGATGTTATTTTTTCCTATGAGTTGGAATTAGAGTAATTGAGCTAGTTTTTTACTCTTATCCTAAGGGAACATGTAATTTAATTTAAGGGACACACGCTCCTGGTCCATAGCTAAAATTCAGGGAATGGTTTCTAACCTCCCTAGAATCTAGGAAATGACTCATCTCATCTATTTATGATCCATTTTGGATGGGATTTCGACCTGATGAGGTATCATGGTTCATATATTCTATAAGTAGACTCTCTTTAGTCTTTTTTTGGATTGGATAGTCTTATTTTAAAGTGGAGCTATTGTAACAAAATTTTGGAATGAAATCAAAGACAGTCTTGTAGAACCTGTGTTGAGAATCGTTGGTATGCATTGGAGAATTTTTTCTTCCTTTGTATGTTTATCTATTCATGTTAAATAATATATTTTCCTCTTTTAGATACATCTTTCCATGTGTTTATCTTGTAATTTTATAAGCATAAATCATGTATGTTCATGCTATGTTTTATACAAGGTTTACATGATATGTCTATTTACCTGTAAATGAATGAATTCACCTCAGTGATCATTCACATTCTCTACCATTTCATCCTATACTCAATGACCAATATTCATGCTTTGAAGCTACCTATTAGCCTCACACATTCTCTGAAAATTAACTTTGGAATTCAGACCTAACACCCAAGACATAGCCTTCTCAATGACATTCCTATCCACCACTTAAAAAATCAAACAAAAATCCTATTTACTAAGCTTACATACCTATCCTACATGAAAAATTTTAGGGGCTAATATTCACACGTGGGCTAATTTTCCATGGTTTTTCCAAAAAAAATATTCGCTAATTTCCATTTTTCTAAAAAAATTTCACCCAAATTTTATAGTATATAATTATGTTATCCTAAAAAATTGCCAAAAAATTATAGAGACTATATAAAATCATTAGAAAATTGGATATATTTATGAAAATATCACCAAACATTTTATAGTTTACACATTACAGACTCATAAGATTTGCTAAGGTTTCTAAACTTTAGGATAAATTTCCATCCTTCAAATTTTCCCTGCTAGCCTAAGATCAAGAGATATTCAGTCATTCCATTGACTGAAAAGTGACAATGAGAGAGCCTTCTCTGGTCCTAGTAGGGCTAGCTATTTTACCTAAAGCCTAGTCTATGGTTACGTTCCTTCACTCCATTCACAGCCTTAGGAAGTTCAGGGGAGTGATAACATTCTTGGCGTCATTGCCAGGGAGCAAAGGTTAAAAATTTCCCGGTAAATAATGATAAATATTAGCTCTGATTGCTGATGGTTAAACAGTGGTCAGGCACAAGAAGGATGTGCATTTTTCACCTGGAGACTCTAGCGTTGAAGAATCCAAAGGTTCAGAGTTTTCATGGTGATTCCACTGTTCAGAAATCGGTATCTTAAATAACTTCGTGGTGACTTCATTGATTTTAAGATGGATTCAACTGCTAGAAGGTATGCCCTATGAATCATGCTCACATTCTTGGTTTTCCAAATCGAAGTCCTTTCATATATTTGAAAACATATCTACCCAAATTCATAGATGGAAATGAGGTTGAGGCTATTTTTCATCTAATAAAATTTAATTGGCATATACATAAGATTGGGATTAGGTTTCATGAGGATTGTTGATGAAAATTTTTATGGCTACCTTGGAAGGGAAAGAAATATCATGGTATGAAGGGTTGAAGCCAGGTATCTTATTCTCTCTTAAATATTTTCACACAACATTATTTGATTTTTATGGAAAGTCTCACCATTCATTCTTGCTTTTCAAAGATTTATGTGAATCCTGTCAAGATTTCATTCAATACCTAGAAGAGGATTTTGGTGATGAAGAGTTTCTGGATTATTAGATCATAGAGGCCCTTCATGAATATTCTTCTCAACATAAAATAATAGAGTTTAGTTGCCTTGATACAAAGGATCATTCATAGCACACATCAACTCCTTCTTTGATTGCAGATGAATCATATCTGCATCCTAACAGTCAAGTTATATCCCATGAAGTTAACAAATTTTTGCAGCCTTTTCCATCCCTTCATGATCGGGAGTATGAAAACTCTTTCAAACAAGAAAAGGAAATAGAAATTCCATTGGTTTATTCATCTTCTAGGTCAGTTATTGAGGAAAAAAAGATTATAAATCCTTTTGGAAATTCTTACTTTTAGCAGCATGAGAATGCAACCCCAAACAACGGGATTAAAGAGGTATGTGACATAGAATTGCATCTTGTTGTACCAATTATTGAAGATCCCCTTAAAGTTAATATTTTGAAAATATATAATGAATATGCTACTTTAGAAACCCTTAATTAAGGTTCACGTGAAGAATTACTCCTGAATCCATTTTCTGAAAGAGAGATATATGTACTTTCAGATTTTGAAGATGCGAGGCTTCAAATTGACCATCATAATTTGTAAGAAAACAGTGAAAAAGAAGAGGTTGTTTTAGAGCCTTTTTCAGATGATGATCTTCCTCCAGGTCCAGAAATTGAAGAGTCTGCTGATGAAGAGGAATTTGTCATGGATCCTATGGATGTGCACATTTTTGCTTTTGATAATGTGGCTTCTTCAAACAAAAATTTTCAAGAATAAACTTCCCTTATCCTGATATTATTGAAGAACTTATTGTCAATTTGTTACAGCTAGTAATGAAGGTTGATGTTGCAACATTCATTGATGGAGGTGATTAGTTTTAGCATATAGATAAATCAACAGTTTTGAAGGAGTTTTTTTTTCTTGTTTTAAGTCATTCATAAAAGCCTATGTTGCATGTTCTTCATGATCCTTTGGTCAGTTTTTTGCAGTCAAATAGGAAGATGAATCTTATTGTATTTATGGATCATGAGCACATGTTTAGTGGATAATTTGAGTTGCTTATCTTTTGTTCCTTTTTCCTACTCAAGGAAACTGTGATCAGGATTAAAGTAAGTAGCCATTTGTTCGATTGGTTACACTAGAGGGATCATATCACATGATTGTATATATATCTTCAGTAGGTGGGTGGTTATCATCAGGATTTGAAGCCTAAGGTGAAGGTCGTAAAATCTCGATGGTTTGTTTCCATAAGTAAGTTCAGTCAATAGTCAAGTAAGTTTTCGAGTCAAAGTCATTTTTTGTTTTAGTTAGTATTTCAATTTGTCAAAGTTCTTTCAGTTTCCAATTTTTTACTCCATTTCCCAATGGTAAGGCTACCTGAAATATGGTGTTCTTGACACCTCCTAAAGGAGTTTCCATCCCCATCTCGAGCCAATGTTAGTGTCAATATGTCATTGATCAGACATACTCTTTCAGTTAATTTTCTAGTAGTCATAGGTCAAAATTTTTGGTCTTTTCAAACAAGTTTTCAAAATAAATTTTGGTCATTGAAGGAGTCTAGGTCAGAAATGCTTTCCCCTCATCTCATCCATAGCCATCATCACTTTAAAGGTCATCTCATTTATTATCATTTAGAAGCTTTAGGTCATTCACTCCATCTCATCTAGGTCTTCTTTCTAGGTGTCATTGTTTTGCCTTTGAAAAGTCCAATTTGTCATAAAACAAGGCAAACAATCCTTCATTTTCACCATATAAGTCTTCTAAAGGGAGTCAAATTGTCTTATTTTAAAATTTGTTTTAATATCATAAAATTAAAAAGGAAAATTTGTCTTATTGTTTTCACTATAGGACAAAAAATAATTTCAAAGCTTATAAAGAACAAAAGAGGCTCATCCAAACTCATTATTCTATTTTTTGTGGTAGATCTTATCTCTTACCTCCATTGCACTCCTTATTGGTCAATGGTTCGAAACAACGACAAGAAATTACTCCAAGGAACACGTTGTTATGCTTTTGAATCCCTATGTTACGTTTTTGGAGCACAATGTTACGCTTCTGAAGCCCTTTTTACTCTTCTTCTACACTGTGTTACGCAACTGTTGCCTTTTTTACTTTTCTGGAACCACTTGTTACACTTTTGTAGTAGGTTGTTATGTTTCCAAAACCAGTTGTTATGCTTCTGTAACTTGTCTTACGCTTCTGCTACACTGTGTTACACTTCTGCTGGGGCGTGTTACACATCCAAAAAGTGTTGAATTAGGGTTTTTTGGCTCCCAAACCATTCAAAAAATATCAAGGCTTGTTGGAATAAGTTATTTATGCTCTTACAACAGTAAGTCAACTTCTTATACCCTCTTGTGTGTAACTTGTCAAGCTCATTGTTGATTTTCATGCTTACCTCATTCTCCATTATATTTTCATTTCTTCATATAATTGAAAGATTCCAGTGAACCCTAACCCTCTTATATAACACTATCCTATACCTCTCACATACATCATACTTCCATCCCCCACCATCCATATCCTTCCTAAGAGCCATTTTCATCAAACCCTAATTTCTAGCCAGTTTTCAAGTGTTAGATTGGGAAATTTACGTGTTTCCCTTATTTTACCACCTTCCTCACATCCATTTCACCTTATTTCACTCATAACATGGATCTAACATGCAAGCCTATCTCTTGAATTTTTTATAGATTTTTCCTTAACTTTAAAACACTTCATCTCACCCTTTAAGTATACCCCATCCCTATACTCTATTTTTCCAAATTACATTACACATACTCATTCCATCTACACAATAGGGTTTCATCCTTTCACTTATAGAAAATATGGAGAGTGAGAAGAAAAAATTCAAGGGAGGGTGACACCTTAGATTATAACCTTGCACCATGCAAGAAATCAATACTTCACCCTTGGCGAAAAGATGTTTTGAGTGGACTGAATGTTTGAGGTTCTATGAGAAGATCATGGAGGAAGCATATAATTTTCAACTTACAATATTATGTACCTCTAATATCAACATGGTAAAGTCCATCATTGCAGGTGTGTATTTTAACCTATTAGTAGATGTGATTTCCTCAGCAACTAGTATACCTACTCATGGGCAGAAGTGGTTTAAGGGCATGGACATAGACTTTGAAGATTACAGATTGTTCCTTAGGCCTCATGCCAAGGAAAACCCATAATTTCATCATCTAAAAACCTTCATACATCATCCATATACCTTATCCATACACCACCTATCACTCATATCCCTCCTTGTTAACATTTCCACTAAAACCCTAGTTTTAACTATGATTTTGCAGGGAAACTAGGAAAATTCGGTGTTTTGACCTTTTGGGCACCTTTCACATGCCCATTTGCAAAAATTACACCTTAATCCTTAAGATAACACATTACCTTATTGTCTCAATTTTTTGGGGGAATTTTCCTCTGCTTCCTTACACCTCATCTCAGCCCCTAGAATCACCCTTTCCCTATCCCCTGTTTTACCAAAATCCACTTTCCCTACCCACTTCATCTAGCTAGGGTTTAATTATATTCACAAATACTATGGAGGGTGAAAATAATATTCATAAAGGATGCCACCATTCCAATTTTGAGCCAACTCAGACCCATGACATCATTTTTAGAGCTTCTTGATCAAACTATGGTTTACATTGCACACACAGATATTTTTGCTTCAAAGTTAGTTTCTGACATAACGGAGATTCATTTTACAAAATTTAAAGAGTATTTTGTCAATAATAGGCCAAAAAACAAAAACCTCCTTCATTTTATGTTGTAATCTTCCCAAATGGGGAATGCAGCAATATAATGCAAAATAGCAGAAAAATAAATCAGATCATCATAGACGAAGTAGGAGGCCAATATGGAGACCCTTCATTTGTCTTTATAGTAGAAAAATAGATGTAAAAGAAGGCCCATAAGGTGCATAACAGGAAATACAAGTCTCCAATGTAAGAAAATCCTCAAAATGAGGTGCTGCAACCATGTATTAAGACTGGAAAAAGCCTTACAACGTTATTTTATTGGTCTACAACAGTTTTAGATTACACTTTAGATCTAGAGAAAATAAGGGCATGAAAATTCAGATCTATCATAGATCCATACACTGTATAGGCTCCTCTTCAAAATCCCCTTGGGGTTTTCAGCATTACACCATGTACAAGTTGTAGATCTGAGATCTAAGTCTGCAGATCTACTGAAAATTACAGATCTAGAACGTGGTTTTGATCTGATATAAACAATAGAATTTTCAACTCCAAGATATCTCCAAATTGAAGGGCATATCTCCAACACTTGAAAACAAACTCTCTAAATGGTGTGCCAAAACACCCTGCAACTGCACCTACAGGAATAACTCAGATCTGGAAGTAAAACTACGCTGTAGGGATCAAAATGTGGTTGGCCACATGCCAAGATTAAAAAATGAAGGTCAATACATCCAATAATCTCCTCCCATTGGATTAGAATCCTCCTCCACTTAAAAGGAGCACTGAAATGGCCCAAATCTGAAAAGATCTAGCCTCCACTTTCTGCAGCTTGCAAAGACAACCAAATCATCAACAGGATTTGCATTGTAGTTGAAAGAAGAAGCTTGTCCTTTAGCTAGATAGTGGACAATACAATGCAAACTCTCCCAAGAGCTACTCAATGGGAAGAGGTGGGATTCCTGACTAGGAACACCCAATGCTAAACAACATTAATTCTCAGCTAAACAACAAGAGAATATATGTCTAAACAGACAATATATTCAGAAATATAATCTCATCAACAACGTTCTAATGTTTCCATCCTCTTCCTTTTATAAGTTAAGAGCTTGAAAACCCTAAACCACTTCCAATGAGACCACTCCTTTCACACAAGGCATCTCCATCTAAAACTGTGTTGTGCCTCATTGATGGCCACTCCGCCAAGACAACGTTGTATATTTTGTCAAGGTTGACCCAGTCAAAATGTCCTACCCTTTTCACACCTAAGGGTGCTCGATTTAGCAGCAAATATTCAGCCTTTTTACATTTGGAATTGCTTTATTCATTATTTAGGAGTATTATGGACCTCCTTTACACTTTTGTTCTTTAAATAAATAAATAAAACAAAATTGAATATTTCAATTAGCTCATGACTAATTGGGAATATTACGGTCCTCCCCTCCCAAATGTTTCTTTTCCCCAAGCAACTGACAAGGTGAGTGTTGCAACTCTTCTCCTCCTCCATTTGTGACACAAACATGTGATAAGCTTCCTCCATAAGCTAAGTGTTCACCAATCTAGCCCTCCATGAATTGCTCCTCCAAAGTTCTCAGGAGATGTAAATAATCCATCCCATAAGGAGGCAATAGCTCAAATGAAACAAACATGGTTTTCCCAATATTCTCTCTGGAACATGTAGCATAAGATACATGGAGAATCTCTATCCCATAGGGCACATACATAACTCCCATCCCCCCTCCATACATTCCCATAAAAATTACAAGTACATCATCAATGTATGGGATGAAAACTACATACATACAAACAGAAATATGTGCAGATGGAGGTGGGTCATAGTTCCACATGTGGAACTAGCGCAGTGCATCACCTGACTGCATCATATCATGATGTGTTAAGTGGTTTCCCCACCACTTACTTGCTGCCCATGTCATCTCATTATGGCTGAAAGTGTGAGATATATTTGGTGCCTTAGGAATGCACCCATCATGAAACAAGATCTCCCTTTGTCCTCCAAGGGAGTGGCCATGTTCAGATATTTTTGTGGCCCAAAGTTGGCCATGAAGTTTATAAGGTACAATAATCCTCCTTGGAGTCATGGCCTACATATACATGGTGAAATAATGCAAACAATAATCAAATGAAACATTATTTACATGAGCATATTTTTCACCAAAATTTCTCCTCAAACAAATGGAGTGGTGCATAGATTTGTCCCTTCCTCAAAAAGAGAAAGAGATGGTTGAGTTAACTCCTCCATAGAGTTATGTTATTGCCCCATATCCACATGGTACATGCATCTTTGAAAATTCTGAATAGTTCTCCTTCAAAGCCCCTCCACGTGTAGCTCCTCATGATGATGTTGTAGAATCTCATGGAGTATGTATGGCTGAAACATAACTCTTCATAGTCCCTTTGTAGTAACTTCTCCTTGAGATTGGAGGCTCTAGACAAGAAGATATTACCATGATAATAGATGAATCATTCATGGAATAGATATCTCTCTTTATGCACCTGGTCATCAAGTATCATGCAAGTGTGAAGATCCTTGGAATAATCCACCAACAGCTGGGATTTCCAATATGGATCAATCTCCCATAGTGAGAGCGCTGATGATCTATCAACAAAAATGTCTGTCATATGGCTTCTCTCCTACTTGAAATTTGTCATGCAAAGGTACATTTTGAAAGGCCATTCCTTCCATGTTTCTCCTCCCACAACACAAAATCTAAAATGAGAGTGGGTAATGATGATATTGGGAGAAGATCTCCCTCCTCCTTGAGCCTACCCAAGACTCACAACGCTGTATCATTACCTTCCAATGCTCCCATCCCTCCTGGATCTATGCTTGGAGAATCATGTTGTGAGATATCTCCCACAAGATCTGAATCAAGTGGCCTCCCAGGTGGTTTTCCACTAGATAATAGTGTCCCATGCAGCAATCTCATGAGCATGATAGATGGGACTGTAAGGTCCATGCTTCCACTATGCAAATCCATATTTGTTAATTGTGTGGAAGTGGTATATGAGGGATATGTATGAATGCCTTTGATCATTTGAGTCTCACCACTCTTCTTATCCACCCATTCCATTTGCAAAGCCTCCCAATCAGTGGTGACTTTCCCCGATGTAATCAACCATTGAACACCCAAAATCACATTGGTGTCAGGTATGTCAACCACAAAGAAGTGATAAGTCAATGTATATGTCCCCATGGTAACTGATAATGATGGTACATAATGCATGCATTGCATTTTTCTATCTCATGGGACCAAAACAGAGAATCCCTCAAAAGCATTAGTGGGTATTTCCCTCCTTTGCACTGGTTGGGCATCAATGAAATTGTGGGTAGCCCCACTATCAACCAACACAAAAACCCTCTGATTCAATATGGAACCTTGAACTCTTAAGTTAAATTACTTAGGTACTCCTCTCAAATATTCAAGAGCCCCTCCAATAGGATCAAATGCTCCATTCCCATCTCCTGATGGTGTTGGCTCTCCTCCTGCAGTGTCAGCGTTGTGACCTCTTCTTGGTTCATATTCATCTTCCTCCTCATCGTCTGAGAAGACCTCTATGTAATGTGCTTTTCCAAAAGCACATCTATGTTCAGGTGCTCATTATTCTTGGCAACTGAAGCAAAGCTTCCTTCTTCTTAGATCTTTCTGGAAATCGTCATCAAGAGGTTTCTTGTATGAGCTCTCCTTAGAAGGAGCAGCTTTTTCTTCCTTTCCCTTTGAAGGAAAAGAGGGCTTATGCTGAAAAGTTGCCTTTTCTTTTTGAAAGGAATCTTGAAGGTATATAGCCCTTTCAATAGCATCATTTAGGGTAGTAGGCTTGGTAGAATTAACCAACCCATGAAGAGGTTCATCTAAACCATCAATGAACATGTACACCCTTCTTGCTGCAGAAAAATCAGGAACCATAACAGAAAGTCTTAAAAAATCATAGATATAAGTTTTTGTATTACCTAATTGTTTCAAATTTGCAAGGCTCATGAATGGTGCCTCTGGATATCTTCTATCAAATCTTTCCACCAACCTTCTAGTGAATTTTGAATAAGCAGTCACATTGGCATGACCTAATGTAGACAAGCCATGGAACCACCAGTCATGTGCTTCACCTTCAAGGTGTAGCGCTGTAATATTGATAGCCTCCATCTCTGGAACCTTGTTCAACTGAAATTATATGTCAATTTTTTCTACCCATGATTTGGTAGAACACTTGGATGACCCATCAAAATTGGGTAAAAAGAATCTTCCCATAGTGTGGTGTCGATCATGATTTTGAATGAATCCACCACCTCTATGACGATGCCTTAGTTTTCTATTGTCCTTTATGTGAAAAAACTCTTGAAAACTGAATTTATCTTTGAATCTCTAATTTTGAGACTCATATTCTTCAAAATAGTCTTCAAGGGATTCATGCTCTTAAAACCCTTCATTTCCCATAGCAAAAAATGTAGGCATGGTAGAGCGTTGGAAAAATTGTGGTTGATGCACTGGTTGATCATTCTAATGATGATGCATGCCAAAGCATTCTCCAAGATGAAATCCTTTAGGGGATTCCTTGATTCTGTCCATTCTCATCTCTTTGATCTCTCTAGCAAGATCTTGCATGGCTTTAAGATGGATCTTAGGAAAATCCTTATCTTCATATTCACCTCCAGATAAAGGGGCTTTACCCTTGTCTTCATTGTCATTTGTGTAATCAAACTTCTTGTGTCTTCTCTTTAGATACCTCCTCTCTCTATCAGTAAGAGGGTATCCTTCTTCATAAGACATATTGGCTTTCTAAAATGCACAGGCTATGCCAAGATGATTCTCTAATACCACTATAATATTCCCAAATAGGGAATGCAGAATAGCAGAAAAATAAAGCAGATCATCATAGACAAAGAAGGAGGCCAATATGGAGACCCTTCATTTGTATTTACAACATCAAAATATATGTAAATGAAGGCCCATAAGATGCATAACAGGAAATACAAGTCTGCAATGTAAGAAAATCCTCAAAATGAGGTGTTGTAACCATGTATTAAGACTGGAAAAAGCCTTACAATGTTATTTTATTGGTCTACAATAGATATAGATTACAATTTAGATCTAGAGAAAATAAGTGCATGAAAAGTAAGCTCTATAACAGATCCATAAAATATATAGGCTCCTCTTCAAAATCCCCTTGGGGTTTTCAGCATTGCACCATTTACAAGTTGTAGATCTGAGATCTAAGATTTCAGATCTACTGAAAATTACAGATCTGGAAAGTGGATCTAATCTAATATGAAAAATAGAATGATCACCTCCAAGATATCTCCAAAGTGAAGGGAAGATCCCCAACACTTTAAACCAACTCTGCAAATGGTGTGCCAAAACACCCTGCAACTGCACTTACATGAATAACACATATCTGGAAGTAAAAATGTGTTTTAGGGATCAAAATGTGGTTCGCCACATGCCAATATCAGAAAATGAAGCTCAATACATCCAATACTCTCCTCCCAATGGATTAGAAGCCTCCTCCACTGAAAAGGAGCACTGAAATGGTCCAAATCTAAAAATATCTAGCCTGCACTTGCTGCAGCTTGCAAAGACAACCAAACCCTTAATAGGATCTGCATTGTAGTTGAAAGAAGAAGATTTTCCTTCAGCTAGATAGTGGACAATACAATGCAAACTCTCCCAAGAGCTACTCAGTGGGAAGAGGTGGGATTCTCGACCAGGAACACCCAATGCTAAACAGCATTAATTCTCAGCTAAAAAAAAAGAGAATGATATATGTCTAAACAGACAATATATTCAGAAATATAATCTCATCAACAACCCTCTAATGTTGCCATACTCTTCCTTTTATAAGTTAAGAGCTTGAAAACCCTATACCACTTCCAATGAGATCACTCCTTTCACACAAGGCATCTCCATCTAAAACTGCGATGTGCCTCATTGATGGCCACTCCTCCAAGACAACGTTGTAGATTTGTTCAAGGTTGACCCAGTCAAAATGTCTAGCCCTTTTCACACCTAAGGGTGCTTGATTTAGCAGCCAAGATTCAACTCTTTTACATTTGGCATTGATTTATTCATTGTTTAGGATTATAAAGAAATAAAACAAAATTTTATATTCCAATTAGCTCATGACTAATTGGGAATATTACATATGCACGGATGTTATGGTTTTAGATAAATTACAAAACTATAGTTGATCCATGTCATTTTCTTCACTTTTGAACATGTCGTCTTCAAAACAAATTTTTCAGGGGTTTGGAGCAAGATTTTGCAGTGATTTATCACTCCATTTTATATCAGACATCATAATATTTCCAACCATATCACTGGCATCCATAAAATCCTCTGGTAATACCTCAAAACTCACTCTCAAAGTAGGCACTACGTTTTTCCTCAAAGTGCGCTATGCTTCTGAAAAGTTTGAGAGACCAGCTTCAAACTTGGATTCTGAGCAAATGGGAAAGTATTTTGGAAAAATGGGGGAAGGTTTTGCTCATAACATGCAAAAGAACAAAAAAATATCTCAATTGTGGAAAAAATGTTACGTTTTGAGAGATATTGATCCATATTTAAGCCACATTTTTGCATAAAGTTTTTGGAAAATTCTGGATTTTTGGTAATTTTGGAAATTATGTCCCCACAGAAGTGTTGCAAACTTTTGACACATTTATTTTAGGGGCATCCAAATGATCATTTATTTATATGGTTGGATTAATTTTTATGAGTACATCACAAATTAGGAACCCTCTTTGCATTACAGGCTTTAATTTTGTAGAAAAGGCCAAAAAACCACTCATTTTCTATGTTTTTGCCACTTTTTTGGAGGCCTTGCTATGCTTCTAGAGTAACCTTAGGAGAATGAATTTTTGGAGGCCTTCCCATGGGTCATTTTGAAAAATTCAAGATTTTATGGAAACTAGACACACAGGTCTAGTTGACCGTTCTTTCAGAATTAGATTTGGACTCCTAAAAGTTGCACAAAAATGGCTACAAACGTTTTCTACGCTTCTGCAAAATTCTGCTACGCTTCTGTCAGAAATGTTACACATATGTATTAGATTCCTCTGGATACTTGTCAAGCTCATAAAATGTCAGAAATTCAAGATTTTTTTGTCCTATGAGTTGGAATTATAGTAATTGAGTTGGTTTTTGCCTCTTATCATGAGGGAACATCTAATTTAATGTAAGGGACACACACTCCTAGTCCATAGCTGAAATTCAGGGAATGATTTCTAACCTCCCTAGAATCTAGAAAATGACTCATCTCATGTATTTATGATGCATTTTGGATGGGATTTCGACTTGATGAGGAGTCATGGTTCATATTTTATGTAAGTAGATTCTCTTTAGTCTTTTGTTGGGTTGGATAGCCTTATTCTGCAATGGAGTTATTGTAACAACATTTTAGAATGAAATGAAAGATAGTCTTGCAAAACTTGTGTTGATAATATTGTGGTATGCATTGGAGCATTTTATCTTCCTCTGTATGTTTATCTATTCATGTTAAATGATACATTTTCCTCCTTCAAATACATCTTTCCTTGTGTTTATCTTGTAGGTTTATAAGCATAAATCTTGTATGTTCATGCTTTGTGTTACGCTTCTAAAACCTTTTGTTATGCTTTTGCTTCACTGTGTTACACTTCTACTACCTTTGTTACATTTCTGGAACTAGTTTTCGAGTCAAATTCATTTTTTGTTTTAGTTAGTATTTCAATTTTTCGAAGTTCTTTCAGTTTCTAATTTTTCAATTTTTTACTCGATTTCCCAATGGTAAGGCTACTTGATCTACGGTGCTCTTGACGCCTCCTGAAGGAACTGCGATCTTGAGATGGAGCCAATGTTAGTGTCAATATGTCATTGATCAAACATACTCTTTCAGTTAATTTGATAGTAGTCATAATGTCAAAATGTTGCTCCCCTCATCTCATCCATGGCCATCATCACTTTACAAGTCATCTCGTTCATTATCATTTAGAAGTTTTAGGTCATTCACTCCATCCTATCTAGGTATGTTGTATAGGGGTTATTGTTTTGCCTTTGAAAATTCCAATTTGTCATCAAACAGGGCAAGCAATCCTTCATTTTCACCATATAAGTCTTCTAAAGGGAGTTAGCATACTTAGCTCAATAAACTAAGGAAAATTGTCTTATTTTAAAATTTGTTTCAATGTCATAAAATTTCAAAAGGAAAAAATATCTTATTGCTTTCATTACAGGTAAAAAAAATTCATTTCAAAGCTTATAAAGGACAAAAGAGGCTCATCCAAACTCACTATTCTCTTTCGTTGTGTGGTAGAGCTCCTCTCTTACCTCCATTGCACTACTTAGTGGTCAAGGGTTCCAAAAAAAGGCAAGAAATTACTCCAAGGAACACATTGTTATGCTTCTAATGCCCTTTGTTACGTTTATGGAGCACTATGTTACGCTTTTGAAACCTTTTGTTACGCTTCTGCTACACTGTGTTACGCTTTTGAAACCTTTTGCTATGCTTTTGGTACATTGTGTTATGCTTTTGCTGCCTTTGTTAAGTTTCTGGAACCAGTTGTTACGCTTATGTAGTAGGTTGTTATGTTTCTGGAACCAGTTGTTACACTTCTAGAACCCATGTTATGCTTCTGCTACACTGTGTTATGCTTCTGTTGGGGGTGTGTTACACATATGAAAAGTGTTGAATTAGGGTTTTTTGGCTCCCAAACCATTCAAACCAGCTCAAGGCTTGTTGGCATCAGTTCTTAAACCTCCTGCAATAGCAAGTCAACTTCTTATACCCTCATTTGCTTAAATTTTCAAGATCATTATTGATTTTCATGCTTACTTCATTCTATATTACATTTTCATTTCTTCATATCATTGAAAGATTCTAGTGAAATAAACCCTAACCCTCTCATCTAACACTATCCTACACCTCACACATACATCATATTTACATTCCCCACCATCTGTATCCTTCCTAAGAGACATTTTCATCAAACCCTTATTTCTAGCTAGTTTTCAAGTGTTAAACTAGGAAATTTTTGTGTTTCTCAGCCAATCCTTCTCACATCCATCACCATTTTACCTAAAACATACGGATTCACGATCATCCCCACTTATTTGTGAATTTCTGCTTTTAAAACACCTTCATCTTTGTCTTCTATATACCTTATCTGCATCATTTTTTTCCAAATTTCATACTACATATTCATTCATTCTTTCATATAATTAAGTTTTTAATCTTTCACCATAGTAGGAAATAGAGAGGATAAAACTTCGCTAAAAATACCGCCATTACCAGAACCTAATTCCTACAAATCAATGTTTTCACCCTGCTGCAGATGTTTTATGAGAAGATGTTTGAGGTCCATGAAGATCATATGAAGGATATCACGCAATGAATAAGTTTGTTCTTCACTATAAAATTAATAAATTAACTATTTTGTGGGTGTGATTTAACCCATCATCAAGTGATTTATTCAAATTAAGTAGGACCGAATGCAATAGTTAAAGCATGGTATCACAGATCTTGAAGATTACAAATTATTCCTCAAGCCTAATGCCAAGGAAAACCCCTAATTTAATCACATACAAACCTTCATACATCATCCATATACCTTATTCATACACTACCTATCACTCATATCCGTCATTAACATTTCCACTAAAACCCTAGTTTTCATTATGTTTTTGCACGGAAACTAGGAAAATTATGTGTTTTGACCTTTTGGGCACCTTTCACATGCCCATTCCCAAAAATTAAACCTGCATCCTTAATATAACACATTACCTTACCGTCTCAATTTTTTTTGGAAATTTTCCTCAGCTTCCTTACACCTCATCTCAGCCCCTAGAGTCACCCTATCCCTATCCCCTATTTTCCCAAAATCCAGTTTCCATACCCACTTCATCTAGCTAGGGTTTCATCTTGTTCACAACTACTATAGAGGGTGAAAATAAGATTCATAATGGAGGCCACCATTTAATTTTGAGCCAACTCAAACCCATGTCATCATTTTTAGAGCTTCATGATCAAGCTAGGGTTTACATTGCACACAAGGACAATTTTTCTTCAAAATCAATTTATGAAGTAACAAAGATGATTTTTACAAAAGTGAAAGAGGTTTTTGCAAATAATTGGCCAAAGAAAAAAAGGCTCCTACATTTTATGCACAAGCATTATGGTTTGAGATAAATGCCAAAAATATAATTGCTCGAGGTCATTTTATGCACTTTTGAACTAGTTGTCTTCAAGTCAAATTTTCAGGGGTTTGGAGCAGGGTTTTGTAGTGCTTGATGAATCCATTTTATATTAGGAATCCTAATATTTCCAACCATACCACTTTCATCGAAAATAATTCTGTGAAGGCCTCCAAACTCCCTCTCAAAGTAGGTGTTATGTTTCTGCTCAAAGTGCGTTACGCTTTTGCAAAGTTTAAGAGATCAAATTCAAACTTGTATTCTGAGAAAATGGGAGATAATTTTGGAAAACTGGAGGAGGTTTGTGTGCATAACGTGCCAAATAACAAAAAACTCTCTCATTTCGGGAAAAAATGTTAATTTTTGAGAGATATGTATCCATATTTAAGTCCTATTTTTGCATAATTGTTTTGGAAAATTCTGGATTTTTGGCAAATTTGAAAATTCTCTCCTCACAAAAGCATAGAAAAATTTTGTTACGATTATTTTAAGGGCATACAAATGATGATTTATTTATATGTTTGGATTCATTTTTATTATTAAATCACATATCAATATCCCTCTTTGCATGACAGGCTTTAATTTTTCAGAAAAGTCCAGAAACCCACTCATTTTATATGTTTCTTCCACTTTTTTGGAGGCATTGCTACAATTATGGAGAAACCTTGGGATAATGAAATTTTGGAGGCCTTCCCATTTTTCAAAATTAAATATTTTCTGGAAAATAGATAGATGGGTCTAGTTTACCATTCTTTCAAAATTAGATTTGGACTCCTAAAAGTGCCTCAAAAATGGCTGCAAATGTCTATTACACTTATGTAAAATTCTGCTACGCTTCTCTCAGAAATGTTACACATCTGCATTGGGTTCCTCAGGACATTTTTCAAGCTCAGAAAATGTTAGAAATTCTATTTTTTTCTTTCCTATGAGTTGGAATTAGAGTAATTGAGTTGGTTTTTTCCTTTTATCATGAGGGAACATGTAATTTAATGTGAGGGACACACACTCTTAGTCCATAGCTGAAATTCAGGGAATGGTTTCTAACCTCCCTAGAATCTATGAAATGACTCGTCTCATGTATTTATGATGCATTTTGGATGGGATTTCAACTTGATGAGATGTCATGGTTCATATTTTATATAAGTAGAGTTTCTTTAGTCTTTTGTTGGGCTGGATAGTCTTCTTTTGCAGTGCAGCTATTGTAACAACATTTTGGAATGAAATCAAAGACAGTCTTATAGAAATTGTGTTGAGAATATTGTGGTATGCATTGGAGATTTTTTTTTCCTCTATATTTTTATCTATTCATGTTAAATGATATATTTTCCTCTTTCAGATAAATCTTTCCATGTGTTTATCTTGTAAGCTTATAAGAAAAAATCATGTCTTTTCATGCTCTGTTTTAGACAAGGTTTACTTGTAAATGAATGAATTCACCTCAGTTCTCATTCAAACTCGCTATCACTTAATCCTATACTCAATGACCAATTAAGCATGCATTAAAGCTACCTATCTAGCCTCACACATTCTCTACAAATTTTCCTTGGAATTCAGACCTAAAAATCCTAGACCTAGCCTTATCACTAACATTCCTATCCAACACTTAATACATCAAACAAAAATTCTATTTACTAAGCTTACATACCTAGCCTAATATCAATAGATATTCAATACTTCCATTGAATTCAAAGTGACAACAAGAGATCCCACTCTGTTCCTCATAGGGCTATCTACCTGACCTAAAGCCTGGTCTGTGGTTACCTTCCTTCGCTCCATTCATAGCATTGGGAAGTTGGGGGGAGTGATAACATTCTTGGCATCGTTGTTGGGGAGAAAAGATTAAATATTTCTCGGGAAAGAATGACAAATATTAGCTCTGATTGATGATGGTGAAACAAGAAGGTTGTGCATTTTTCACCTAGTGACTCCAGTGTCGAAGAATCCAAATGTTGAAATTTGGTTACCGGAGGACAGGTGGTTCCCTAAGGCTTTGATCTTTGGCCTGGGGAAAAGTGTCCAAAAGAATTTAATTTTTCTCCTAAAGTGACTTTATAATTTTTATAAAGTCAAATCTAATTTAAAAGTGAGTTTAAGTGATAAAGTTACTAAAGTCTAATTTAAAAGTGACTTTAAGTGATAAAGTTACAAAAGTCTAATTTTAAAGTGGCTTTAATAAAGTCAATGTAAAATTAGAAAGGAAAAGTGACTTTGGAAATAAATGACTAAGTGGGTCTTTATTAAAGTGGGGTGAATTAAAAAATAGAAAGTGAGATTTAAATGAACATTTAATCTCAGCCCTAGATCTCAATCTATTTCAGCCATTGGATTTAGGGATTCCCCAAAAGTCACTTAGGGTTAGGTTAAAGGAGGAAAAGGAGGGAAAAGGTCATTCATTCTTTCATGAGCAGATTGAGAGAAGGAGAGCAAGAGAGCAAGGGAGATTTCTGGGCAGTGAGGAGGAGGAGGTAGCAGCTTGGCACACATTCCAAGGCAGTTTTTGGCACGATTTTCTAGAAGACCGTACAACAGCGTTTTGGCATGATTTCCAAGAGGCCGTACAGCAGTTTGGCTCAGTTTTCGAGGCAGCAGAGGGTTGTTTTATTTGGCATGAATTTCTAGGCAGGTCATACAGCAAGTGGCTGTCCTCTTGCATGGAAATTGAGGCAGATTCCATATAGCAAGTTTCTGCTGTTATTTTGGCACAAAAATCAAGATCCGTATAGCAGCATTTATTGCAGTTTTGCACAGAAATCGAGGAGGCCGTACAACTGCATTTATTGCAGATTTTCTGGGCATGAAAATCGAGGAGGCCATACAACATTTAATGCTGTCCTGTTTTGTTGTTTGCACATTTTCCGAGGTGGTGGTTAAGCATGGAAAACAAGATAAGTTGTAAAGTTTACTTGCTGATTTTTTCTGAATATTTCTCTCACTGTAAAAAGTATTTTTTCCAGAAATAAGAAGGAGCTTTCGAACTGGTTTTCCCCAAGAGTTGTAGGGGGTTTTTCCAAGGTCACCTTGACCAAAAATCACTGTGTTATCATGTGTTGAATGGTTGTTTGTATCTGCTGATTTTTATTTCTGCATTTTCCAGCATTCTGAAAAATTTCCAGAATTTGTGTTTTCAGCAATATTTATTTTCCAGCTTGTTGAATGTAATGTTATGGGAAAGGGCATTTAACAAATCGGAGAAATAAGGTGAAACTGAAAACCGGGGTGGGAAAAACAAGAAATTTCTACATGGTATGAGAGGTTGAGTGCTGAAGTGCAGTTTGGGACAGCAAGGAGAAAAATACAGCCTGCTGATTTTCACTCAGAAAATTCCAGCAAGCTGATTTTTCCACAAACATAATTTTTATCTTTACTACAGCAGTGCTATTTTTCAGTTTTAGGACAGCAGGATGTCATTGGAATGAGGAGGGATAGGTTGATGGGCATATAACATAAAGGCTTTGAAGGAGAATGCGTAGTATTCTTGAGGAGGTGAAAGTCCTGGATATCATGGTTCATACCACAAAGAAATGTTAATGGCTCAACATGCTTACCATTATAAAGATATAATAGGAAGAACAACAAGGTAAGAGACTGACTAGAAGAATCAAAGACCATTGCATTCCTCATGTGAGAGGAAAGAGAAATTCTCATGAGATGTGGACAGCATTGACCAATCTCTACCAGAGTACCAATGAGAACAGAAAAATGGTCCTAAGGGAGAAGCTGAAGACCATTAAGATGGGTAAGACTGATAATGCAGCTGGATATCTCACAAAGATTACTAATGTGAGAGATGAGTTGGCAGCAGTTGAAGAGGTCATTCCACCCACTGAGTTGGTGCGGATTGCAGTGAATGGCCTCCCCAGTTCATGGATGAACTTTTCTGATGGGGTTTGTGCATGTGAGACCCTTCCCACATGGGAGAAGTTTTGGGATGATTACATTCACACAGAGATCAGGAAGGGTCAGCTTGGGGCAGCCAAGCCAGTTGAGCAGGATGAGGATGTAGCATTGTTGGTAGGAGGCAAGAAAGGCAAAGGCAAGAAGCAGGCTTCCACAAGCAATGGTGGGGGCAAAGGTAAAGGTAAAGGTAAATAGGGTAACTCACAGAAGGACTATTCCAAAGTGAAGTGTTGGAATTGTCAGAAGATGGGACACTATGCGGTTGTGTGTCCGGAGAAGAAGAAGAAGAAGGGGAAGAACCAGAGTATGGCAGCTTCAGCAGAGGTTGAGGACTTTGCAGATCGCTTTGACCGGGAGTTTGGGTTCATTGCATGTGAGTCCTCTAGTGCAGGATCACCTGCCACACAGGTTCAGAGGGAGCATGCATTTCCCTCGATTAGCGGAGCATCTTCGGGTATCTGGTATGTGGATAGTGGGGCTTCACGTCATATGACAGGAGTCCGTGAGTACTTCTCAGAGCTTTCAGAGAGTGGCACTGATATAGAGGTAGTACTCGGTGATGACAGAGTTGTTAGAGCAGTCGGTGTGGGAACACTAACATTTCATAGGGAACCCAAACCTCCCTTGAAGGTGTCCGATGTTCTTTATGTGCCAGGGATGAGGAAGAACCTCATATCCGTCTCGACTTTGGAGGATAGAGGATATGAGATACTGTTTAGGGGAGGACAGGTGCTGATATATCCTAGGGGCGCTCCAGCTGATTCAGCTAGAGTGATAGGTGTATGCCATGCAAAGGTGTACAAGTTTGCATTTCAGCCCCTTTTGGCATTGAGCAGTAGTACCAACAGTAGAGCTAGCAGTTCTGAGCTGTGTGAGATTTGGCACCGCAGGATGGGGCATATGTATCATGGAGCCTTGAGGACCTTGCGGGAGATCACTACAGGTGTGCCAGATTTCAGTATTGATCACTTTGATACTTGCAGAGGATGTGCGATGGGCAAGTTTGCCAAATCCCCTTTTCCCAGCAGTGACAGCAAAGCGACTGGGATACTTGATTTGATTCATTCCGATGTGAGCGGTCGGATGTCTCATGTTTCCTTGAGTGGATATGAGTGCTATGTTTTATTCATTGATGATCACTCCAGGAGGACCTGGATTTATTTCTTGAAGACCAAGAGTGAGGTCTTCAAGCGGTTTCAGGAGTTCAGAGCTCTTGTGGAGACACAGACAAGTCGGAAGATCAAGTCCCTGAGGTCGGACAATGGAGGAGAGTACACCCTTGGAGAGTTTGTTGACTATTGTGCAGAGGCAGGCATTAGGAGGGAGTTCACTGTTCCTTACAACCCCCAGCAGAACGGGGTTGCGGAGAGGAAGAACAGATCCATCGGAGGGGTTGCCAAAGCCATGTTACATGATCAGGGGTGGCTGCATTGTTTGTGGCGCGGGCACCGCACGGTTGTTGTTTGCGAGCCGAATGCTGCATCGTGCCTTGGGGCACATGACTGCGGAGGAGGCTTTTTCTGGGAAGAAGCCTGATATGGGTCATCTTCGTATCTTTGGGTGCATGACATACTCCTACATACCCAAGGAGAAGAGGACCAAACTAGAGCCCACCGCAGAGAAGGGTATCTTTGTGGGCTACGGTGAGACCTCCAAGGCCTTTCGGATTTACATTCCTGCACAGAAAGTTGTTGTCGGGCGGGATGTGAAGTTCGAGGAGGACAGGGCCTTTAGGAGGTCACGGGAGTTAGAGTATCTGGATCAGCCAGACCCTCAGCAGCAGTTGAGTCAGTCGCAGGGATCCAGTGGGCAGGGATCAGGAGGATCCGGAGGTACATCTATGACGATGTCGGGTCCGTCAGTGGGGAGTGGCTCGCAGAGTCAGAGGGGTGGTGCTATGGGCAGCACGCAGAGCAGTCCACAGAGCAGTTCACTGGGGAGTCCACTGATGGACGGTTCACACGGTACCTCAGCATCTACAGGTTCAGGTGCACGGGCGAGAGGACAACGGAGCAGAGACGATCGGAAGTTCGGGCTCGGTAGTGATGAGTTTCATTCTCCAATGGGGGAAGTATGCTCGGGAATAGGAGCCCCGGTGGCTTCGGGACACCTTGAGGAAGAGGCCACATCGTTGCGCCTGAAGGCCGATCGGGAAAGCCCGGTCCCCCCGAGTTTTCGCTGCAGCAGTAGCTGCCGACATCGCCGACTGCGGGCCTTCTGGCTGAGGGAAGCGGCTGACGACCGGAGTCTGGAGAAGGGGAAGCCATACGGCCTAGTGTTCTTATCATGAAGAATGATGTTTGGGAGGTGCTGTCGAGGCCTGAGGGAAAATCCGTGGTTACTTCCAGATGGTTTTACAAGGTAAATCATGCTGCAAATGGCAGCATTGAGAAATTAAAGGCAAGGTTTGTGGCTAGAGGGTTCTCCCAAGTAGAGGGAGTTGATTATGAGGAGACCTTCGCTCCCGTGGCTCGATATACTTTGATTCATTCCATCATATCGATAGCAGCAGAGATGGGTTGGAAGATCCACCAGATGGATGTAAAGACCGCATTTCTCAATGGCTTCATATAGGAGGAGGTGTACATTGAGCAGCCACGGGGCTTTGAGGTGCATGGGAAGGAGTCCCATATGTGCAGACTGAAGAAGGCCCTTTGTGGCCTGAAGCAAGCTCCTAGAGCTTGGTACTCTAGGATAGATACATACTTGCAGGAGATGGGTTTCACAAAGAGTGATGCAGATCCGAACCTATACTTCATTGTGATAGGTGAGGAGCCTCTCATTTTGGTGTTGTATGTGGATAACTTGGTCATTACTGGTGCAGAGAGACTCATCGAGCACTGCAATAGAGATCTTGCGTCGGAGTTTGAGATGAAGGACATTGGCTTGATGCATTACTTTTTGGGTTTAGAGGTGTGGCAGGAGGAGGGGCATTTCTTCCTGGGGCAGGGGAAGTATATTGTGGACATCCTTGACCGAGGATTCCACATGAAGTTGTAAACCCATGTCGACACTGATGATCACCAACTGGAAGAAGCTTCATGCTTCGGATTCCGAGTTGGTGGATCCCACATTGTACAGACAGCTGATTGGTTCCTTAATGTATTTGATCAACACCAGACCAGATATATGTTTTGCAGTCAACACGATGAGTTAGTTTATGTGTGACCCTAGGAAGGTTCACTGGGTGGCTGCAAAACACATTATGCGGTACTTGTAGGGGACAGTGCATTAGTCGTTACGGTGAGGATGGGTATAAAGGTTAGTAGGTTAACGGTTCTATTTTTCCGGGTTGTGTTTCGATAGGAAGGAAAGAGCACTTCGGGGTGTTGTTTTGAGTTGGGTTCGGCAGTGGTGTCATGGTTCGGTAGGAAGCGACGGTCGATGGCATTGAGTTCGGTGAGCCGAGTATATAGCGACCGATCTAGCTGGTTGTGAGGCCATGCGGCCCGCAAGATTTTGTTTCTTATTTGGTCAGCTGTTGAGACCTTCAGTGATATACTGTGATAATCAGAGTTGCATTAAACTCACGGAGAATCTAGTATTTCATGATAGGTCAAAGCGTATCGGCATTAGATATCATTTCATCAGAGACTATGTTCAAAAGGGAGCTGTGAAGCTTGAGTATATTCCCACTAATGAGCTGGTTGCAGATATTCTTACCAAAACCTTACCATGGGGCAAGCATGTCTACTTCATAGACAAGATGGGTGTGGTGAGGAACACTTTCCTTGGTAAGAGGGAGTGTTGAAATTTGGTTACCGGAGGACAGGTGGTTCTCTAAGGCTTTCATATTTGGCCTGAGGAAAATTGTCCAAAGAAATTTAATTTTTCTCCTAAAGTGAATTTATAATTTTTATAAAGTCAATCATTGCAGTGACTTCGTGGTAGAAATTTTAAAGTCTAATTAAAAGTGACTTTAAGTGATAAAGTTACTAAAGTCTAATTTTAAAGTAACTTTAATAAAAGTCAATATAAAAATTGAAGAAAAAATAAACTTTGAAATAATGACTAAGTGGGTCATTTGTAAAGTGCATGAGGTGAATTAAAAAATAGAAAGTGAGATTTAAATGAGCATTTAATCTCAGCCCTAGATCTCAATCTATTTCAGCCATTAGATTTAGGGATTCCCCAAAAGTCACTTAGGGTTAGGTTAAAGGAGGAAAAGGAGGGAAAAGGTCATTCATTATTTCATGAGCAGATTGAGAGAAGGAGAGCAAGAGAGCAAGGGAGATTTCTGGGCAATGAGGAGGAGGAGGCAGCAGCTTGGCACACATTCCAAGGCAGTGGTTCAACAAGTCTGTACAACAGAGTTTGGCACACATTCCAAGGCAATTTTTGGCACGATTTTCTAGAAGACTGTACAATAGCTTTTTGGCATGATTTCCAAGACGCCGTATAGCAATTTGGCTCAGTTTTTGAGGTAGCAGAGGGCTGTTTTATTTGGCACGAATTTCTAGGCAGGCCGTACAGCAAGTGGCTATCCTCTTGCATGGAAATCGAGGCAGATTCCGTACAGCAAGTTTCTGCTGTTCTTTTGGCACAAAAATCGAGATCTGTACAGCAGCATTTATTGTTGTTTTTCACAGAAATCCAGGAGGCCGTACAACTACATTTATTGCATATTTTCTGGGCATGAAAATAGAGGAGGCCGTACAACATTTAATGATGTTATGTTTTGTTGTTTGCACATTTTCTGAGGCGGTGGTTAAGCACGGAAAACGAGATAAGTTGTAAAGTTTACTTGCTGATTTTTTCTGAATATTTCTCTCACTGTAAAAAGCATTTTTTCCAGAAATAAGAAGGAGCTTTCGAACTGGTTTTCCCCAAGAGTTGTAGGGGGTTTTTCTAGGGTCAACTTGACCAAAAATCACTGTGTTATCATGTGTTGAATGGCTGTTTCTATCTATTGATTTTTATTTCTGCATTTTCCAGCATTATGAAAATTTTCCAGAATTTGTGTTTTCAGCAATATTTATTTTCCATCTTGTTGAATGTAAGGTTATGGGAAAGGGCATTTAACAAATCGGAGAAATAAGGTGAAACTGAAAACCGGGGTGGGAAAAATAAGAAATTTCTACACCAAAGGTTCAACATTTTCATGGTGATTCCACTATTCAAAAACTGGTAGCTTAAAGAACTTCTAGATGACTTCACTGATTTCAAGATGGATTCAACTGCTAGAAGATATGCCCCTATGAATCATGCTCACATTCTTGGTTTTCCAAATCTAATTCCTTTCATAGATTGGAAAAATTCTCTACCCAAATTCATTGATGGAAACGAGGATGAGGCTATTTTGCATCTAATAAAATTTCATTGGCATATAAATAAGCTTAGTATTAGGTTTCACGAGGATTGTTTGATGAAAATGTTTATGGCTACCTTAGAAGGGAAAAAAAGAACATGGTATGAAGGGTTGAATCTAGGTAGCTTATTCCCTCTTAAATATTTTCACACAACATTCTTTGATTTTTATGGAAAGTCTTGCCATTCATTCTTGTTGTTCAAATATTGTTGTGAATCTTTTCACGATTTCATTCAATACCTTGAAGAGGCTTTTGGTCATGAACAGTGTTTGGATTATGAGATCATAGAGGCCCTTCATGAATATTCTTCTCAATAAAAAATAATAGAGTTTAGCTGCCTTGATACAAAGGATCATTCACAACACACATCAACTCCTATGCTTGAAGATGAAACAGATCTACATCCTAACAGTCAATTTATATCCCACGAAGTTAACAAAAATTTTCAGCCTTGTCTATATTTTCATGATCAGGAGTATGAAAACTCTTTCAAACAAGAAAAGGAAATAAACAATCCATTGGTTTATTCATCTTCTGGGTCAATGATTGAGGAAAAGTAGATTACAAATAAATTTGAAAATTCTTACTTTCAACAGCATGAGAATGCAGCCCAAGACATAGAATTGTATCTTGTTGTACCAGTTATTGAAGACTCCATTAAATTTAATATTTTTAAAATATCTAACGAATATTCTACTTTAGAAACTCACAATTCATATTCACATGAAGGATTACTCCTGAATCCATTTTCCCAAAGAGAGATACATGTACCTTCAGATTTTGAATATGATAGGATTAAAATTGACCATCATAAGTTGTAGGAAAGTAGTGAAAAAAAAGAGGTTGTTTTAGAGCCTTTTTCAGATGATGATCTTCCTCCAGGTTCATAAATTGAAGAGTCTGCTGATGAAGAGCAATTTTTCCTTGATCCTATGGATTTTCACATTTTTTATTTTGATAATATCGCTACTTCAAACACAAATTTTCAAGAACAAACTTCCCTTTCTCCTCATACTATTGAAGACCCTATTGCCAGTTTTCTACAACCAGTAATGAAGGTCGATGTTGTAGCTTCAATTGATGAAGGTGATTAGTTTCAGAATATAGACAAATCAACAGTCTGGAAGGAGGTTGGTTTTCTTGTTTTAATTCATTCAAAAAATCTTATGCTGCATTTTCTTCATGATCCATTGGTCAATTTTTTGCAGCCATCTAGGAAAATGAATCTTCCTATATTTATGAATCATGAGCACATGTTCAGTGGAAAATTTGAGTTGCCTATATTTTGTTCCTTTTTCCTGCTCGAGGAAAGTAAGAGTAGGATTCAAGTAAGTAGCCATTTGTTGGATTGGTTACACTAGAGGATCATATAAATTGATTGTATATATATATTCAGTAGGTGGGTAGTTATCGTCAGGATTTGAAGCTCAAGGCGAAGGTTCTAAGATCCCAATGGTTTTCTTCCATAAGTAAGTTCAGTCAGTAGTTAAGTTAGTTTTCGAGCCAGAGTCATTTTTTGTTTTAGTTAGTATTTCAGTTTGTCAAAGTTCGTTCATTTTCCAGTTTTTGACTCCATTGCCCAATGGTAAGGATACCTGATCTATGGTGTTCTTGACACCTCCTGAAGGAGCTTCCATCCTCATCTCAAGCCAATGTTAGTGTCAATATGTCAGTGATCAAACATAATCTTTCAGTTAATTTTCTATTAGTCATAGGTAAAAAAATTTGGTCTTTTAAAACAAGTTTTCAAACTAAATTTTGGTCACTGAAGGATTTTAGGTCAGAAATACTGCTCCCCTCATCTCATCCATGGCCATCATCACTTTAAGGTCATCTCATTCATTATAATTTAGAACTTTTAGGTCATTCACTCCATCTCATCTAGGTTTGTTGTCTAGGTGTCATTGTTTTGCCTTTGAAAAGTCCAATTTGTCATCAAACAAGGTAAAAAATCCTTCATTTTCACCATATAAGTCTTCTAAATGGAGTCAACATACTTAGCTCAATAAAGTAACACAAATTGTCTTATTTTAAAATTTGTTTCAATGTCATAAAATTTCAAAAGGAAAAATTGTCTAATGGTTTTCACTATAGGACAAAAAAGTCATTTCAAAGCTTATAGAGGAAAAAAGAGGCTCATTGTGACACTATTTTTTGGTCATCTAACCTATTATTATTAGATGGACCCAATTACACCATGTAAGACCAATTTTACCCTAAGTAAAATTGCTTTCACTATGAAAATAACTTAGTAAACCACCTTTATTAAGTTGTTTATGGTCTAAACAGGAAACCCCATGAGGAAATATTAAATAAATGTACATTTGTTTGATTTTCCTCAAGGAATAATTAGTTAAACAATAGTTTAATTAATATTCCTGGTTATATTTAACCCAAAACAAGGAAATTAATTAGATAAATCATTATTTAGCTTATTATTTTCTAAAGAATAATTATTTAAACCTTATTTAAATAATATTCTTTGCTAAATATGACTAAATCACCCATAAATAATTAAATAAATCATTATTTATTTGATTATTACTCAACCACATCCTCAAAATGATAAATAAATCATTTATTTATTTATTATTTACAAAAAAAAGGATTTGACCCAAGTCAAATTCCTTTTCCCTCCAACAAATATAATAACATATTCCATAAAAGTTGGATCTTGATTTGGTTAATAATATTTTAATTATGAACCAATATCTAGACTAACTCAATATTTGTTATAAATAGAAGGGTTTTCCCATTCATTTACCACCTTTTGTTTCCTAAAGATCACTCTGGATCTATACTTTTGGTCTGACTTTGATCCACCATCAAAGTCATATTTTGCTACCATTTTTGTCTGGGTTTTCTACACCATCAAGAGAGAGGAATTTTAGATCTGAAGTGTTGATAACTTACAAGAACCCATCCCATTGAGGAGAACTAGTAACACCCTTCTGTGTTTTCCTCCCAGGTGCCATTAATACAAAATTCATTCAACATATTCTTGTCTTGTCTATTGGATGCATGGAGTAAATCTTGTTTTTCTACTGCTTAATGTATTTTGATGCATAGATCTAGATTTTTGCAGCATTTATCTTGATCACCTAACTACAGATATGAGGATATTGGCAGTAATATTTGCTATTAGGGTTGTTTGTTATGCACAACTAAAGTGGTTTATTTTTGTACACTTGGAATTAAGATTCATACTAAAAATTGGCGACTCCACACAAGTTTATGATTACGACTGCTATCATTTTTTTTATCCTTGCATATCCAGTTGCTTCAAACCTTACGATTTCTCTTTAGAATCTTGTTTTTTCTTTTCTTGATGTTGTTTTTAACTTATAAAACCCTAAAACAATAAAAATTCTAACTTCCATGTGTTTTTGGACCTATTGCGTAGGTGACAGACATCAGCAGCAGCTGAGACGACACTTTTTTTTGAAATATACCACTGAGAGTGTCGGAAGTGTAGGTCACATTTTTTCACCCAAAAATTGTGACCTGGATCTTCAGGATGCACCTTTCAGCCCAAAAACTACGACCTCTGCTGAAAACAGGTCAGAAACTGCGACTTGGACTTTTTGCGGGAATTTTTCTAAAAGTTTTCTGGGTTTGTCTAGGCCTCTGTTCAGGGTAGTCTGACCTATGTCTCTGCCCATTTTGGACCTGTACTTGTTCTATTTTTCTCAACTAAGTGGGAACCTAGCCCCCTAGGTCTTCAATACCGTCCACACTTTGTGGAAGAGTTTTAGCTACTACAAGTTGTCTGAAATTTTCAGAGCATTCAACCATTTTTCAGTTCTGATACCTCACCTTCAGATCCACTTTAAATTGGCTTGTTATCCATCCAAATCACCTCATTAGCTTTGTTTTGGTTTTCCTCTAGGGTTCACTGCATTTCCCTCAAGGAGATAGCCTTTCGCCACCTCATTTACAACAATTTTTCCTCTGATTTGTTGATGTTTTCTGCACCACTTTCCAATAGATTTTGACCTTTAGATCCCTGTCCCTCCTGACCTTAGATCTATTGGCTAGTTTGGTGTGTTTTGACTAGTTTTTAGCCCACCTACAGACTACTTGTTGAGAGGCCCACCTCCTTGGATTTATATTATTGCATTATTAGTTGTTTATTTACTGATATTTCGGTTTCATATATTGTTTATCTACAGGTTTATTTACAATTACACAACACAATTTTTCTTTTTCTCTACAAACATCTAGGTTTAAAAAATAAAATTTACACACTTCACACACACCTTAAGCGAAAAAGGGCTTGGTTAACACTGCCAAGAAAAGACTCTAAAACATTGAAATCAATTAATCCTGCACCTCTCTGCCCTTGTTTCGACATTGTAATCATTTGATCCTGCACCTCCCTGCCCTTGTCAGTCTCTTTTTCCTTTGTGTCATGTTTTTTTTGTTGTCATTGCACCACCAAGGCATTTATCCTGGAGACTTCTTGGCCTTCATCCTCAGTTTCCGGTAGGAAGACTTACTCCTCCACGTAGGTTTCGAGTTAGCCCTCTACCGAGTTTGCATTCTAACTCTTCCTCTAGTTCATTGGGTTCTCCTTCTCATTCCACCTTCAGTTCTCCACCTGTCACCTTCACCATGTCTAGTGCAAGACCTAATGCTAGTGGTAACCCCGGACCTCATGCTGGGAATATCACTAGTGGGACCGCAACGGACACTACCCCGGTTGCGCCCTTGCTCCCCTTCATGGTAGGTCTCAGCCTTCCCGATTTTGACCAGTTGATAAATGACCCTATACACCATGACGCTAGTTGGCCTGCTATGTCGACTAAGCTCCCTTCTGACATCCCCAAGTTTTAAGGCCTTATTGAAGAAGATCCTACAAATCATGTTCGATCTTTCCACATGTGGAGTTCGTCTAACTCTATTACCGATGATTCTATCCATCTTCGGTTGTTCCAACATATGCTTACTAGTGAAGCTTCTAAGTGGTATGTTGATTAGGCCCCTTCCTGTCATACCACCTTTGTGACTCTTGCCCGAGCTTTTCTGTCTTACTTCCAGCTTCCCCTTCATTATGACACTGGTACCGAACTCTTGACTTCTTTCTATCAATCGCCTGCAACCCGCTTATCCGACCATGTCCAGGAATGGTGGAGAAGAAAGAGCCTATGTCAAGCCCCTACCTTCAACGACTATGTCTACATGGACTGGTTCCTTAGATCTCTCTTTCCACCTATCGGAAAATATGTCGCATCACATTTCCCTCAAACCGAAGAAGCCACTCTCCAAATTGTGTTAAAATATGACCTGATCTACGCTCATTCGGGTTATGTTTATACCATCCTACCCGATCTTCCTAGACACGGTGGTGCCAACGCATTAGGGGCATCTCATGCCGCCAAGGGTATCATTGGAACTCTCTCTCACCCATATGCTCTACCTCCCATGGGCTATAATTTTCCTCAGGGGGGGGCCAACAGCTCCTATACTTTTCCTTCTCCCAGTAGCATGTACCCAGGATACAACATGCCTCCTCCTTTTTCCCAACCTCCTGTTTACCACACTGTTACCCAACCTCCTTATTATCCATATCCACAGCCCGGTGCTCTAGCTCCTCCAACATTAGCACCACCTCCTCCCTTTCCTTCTCAACCCTCACAACAGTAGCCACCGCCCCCTCAGGGGTAGGTGTATGCACAACAGGGCGCGACTAATCCTCCTCCCTCCAAAAAGAAGAGGAAAGGCACTCAAAATCCATCTGATCGCAGTAATCCTATACCTAATCCTAAAAATAATGCCCCTAACACTGCTAACCAGCAACAGGGCACTCAGCCCAAGTAGGACAGTCTTTTTCACACGAACAAGCCTTATTCTTATTGTGGTGTTTATGGTCATTACACACATGTTTGTCCTCTTTTACCATAGATGAATCAGATGTGGGAGTCTCAAGAAACATTGCGAGGACAACAAGTCTCCCCTTCCATCCCTCCCAATGCTGCACCTAGTCATTCGACTGTGCTTACTATTCCTTTCCCTCAGCAAGTATTTGTGGCTACCCAAACACCTGAAGGTCAGGTGACCACTCAACCTCTTCCATTGGGTACCTCCGATTACCAGATTCTCATGATGAACTCTGATCAACCTATAACCATAGACATCAATCTTCAGACTCGATCCCGTCAATACAACAAGCCTCCCGCTACGTCTGTCCCTGAGCCGCCTCCTTCGGTCTCTACAGATCCTCTTTCTTCACCTAATGGTCCCTTGCAGATCCCTCAGCCTAAGGCAGAGGTTCATACCAAAATCCCTAAAGGACCACTACACCGAAATGTTTCTTTTGGAAAAGCTGCCCATTCGTATAGCATATTAGATGATTTGGTGCAATCTCCTGTTGCCATTTCAACGCTGGAACTCCTCCAGTCGTGCCCTTCACAACGAAAATCTCTACTATCTGCCATGGGAGCTGTAGATCCTTCCAACGATCGATTGATTGTCTTTGATGTTGACCGGTTATAACATCCTCCTCTCCCTGCTTCTGTCACTTTCCAAATCCCAGTCAAGATCTGGAACACCAATGTTTCTCGGTGCATCATTGATGAGGGAGCATCCACCTGTGTGATTTCCGCTTCGGTTTGGAAGAAAATCGGATCACTCCTTCCATGATCACTCTTTGAGCGTGGGATGGCCATGCCTTCTAGCCCATTGGCTTATTCCACAATTGTCCTATTACTCTTGCAGGCAAGACTGTTTACATTGACGTAGAAGTCATAGATGCCCCCTTAGATTACAACATTCTATTGGGTCGTAGCTACACCTATGTGATGTCTGTTGTACCATCTGTGTTTCACCGCAAGATGTCATTTCCTCATAACAGAAACATAGTCACCATCGACCAGTTGACATATTACGAACCAAAGTATCATATCTCCCCTGAGTCCACCATCTCTTCGGTGGCCAACAAGAAAACTGTCGATCCTTTAACTAGTGTCTCACCTGGCGTCTACAAAGATTCCTCATTGCTTGTTACATTCCCTAGTCTTCCTCCTCCTGTCTCTGATCCCATCTCATCGAATGTTTGCATGATGCAATCGTCTCAAGTTTCCCTCAAGCGGCCCACCTCGGCTAGTCAGCAGACTCCTCGCCCTCTACAGCCTACTCCTAGCCCTTCAATTCAGCCTTCTAGACCTCCTCCTCTTGGCCCTTCAGCTAGTATTCATGAGCCTCTTTACCCTCCTGGAACAATTCCTCCAGGCCTTAACCATTCAGGAGCCATCCCACCTGGCCATTACCCCTCCAATCAGATATTGTTCCTAGCTCCCCCACCAGGAGTGTATACGACACCTGTCATGGCTACCCTATCTCTTCTTAACTTGACCCTTGGGATTCTGGCCTGGTACCTTGATCCTCCAGCCTCTACCCTGCCTGGTCAACCCAAAAATTATCTTTCTTTGACTTCGGTTCAACCGGTCCCCATGACTTCTCCCGTTGCAACAGTGTCTCAACCACCTCAATAGGAACCACCTCCTATTGCGACTGCTTCAAGTAAGAAGGGCAAAGCTCGCAAGAGGACCTCAAAGGAAAAGGTTGCCTTGACTGACCCTGCACCTCCCCCGCCCGCAAATCTCTGTGATTTATGTGATGTCATCGGCCAAGCCACCCATAACTGTCCTAAAATGCGTTGCATCAAGCCCATGGTTAAGTTTCGTTCCCTGAGTCTACGCTCTCTGAAGCCTCTGTTTCTTCCTCGATTGTAGCCAAGAATCCTAAAAATATTCACACCAACCAAACTTGTGCTTTGTGTGATCTCCATGGCCATTATTCCCACCATTGTCCCCGCCTTACGCATTATCGTGCCTCTTTAGAGGTAGTTCATGAGTACGAGATTGAGCAGAACCAATCCGCCTCTATCGTACTTGCGCAATATGCCACAAGCCAAACTGAGGATTTACGCGCTCCCATTGAGATTCCCCCTCCTGATGTCGAGATGACGGAGCTTGCAGCTACCATCCTCTACCTACCATCATCCATGAGACCCTTGGTGGAAGCTCCCTCTAAATCTCCCCCTGTTGTTTCGCTTGACCTCCCTTCAACAATCACCCTAGGCTCAACATCAGTAGATCCCTTATCTACTTTTTATTACGTCATCCATAGTGATGATGCGCATGTGAACCTTTCTTCTCATGATGATGAGTCAGGTAGCTTCATTGTGTAATGTGGTCTCCCTTCCTCCAGTCACTCTATCTTCTATTGTGATGATGAAATCATGGAAGCCATGTCCACCCCTGACTTCATCTTTCCCACCCATAAATGGGATGGCACCACCCATGCCTATGGTGACTTTCGCAGCCTGAGCACAAGCTACACCTCTGGTATCTCCCACACTCCACCTCACCGTCGGTGTGCGAGTAGTAGACATCCTACCTAGATCACTCCCTCCTACGGAGTGCGTTCGATTTCTACTTTTTTCTCAGGTTGCCAGAATTGTTCATCATCCTCCCATTTATTGTCTTGTGGCACCTTTCAAATGGACCTCCCATCCACATCTTATATCAGTTTTGCTGATGGTGCAAGTTTGTACTCCAGGAATCTAGCCTCGGCAGGTTGGGCCATCTTTACCCCCTTGCACTCCCTTGTTCTCTCGAACGGTGTATGCATTGGTACTGCTACCAATAATCAGGCTGAATATGATGCAGTGCAAGGTTTATTAGCCAATGCCCTTTCACATCACATCCTCCACCTTCATGTTCATTTAGTTCCCTGCTTCTTGTCATGCAATTAAATGGTGTCTATCGTGTGCATAATCCTATTATTTTTAGAATATATTTACGAGTGAAGCTTTTGATGCATGAGTTTGAAATCATCACATTCAGTCATGTACCTAGAGCATAAAATCACTATGTAGATAGCATTGCAAACCATATTATAGATTGGCATTTAGCACATGCATTTAACACAAGACAATAACATAAAATTATCAAAATGATGCATATCCATAATATGTGTCATATAAAATGTTTTACAGTCCATCAACTCTGATATATATGACATGCCCATAGCATGTTACAAAAACTCAAAACTGGGTGCACCACCTGCCCCTACACACTAATCACTATCTAGAGGATCTCGAGCCAATGGCTCTGCTCCCGCATCTCATAGATCATGCATCCCCTGTCCGACCATCACCATGCACCGCATGACCCCTTTCCACTTCGAGGGTAGACCAATACATGGCTCTATGTACTGGTCCTCTAAGTCTTGCTAGCCGCACTCTGAAACACCAGTCAGAAACCTCTCACATCTACGATGGATGTCCTCCAGGAGGGTTGCTGCATCCTCATTTTGCTGCACCCTCGATCCACCAGGTCCTGCAGCTCCTGATATTGCATGCCATCCCATATACTTGGATGGTTTTACCGATGCCATATCTACATACCAAAAGTGGAAGAATCAGTACCATATACAATATTCTGAAACTTTACACTGCACCTAAAAAGATTAGAAATTTGTCATTTACCATCAGGCCCCCATACTCGACCAAGAGGTAGTGGCAAATCTAGGTCTCATCCCACTATAGTGATATTCATCTATGTACAATGGCATTTGATCTCAATGCACAAAGAACTCGGGGCAGAACACCTATCTGACTACCCCACCTCCTCCTCTGCACAGTAGTTTCCCCCACCGGTGCATCTTGGGTTGTCTCGGGCCCCCATACTAGAGCTGTATACGAGGTCAAAGTGTTGGGATCTTCTCAAAGAAGAGCGAGCACAAAACTTTACCATATGAACATTCATGGTTCACTTGTCGCCTACATAGCGACAACTGTCGTTTCAACAACAACAGCATCATCTAGGCCCACCCATAGTAGGTCCCACCCAACACACTCTTCATAAGCATAATCTTCCCTCCATTGATGTGGTGAAGTGCCTAGTTTCCCAGGATCCACAACACCGATGCGGCCACATGAGCACAGGTCTCTAACCTCTCTAGATCCCTGATGGGTAACCGAGTCCCCTTGACTTGGAGACCTGGTCGACAATGGCGCTCTACAAACTCCATGATGTTTCACCCTCTCGGTAACACTGGCTGCGTATTCCCAACCATCCCAAGTGGTGGAAGACCAGTCAGGAAATATATATCCTGGACCGTCAACGCGATCTGGTGCCCCTGCACTATAAAGACCTCATGGTCCAAATCCCAATAGCTGACAATCTGGGACAATAAGGGCTCTCTATCTCTTATCAGAGGGTTCTCCACAAAATTTAGAACCCCAAACATGGCCAATGCACTACGGATAGCCTGATCCTCTCGGATCTCCGACTGTAATGTGCCCAAGTCTCTCTCTCTCCAGTTGATTCGTAACTCTACTATATCTTCACAAAACCATCATATTTGTTAGTGTACAGATAGGAAATACTGTATCCAAACAAAAAAACCTAGTCCTCAGCCAAAAAAAAGCATAGAAAAACCCCTCCCTATCATGTTGCACTTTTTAGGCCCAATCTTGGGACAGGTCACAATTTTCTGCCCAAAACCTACTACCCAGGTCAGAGTTTTTTCCCCAAAAAGTGCAACCCAACCGTGAATAGGATCAGGGATCTGTTCCTAAGCTCTAGAGACCTAAACTGAACTTTCAATCCACTGAAATGAAAGAGTAGGGTTAGGCCTCTTACCTGCAACTGATGGATCTCGATTCCAACGGTTGATTTTTCTGCTACAATCGCCATAAGATTTAGGGCCTTCTCTCCTCTCTACACTCACCATAGCTACACTTGCAAACGAGTGAATTTGGAGGGAAAATGCCTTATTAAAAGAGAAACCCCTGATATTTATTTCACCTATTGTTGCCAAACCGTAGCTCAGTTTGACAAACCATCTGTACCATTGGAAATCTCTCACCGAGCTCTCAAATGGGTATCTGTTAGTTTTTCGTGATTTGATAATTCACTAGGACACATTTGGTCCAAGACGCATCACTTCACCACTCCTCAAAATAGAATTTCTTCACTTGCAACTCTTGTACTTGGGGCACCACTTTGCCTCCATACTTTTCCATACTCGTGTCAATTTTCATCATGAGTTACCATCTTGTACTCATGTCTATATGGTCCCCATTAGACCTTCATTGTGTGGCAGCATCATCAAGTCACCCTTGTTTAGAGCATCCGGGTTGAGTCATCATCGCATTCATGGAGTCTATCCCAAGTCCCTTTGTATCCTGCTATAGTCCTCCATCCTTCATTGTTTGGTCCCTCTCTCATGTTGCACATTATGGCCTCCACTCCCACTATCCCCTATCCCTCATGATATTGCGTCAATCGCTGCCAGGTCATCCATGTCCTTTATTCTCTAACAAAGGAAGTCGTCCGTCTGCTACTCAGTCCCCCCATTTCATCATCACCCCTGGTGTTCATTTGTCAGTCGCTCTACTATTTTCTCTCGTGCCATAGTTGAGGACCCCTTATCGCCTCACCTATGGCGAACCTCCTTCTATCGACATTAGATCATTTATTCCAGAAGGTAGGTCTAGAGGGCATTGTACCTTGGTTCCAGCTTCCACTCTTGTTTGGTGCCTCCGATCAGGAAAAGGGACTCCTTATATCCCTTTGACTTGATTGTTTCTCAGCTCCAGCTCCTTTCAGCATGATCGAGATCTGTATACTCGATGGTTCAGTGATGCAACAGATTAGAATGATGATTCTCGGGTGTGTGTGAGATGTCTCAGCCCTCTGAGGGGGCGGCCGTACAGGTAGCCCCCCACATGCCCAGATGATCTCTTCATCTCAGTCTTCGATGCAGGTCCATATATTTGATGATGTTGGCCTTAGCCGCTTGCATCACTTTTTGATTGCATATATCAGTCAGATTTTCAGAGCCCTTTCCTATTTACAGGGGCATCTAGGTTGTATTTGTATATCATGTACTCATATATTATTGTACAAGTCCTGGCTGTTATTCCAGGCACAGTATGTATGTGGGATTCATTATCATGTCGTTTATCTGGCTCATTTTTATGCCAGCATGTACTATTTTTTTCAGTCCCTTGTTTACTGGATGCATTATTCTTTGTACTTTTTCTTGGCGGGCATAGGTATGCCTCCCCCATCGCCTATAGCACAGGTACTCACTCATAAAAGAGACTTTTTGCACCTATAAGTCTCACCTCCTCAGGGTCTAGTCCTCTCAGCACTTTAGTCTACCTTATATTTCTCTCTTTGACTTCCCCTTCAGTGTCTAGTGATTGAGTTCTTACAATGTACATCGATCATACGATTAGATCCTAATGCTCGCATGTTGGGGGGCAATTTGTTACACCATTTTTGGTCATCTAACCTATTATTATTAGATGGACCCAGGTACACCATGTAATACCAATTTTACCCTAAGTAAAATTTCTTTCACTATGAAATAACTTAGTAAACCACCCTTATTAAGTTGTTTATGGTAAACCCCATGAGGAAATATTAAATAAATCTACATTTGTTTGATGTTCCTCAAGGAATAATTAGTTAAACATCAGTTTAATTAATACTCCTGGCTATATATAACCCAAAACAATGAAATTAATTACATAAATCATTATGTATCTTATTATTTTCTAAATAATAATTATTTAAACCTTATTTAAATAATATTCTTTGTTAAATATGACTAAATCACGCATAAATAATTAAATAAAGCATTATTTATTTTATTATTACTCAACCACATCCTTAAAATGATAAATAAATCATTTATTTATTTATTATTTACAAATAAAGGGATTTGACCCAAGTCAAATTCCTTTTCCCTCCAACAAATATAATAAAATATTCCATAAATGTTGGATTTTGATTTGGTTAATAATATTTTAATTATGCACCAATATCTAGACTAACTCAATATTTTGTAATAAATGGAAGGGTTTTCCCATTCATTTACCACCTTTTGTTGCCTAAAGATCACTCTGAATCTATACTTTTGGTCTAACTTTGATCCACCATCAAAGTCGTATTTTGCTACCATTTTTGTCTGGGTTTTCTACACCATCAAGAGAGAGGAATTTTAGATTTGAAGTGCTGAGGACTTACAAGAACCCATTCCATTGAGGAGAACTGGTAACACCCTTCTGTGTTTTCTTCCCAAGTGCCATTAATACAAAATTCATTCAACACATTCTTGTCTTGTCTATTGGATGCATGGAGTAAATCTTGTTTTTCTACTAGTTAATGTCTTTTGATGCATATATCTAGATTTTTGCAACATTTATCTTGATCACCTAACTGCAGATTTGAGGATATTGGCAGCCATCTTTGCTATTAGGGATGTTTTTTGTGCACAACTAAAGTGGTATTTTTTCATATGCTTGGAATTAAGATTCATACTAACACTCATCCAAACTCATTATTCTCTTTTTTTGTGTGGTAGAGCTCCTTTCTTACCTCCATTGCACTCCTTAGTGGTCAAGGGTTCAAAACAAAGGCAAGAAATTAATCCAAGGAACACATTGTTACGCTTCAGAAGCACTTTGTTGCGTTTCTGGAGCACTTTGTTATGCTTCTGAAGCCATTTTTTATGCTTCTGCTACATTGTGTTATGCTTTTACGACCTTTGTTATGTTTTTGGAACCAATTTTTAGGCTTCTATAGCAAGTTTTTATGTTTCTGGAACCAGTTGTTATGCTTCTCAAACCTGTGTTATGCTTCTGCTACACTGTGTTATGCTTCTGCTAGGGGTGTGTTACACATCTGAAAAGTGTTGAATTAGGGTTTTTCGGCTCCCAAACCATTCAAAAAATCTCAAGCCTTGTTAGAATCAGTTCTTAAAGATCTTACAATAATTCAACTTCTTATACCCTCATGTTGTCAACTTGTCAAGCTCATTGTTGACTTTCATGCTTACTTCATTCTCCATTATATTTTCATTTCTTTGTATCATTTAAATATTCCAGTGAAATAAACCCTAACCCTCTCATTTAACACTATCCTACACCTCCCACATACATCATACTTCCATCTCCCACTATTCATATCCTTCCTAAGAGCCATTTTCATCAAACCGTAATTTCTAGCTAGTTTTCAAGTGTTAAACTAGGAATTTAATGTGTTTCCCTCATTTGACCACCTTTATCACATCTATTTTACCTGATTTCACTCATAACATGGAGCCAGCATTCAAAATTATCTCCTGACATTTTTATAGAAATTTACTTGACTTTAAAACACTTCATCTCACCCTCTAAATCTACCCCATCCCTATACTCTGGTTTTCCCAAATTACACTACACATACTCATTCCATCTACACACTAGGGTTTCATCCTTTCACTGATAGAAAATATGGAGAGTGAGAATAGAAACTTCAAGGGAGGGTGCCACCTCAGATTAGAACCCTACCATGGAAGAAATCAATGCTTCACCCTTGGCCAAAAGATGTTTTGAGAGGACTATATGTTTGAGGTTCTGTGAGAAGATCATGGAGGAAGGATATCATTTTCAAATTAAAAGATTATTTTCCTCTAATCTCAACATGTGAAATGGAATCATTTAAGGTGTGGAGTTTAAACTATCATCATATGTGATTTTTTCAACAACTAGGATATCTAGTCATGCACAGAAGTGGTTTAAGGGCATGGAATTAGACCTTGAAGATTAAAAATTTCTCCTCAAGAATCACGCCAAGAAAAAATTCTAATTTCATAATATACAAACCATAATACATCATCCATATGCCTTATCCATACACTACCTATCACTCATATCCCTCCTTGTTAACATTTCCACTAAAACCCTAGTTTTCACTATGTTTTTGCAGGGAAACTAGAAAATTTTTGTGTTTTGACCTTTTAGGCATCTTTCACATGCCCATTCCAAAAAAATTTACATGAATCCTTAAGCTAACACATTACCTTATTGTATCAATTTTTTTGGGGAATTTTCCCAGCTTCCTTACACCTCATCTTAGCCCCTAGAGTCACCCTATCCCTATCGCCTGTTTTCCCAAAATCTACTTTCCCTGCCCACTTCATCTAGCTAGGGTTTCATCATGTTCACAACTACTATTGGAGGGTGAAAATAAGATTCATAAGGGAGGCCACCATTCCAATTTTGATCCAAATCATACCCATGGCATCTTCTTAGAGCTTCGTGATCAAGCTATGGTTTACATTGCACACAGGGATAATTTTACTTCAAAATCCATTTCTGAAGTAACAGAGATGAGTTTTACAAAAGTGAAAGATATTTTTTCAATCATAGGCCAAAGAACAAAAACTACCTTCCATTTATGTATAGTTTTTATGTTTTGAGAGAAATTCCAAAAATATAGTTGCTCCAGGTCATTTTCTGCACTTTTGAACAGATTGTCTTCAAGTCAAATTTTCAGGGTTTTGGAGCAGGGTTTTGCAATGCTTGATAACTCCATTCTATATTAGACATCCTAAGATTTCCAACCATACTAATTTCATCCTAAAAATACTCTGGGAAGGCCTCCAAACTCCCTCTCAAATTAGGCGCTACGTTTCTGCTCAAAGTGCTTTACACTTCTGTAAATTTTGAGTTATAAACTTCAAACTTGGATTATGAGCAAATGGGAAAGTATTTTGGAAAATTTGAGGAGTTTGTTATTCATAATATGCCAAAGAACAAAAAAATATCTTAGTTTTGGAATTTTTTTTTATAGTTTAAGACATATTGATATATCTTTAAGCCCTACTTTTGCAGAAATGTGTTGGAAAAATTTGGATTTTTTGCAATTTTGGAAATTCTCTCCCCACAAAACCGTAGCAAACTTTTTCTATGCTTATTCTAGGGGAATCCAAATGATGGTTTATTTATATGGTTGGGTGAATTTTGATGAGTAAATCATAGGTCAGGAACCCTCTTTGCATGAAAGGCTTTAATTTTGTAGAAAAGGCCAAAAAAAACTCATTTTATATGCTTCTGCCACTTTTATGGAGGCCTTTCTATGCTTATGGAGTAACCTTGGGAGAATAGAATTTTGGAGGCCTTCAGATTGGTCATTTTTAAAAATTCAAGATGTTCTAGAATCTAGACACACAATTCCAGCTAACCATTCTTTCATAATTGGATTTGGACTCCTAAAAGTTCCTCAAAAATGGCTGCAAACGTGTGCTACGCTTCAGTAAAATTTTGCTATGCTTCTGTGAGAAATATTACACATCTACATTGGATTCCTTAGGACACTTGTAAAGCTCAGAAAATCTCAGAAATTCGAGATTTTGTTGTCCTGTGAGTTTGAATTAGAGTAATTAAGTTGGTTTTGGTCTCTTATCATGAGGGAACATGTAATTTAATGTAAGGGATACACAATCCTAGTCCATAGCTGAAATTCAGGGAATGGTTTCTAACCTCCCTAGAATCTAGGAAATGAATAATATCATGTATTTATGATGATTTTGGATGGTATTTTGAGTTTATGAGGTTTCATGATTCATATTTTCTATAAGTAGAGTCTCTTTAGTCTTTATTTGGGTTGGATAGTCTTGTTTTTTAGTGGATCTATTGTAACAACATTTCGGAGTGAAATCAAAGACAACCTTACAGAACTTGTGTTGAGAATATTGTGGTATGCATTAAAGAATTTTTATTCCTATGTATTTTTATCTATTCATGCTAAATTATATATTTTCCTCTTTCAGATACATCTTTCCATGTGTTTATCTTGTAATTTTATAAGAAAAAATAATTTTTGTTCATGCTCTATTTTAGACAAGATTTACATGATATGTCTATTTAATTCTAAATGAATGAATTCACCTCAGTGATCAGTCAAAATATCTATCACTTCATCCTATAATAAATGACCAATTAAACATGCTTTCAAGCTACCTATCTAGCCTCACACATTCTCTACAAATCTACCTTGGAATTTAGACCTGAAAACCCTAGACCTAACATTCTCACTTACATTCCTATCCAACACTTAAAACATCAAACACAAATCCAATTTACTGAGTTTACATACCTAGCCTAAGGTCAATAGATATTATGTCATTCCATTGACTAAAAAGTTACAATGAGAGAGCCCTCTCTAGTCCTGGTAGGGCTAGCTACTTGACCTAAAGCCTTATTTGTGGTTACCTTCCTTCGCTCCATTCACAACCTTGGATAGTTGGGGGGAGTGATAAAAATTTTCATGCATGGTAATCATTATGCCTCACATCATTTGATTTTTCCCATTCATTTCCTCTTTCCAAATTTAGCCCGATCCCAAATTCAAAAATCACCTTTCCTTCATCCTTGTAAGTTGTTTGAACTATTTTCCAGTAGTCTTGAGTCTCGAATTATGTCTTGCAGTTGTCTTAGGATATGTTTTACTTGTGTCAACGGCGGTTCTTGTTCTCTCAAACAATTTTGCAGGTGTCAAAGAAGAAGATGACCAATGCTATGTTTGAATTTATGGCTTCACATAAAAATCAAAACAAGGGTGGCACTTTCGTCAGATATGAGCCCATGGATATGAGGCTAATTGCAGAAGACCCCAACTTCTCACAAGCTTTTGCAAATGAAAGTTTCATGTAATTCTTCCAGAAAACGCAAGGGTATCATGCATAGGAGTCTAAATATTTTGTTGTAAAATTCATTGTTACAGGTTTGAAGTTGGGCATTATAAATTTTATTGTGTCTCCTGAGACAATTCCACAGGAAACCAAGATTCAAAGATCTGGAGAGGAGTGCTTTAAAGAAACAAAGTTTAAGCTTCAAAACTGTGATGAATTTCTAAAGGAGGAGCGCATATGCATAGACATGAGCTCAAGAATCTCCAGGACTTGCCTCAAGGACAATTATTCAAAAATGTTGATGGTGATTCAGAAATACTTTACTTGTGAAGGTAGATTTCAAATGATCTATCAATAGCCCTTCATATTGTTGTTTCATTTCACATGTAAACAACCTCTGGATTTACCATTTGTTCTGTTAAGGAGTTTAGGAAAAATGGCTGATAAGGTGCAAGCTAAACTTGAAATAAATGATACTTCTATTTTTCACCATGGTTTGATAAAATTGTTAGTTTTGGAGGAGCTAAAGAAGTTAATGTTGGGTATGTGTTATATTCTTTCCACGACTAAGCACGCAAAAATTTTTGGTCCTTAATTTCCGGTGGGTAGTCCGCGTCCATGGTTTTGTGCATGGTTTTGCACATGGTATTGGGGCACGATGGTTTTTTGGCCCCTGGTATTTTTGTAGATCCGGTCAAAGGAACTACGGTTATGTTCTAATCCAGGGTTTATGGATTGGGTTTTATGTATGCTTCGGCATGTATATATGTGTGTTGTAACACTAAAAGGAATATAATGAAAAATCAAGCTAGTCGTCCCAATTTGGGATCCGGGGGAAAATATCTGTGTTTATCTGTTTTATGTTTTATGCTCTCGCTATTGTTTATTTTCTGTTATAAGATTTGTGTGTAGATAATTTCTGTTCAGGGTTAAAACCTACATTTGGTATCAGAGTTGTTTCGACTTCAAGGGGATGCCTTTGCTGCTGAGGGTTTTTTGCTCGGGCTTGAGGTAGTGGGAGATCTGCGGGATCAATTCTTGCGGTGAAAGAAGATGGCGAGTGGCGGAAAGATAGAGATCAAGAAATTTAATGGTCAGAGTTTTGAGTTGTGGAAGCTCAATATGGAGGATCTACTGGTGGATAAAGATCAGTGGATCGCGGTAGATCCAGGTACTAAACCAACGGGAATGTCAGATGAAGACTAGAAGAAACTGGATCGGAAGGCTAAGAGCACAATACGGTTGTATGTCTCAGATTCAGTATTGTTGAATGTATCTGGGGAAGCTACGACGAAGAATTTGTGGGAAAAACTTGGGACTTTGTACCAATCTAAGTCTCTGGTGAATAATTTGTTCCTACGGAAAAAGTTGTATAACCTGAGGATGAAGGATGGAGACTCGGTGTCAGAGCATCTGAACGCCTTCAACACTGTGGTAAGTCAGCTGTCATCTGTTGATATTAAAATCTCAGATGAAGATAAGTGCATCAGTTTGTTGTGTTCTCTACGGACTCGTGGAGGACGATCTGGTTGCCTGAAAATAAGAGTGTAATACAACTACCTTGAATTTTGATGACATTGTCTCGGCCTTCTTGATCGAAGGAAATGAGACGGATATGGAGAGTCAGAAATGGAGATGTATACGTACGAGGAAAGGTCCCGGAAACGAGAAACAAGAGCCACAGGTTCAGTGGGAGATCCAAATCTAGAGGGAGATCTAAATCTCCTGGAAAGTTTGTAAAGGTGTGCTGGAAATGCGGAAAGGAAGGGCACTACAAAAAGGACTGCAGATCTAAAGCTCCTGAGAAAGGAAAGGGATCTGATGATGCTCCTTCTGCAGAGGCAAAAACCACCTTGGAAGAAGGTGGTGATGTGTATTTGGCTTCTTCTTCAAATACACATGTAGATCTGAGTCATGGTTGATTGACTCAGGTGCATCCTTTCACTTCACCCCCCACAGGGAGTGGTTCTGCGAGTATGAGAAATATAATGGTGATGTCTTCCTAGGGGATGATAGGAAGGCCAGAATCTTCGGACGTGGAAAGTTCAAGCTGAAGCTATAAGGTGGAAGGATTAGAACACTTCCTGGTGTTCTGCATATTCCTACATTGGCCAGAAATCTGATTTCTGTAAGCAAGATGGATGATGCAGGTGTAAAAACAAGGTTAGAAAAAGATGCCCCATGCCCGCAAGATGGTTCAGGAGCAAGTGGTATTAATGCGGGAGTTCGACTAGAACTCTATACAAGCTACAAGGTAGCAACTGCTATCTTATTTTCCCATAGTTCGTGGTTCCTCGAAAGTGGGACTAAAGCCTAGTCGTCTCTCTGGAGAAAATACCATGCTATGGCATCAAAGGCTTGGAAATATTGGAGAGAAGGGCCTTCAGATATTGCATAGAAATGGTATGGTAGAAGGTATGTCTAATTGTTCTCTGGATTTCAATTTTTGTGAAAATTTTGTATATGGGAAGCAGAATCAGGTGAGTTTTCCTTCTAGTGCTAAGAGGGCAAACAAGATAATAGAACTTGTGCACAGTGATGTGTTTGGGCCTGTGTCAGTTCCATCACTGGGAAAGTCTGTGTACTATGTTTCATTCATAGATGACTTCTCAAGGAATACATGGATATATTTCTTGAGGAAGAAATCTGAAGTATTTGACAAATTTAAAGAATTTAATGCTCTAGTGTAAAACCAGACAGAGAAGAAGATAAAGGCGCTGAGGATAGATAATGGTGGGGAGTTCTGCAAGAATGAATTTGAAGATTTCTGTAAGAAGTGTGGTATAGCACGACAGAAGACTACTCCATACACACCTCAGCAAAATGGAGTTGCAGAAAGAATGAATAGAACATTGATGGAAAAGTCAAGAAGCATGCTCAGTGGTACCGGGTTAGGACAAGAATTATGGGCAGAGGCAGTGGATACTGCATGTTACTTAGTTAACAGATCACCTTCATCAGCGTTGGAGGATAAGATCCCACATGAGGTATGGACTGGTAAGAAACCCTTTCTTTCACATCTAAGGGTATTTGGATGTGATGCATATGTACATGTTCCAAAGGAGAAAAGGACCAAGTTGGATAATAAATCTGAAAGGTGCATCTTCACTGGGTATAAGGATGGTTTAAAGGGTTACAAGCTTTGGAACCCAGAAACAAGGAAGGTTGTGTACAGCCGAGATGTGGTGTTTAGAGAAGTGAAAGATGTTTTTAAACATGAAGTCCTACCAAAGGAACCTGAGAAGATAGAGTTTGATCTAAAGGAGGATGAATCAGACTCTACAATAGAAGAAGACTCAGAAGATGAAGAGCCACAAACTCCAGCTTTGAGAAGATCAGTTCGGGAAAGAAGGCAACCAGAAAGGTATAGTCCATTTGCTTTCTGTTCAGTTTTTGCCTTAACTATAACTAATGATGAACCCAAAACTGTCAGGGAAGTAGTAGATTCAGAGGATGGAAAACTCTGGAAGGAGGTCATGGTTGATGAAATGGCATCCTTGCACAAAAATGAGGCATGGGATCTGGTGGAGTTGCCAGCTGGAAGGAAGCCCATTGGGAGAAAAGGGGTGTTTAAGAAGAAGATGAATGTAGAAGGAAAGGTGGAGAAATACAAAGCTCGGTTGGTAGCGAAAGGTTATTCCCAGGTGCCGGGAAATTATTTTGGTGATATTTTTTCTCCTGTTTCCAAAGTTACCTCTATTAGATTACTTTTATCTATTGCTGCTGCATTTGATTTTGAGATAGAACAGATGGATGTGAAGACAGAATTTCTCTGTATGGGTAAGAAATAACTGGTATGCAGGTTGAAGAAGTCTCTGTATGGGTTAAAACAGTCACCAAGGATGTGGTATCAGAAATTTGATACCTATATACGGGGACTTGGCTTCACCAGAAGTAAGGAGGATCATTGTGTTTATTTTAAATTAATTGGTGACCGTGTTATTTATTTGGTCTTGTATGTGGATGATATGTTGTTGATTGGAAATGACAAAGAAATTATCCAAGATTTCAAGACCCAACTGTTCTCCAAATTCGACATGAAGGATCTTGGTGCTGCAAACTATATTTTGGGCATGGAAATTAAGAGAGATCGGGCAAAGAGGAAGCTCTGGTTAAACCAGAGGAAGTATGTCGAGACTATATTACAGAGGTTCAATATGCAGGATAGTAAACCGGTGAATGTTCCTATTCCTGTAGGTGTAAAGCTATCTGCTGAACAGTGTCCCAAGACACAAGAAGAAGAGGAGTATATGTCCTGTGTTCCATATGCAAGTGCAGTGGGTAGCCTGATGTATGCAATGGTCTGTACTAGACCAGACATTGCACATGCAGTGGGAGTATTGAGCAGGTTTATGTCAAACCCGGGGAAGGAGCATTGGACAACAGTGAAGCGGGTTTTCAGATATTTACGTGGCACTAGTGATTATGGCTTGTGCTACCAGGGAAGACCAGGATTGGAAAGAATGTTGGACATTCGTGGTTTTGTTGATGCAGACTGGGCTGGAGATCTGGACCAAAGAAGATCTACAAGTGGGTATGTGCTTAGCCTATTTGGAGGCGTAGTCAGTTGGATGAGTAAAAGACAGTCTGTAGTGGCTCTTTCAACTACAGAGGCAGAATACATAGCAGCCACTCATGCAAGCAAGGAAGCAGTTTGGTTGCATAGATTGTGTTCAAGTATGGGGTTGGTACAGCAAGCTATAAGGATAGACTGTGATAGCCAAAGTGCAATTTTCTTGGCTAAGAACCCCGCTTATCATTCAAAGACAAAGCACATTGATGTTCAATATCACTTTGTTAGAGATATGGTTGAGGCTAAAAGGGTGTTGCTGGTAAAGGTGGACACTTTGAAGAATGTTGCAGATGCATTAACAAAGTATGTGAGCACTCAGAAGTTCTCTTGGTGTAGAGAACAAATGGGTGTTGAAGAATTGGGACAATGACTAAGCTCTCTTGTGACCCCCTGTGGAAAGAAAACAACAAGTGGGAGAATGTTGGGTATGTGTTATATTCTTTCCACGACTAAGCATGCGCGGGGGGGGGGGGGGGGATAAGAGGGGGGGCGATAGCCCCCCCCTGTCGAGGTTCGAGGCAGCGCCCCGACGAAAATTTTTGGTCCTTAATTTCTGGTGGTTAGTCCGCGTCCATGGTTTTGTGCATGGTTTTGCACATGGTATTGGGGCACATCGATGGTTTTTTGGCCCCTGGTATTTTTGTAGATCTAGTCAAAGGAACTATGGTTATGTTCTAATCCAGGGTTTATGGATTGGGGTTTATGTATGCTTCGGCATGTATATATATGTGTTGTAACACTAAAAGGAATATAATGAAAATTCAAGCTGGTCGTCCCGATTTGAGATCCAGGGGAAAATCTCTGTGTTTATTTGTTTTATGTTTTATGCTCTCGCTATTGTTTATTTTTTGATATAAGATTCGTGTGTAGATAATTTCTGTTCAGGGTTAAAACCTACAGTTAAACAGGGATTGGTCGACTTTTCTATCATTGAGTGGGTATGAGGTAGATGTCCTCACTCCTAGAAAGACACCTACATCAAAGGAAAATACTCCAAGGAAAGATAAAGAATCTGGGGCTAAAGCAGAGGTTGAACATGAGGTGGAAGTGCAGTCAGAAGTGCAGCCCATGGAGATAGAAAATGATCAATTGTAAGAGACAGTGCTGCCTAAACAAACCCCTACCAGCAGTAATGTAAAAAATTATACAAGAATCCATAGAAGGATCACTAGAAGTTAGACAGGAGGGAAATGCAAGATAGAAGATATCTTGCAGGCAATTGACATTGAGGAATCTCCTGTTGTGAAGCCTGTAGAAGTTAAAGGAGGAAAAACCAAGAAAAAGAGTCTTAAAGCTAAGAAACTAGAATTTTCCAAAGAAGGCTCAGGTTTTGTTTTTAAACCTATGAAGCCACTCACTAGGTCATGGATATCAAAGGGAGAAAAAATTTAGAAGTTGCATAAGTAACTAGAAAAGAAGAAACAACTAGCAAGGGAAGAAATAATAGAGTTATCTCCAATAGAGGCAGAGGTGATCAAGACAAGGAAAGGAAAATAAAAATATCAAGAAAAATCTGAACTGGAGCTTTTAAAAGAACAAATTAAGGAAGATAGAGAAGATATTTTTGAAACTAATCTAGAGTTAGCAGAATTTAATCAAGAGAGGCAAGATCTAAAATATTTCAAAAAAGAAGTGAGTAAACTGATATATTTTTATGATGAGGTTGCAGAGGGGTCAAGGAAGATGTTGAAGAGGACTCTGCTTATGCACAGAATGATGAAACATATCTTTAGGAGGAACAGGTGGTCGCAATTAGAAATAAGAAAGTTACAAAGCCAAGTTAGAGAATTGGAAATAAAAATGGAGATGGTGCAAGAAGAGTTGAAGAAAAAAGGTTTAAAGATGATTGTGAGGGAGGATGGCCCTGCTGCTCCTTAAAATATGGTTAGACACACGTTTTTTGGCCACTTTGTGCCTTAGGATATCATATCAAGTCACTTATGGGGTTGCAAGAATTTTTTTGGAGTTAAGGAGAAAATTTTCAAAATTTGGTGAAATTAGGCAAGTTCATAGTCAGCTTAAAGCTTGAAGCTGAGTTTTCACTATGAACTCGATGTAGAATTTTTGAAGCAAAACTTTCAAAAAAATATCATGTCAGGGGTAAAGGAAGACATGTGTTTACCTTATTATACCCAATGAAGACCCTCTCATGGGCAGAAAAGTCAAAAAAGTTGTAGAATGTGGTGTAATGAAAATGCTACAAACATGCCTAAAATACTCTATTTTGCCAGTGTGCTAAATTTTTTGTTTTTTTGAGGCATTTAATGAATTTCAAGAAGACGACGATAGCTTCGAATTCTGGCATTTTAGCCAAATTTAAAGGATAGCTTGAATTTGGCACAAATTTTTTGTTTTTTTGAGGAAGCTCTAATAGAGTTGGAAAGTCTCTATTGTTTCATTCGATTTTGTGCCAAATTCAAGCTATCCTTTAAGAGTTGGAGAACTTCTTGCTGATGCTCGATGTGATCTTCCACTGCTTGAACCTTCGAATTTTCCCTTAAAGATGATGTGATGGATGGTGGATGATATCCATAAAGTGCCATAATTGGGGTCATTTTTGCTGCAGTATGGAAGGAAGTGTTATACCACCATTCAGCGAGAGGTAACCACTTGACCCATTGTGTTTGTTTATCAGATACAAAACAACGAAGATATCCTTCCAAACATTTATTTACTATCTCAGTTTGACCATCATATTGAGGATGATAAGATGAGCTATGAGCTAATTGAGTACCCAAACAAGAAAATAACTCCGTCCAAAAATTTCCAGTAAAAATGAGATCTATGTCGCCCACAATAACCCTTAGGCTTCCATGTAGCTTTTGAATTGTGTCCATAAATGTAGTAGCAACTGTACTTGCTTTAAATGGATGAGATAATGCACAAAAGTGTGCATACTTGGTAAGTCTATCAACTACCACCATGATGACACTCTTTCCTTCGGACTTAGGTAAACCTGTGATAAAATCCATTGAAATCTCCTCCCAACGTTGACTTGGAATGGATAAAGGTTGTAGAAGACCAGGGGTCTTAATTGTCTCAAATTGATTCTGCTGGCAAACCAAGCATTCCGCCACAAACTTTTGAATATCAGATTTAAGGCCATCCCAAAAAAATTCTTTCTTCACCCTGTGGTAAGTTTTTAAAAATCCTGAGTGTCCTCCTAAAGGAGAAGTGCGCAATTCCAAAAGAATATTTTGTTTTAGTTGGGAATTCTTACAAAGATATAAGCGATCTTTGTACCATAAGGAATCATTTTTCCAACTAAATGTATCAGATGTACTAGGATCTTGCCGCAACTTTTGAATGAGTGTCCATACATCTTTGTCCTTCTTCCATTCATCTCTTGCTTCGGTTATCCAATCTGGTTGGATAATAGAAATGGCACAAAGCAATGCTTCCACATCTTCATTCTTTCTTGAGAGTGCATCTGCAACAACATTAAGCTTTCCTTTTTTGTAGATTATTTCAAAGTCATAACCCAACATCTTTGTGACCCATTTTTGCTGCTCTTCTGAAGATAGTCTTTGTTCCAAAAGTGTTTAAGACTATCATGATCAGTTTTTACCTTGAAGTGTCTTCCCATTAGGTAAGTTCTCCATTTCTTTAGTGCATGCAGTATTGCTAACATTTCCTTCTCATAAATAGGTTTCTGTAAATACTTTCCTTTGATCGGATGACTTTCAAAAGAAATGGATCTTCCTTCTTGCATTAAAACTGCACCAGTTCCATTTCCTGAGGCATCACATTCCACAATAAAGGTTTTTGTGAAGTATGGCGTAGCTAAGACCGGTGCTAGGCACATTGCCTCTTTAAGATGTTCAAAGGCCTTACTTGCTTCAGGAGTCCATGAAAATGCATCTTTCTTCAATAATGTTGTTAGAGGTGCTGCTATTCTCCCATAATTCTTAACAAACTTGCGATAATACCCTGTTAACCCGAGAAATCCTCGCAACTGCTTTATGGTTGTGGGAACTTTCCATTCCTTAATGGTTTTAATTTTGTTAGGGTCCACTTTAACACCCTCGTGAGATACAATATGACCCACATATTCCACCTCTTGTACTCCAAAGAAACATTTGGACTTTTTTGCATATAATTGTTTCTCCTGCAATAGTTTGAGCACCCTGTCAACATGTTCAACATGATCCTTCCAAGACCTGCTGTAGATTAGTATATCATCAAAAATACTAGCACAAATTTTCTAAGGAAGGATTTGAAAATGGAATTCATCAACCCTTGAAATGTAGAAGGTGCATTGGTAAGGCCAAAAGGCATGACCAAAAATTCATAATGACCCCCATGAGTTCAAAATGTTTTTTTCGGAATATCTTCAGTCTTCATTCTAATTTGATGATATTCTGAATGAAGATCCAACTTGGTAAAATAAATTTCTCCATGTAATTCATCCAATAAATCATCAATCACAAGAATGGGAAATTTATATTTATTAGTGAGCTTATTGAGCTCCCTATAATCGGGACACATGCGCAATGATCCATCCTTCTTGTGTACCAATACTATAGGAGCAGAGAAATAACTTTGACTAGGTTGAATTATACCCACCTTTAACATTTCTGCAATCATACATTCAATTTCGCTCTTTTGGACATAAGGATATCTATAAGGCCTGATGTTTGGAGGAACACTTCCTGGAATCAAATGAATAGCATGATCATGATCACGAATATGTGGGATTCCTTTGGGAGTTTCAAAAACCTTGGAATGATTGTCCAAGACTTTTTGGAGACCTGCAAAAATAGATGATTTTGATGTTGGAACTTCTAGTGAGCATAATTGTGCAATTATGTCTCGTTGTTATTTCTTTAGAAGGTTTGTCATGAAATTAGAGCTTATTGTCTTTCCCGGCTTCCCTGAAATACCCCGTAATTCGACTTCCATTCCTTCTAAAAAACAATTCAAGAAAATTTCTTGAAAATTAAAAGCTACCGTCCCCAAAGATTGTAACCATTTTACTCCTAGTACAACATCATCACCTCCCATAGGAATGGAAAGAATTGGACTATTCAATACATATTCCCCCATGGTTAGCTTGATATTATGGAATTTTCCAAAGCAATTTATAGTTCCTCCATTTGAAACCATCACTTGACATTCTGGTGCTAGGTATAGGAAACAATTCAATTCCTTGGCTACCTTACAATGAATAAAATTATGGGTACTACCTGAATCAATCAACACTATTACCTTTTTCTTCCTGATATGTCCATCTATCTTGAGAGTTTGAGGAGTTGTAATTCCTACCAATGCATTACACGATATGGTCGGACTCATTTATTCCTCTTCTAGGGTTCTTTCCTGGTGTATATCCTCTTCTTGTTCATTTCTTCTTCCTCTTCACAATCTATGTAAAATAATTTCTTCTCAGCACACTTATGACCTTTATTGTATTTTCTATCACAACTGTGGCAAAGCCCTTTTCCTATTTTTTCTTCCAATTGTTGTGGTGTCAACCTTGTAGGTTATTGAAATCTAGGAGTAGCAACACTTCGCTCTTTATATAACTGAGTGGTAGGCTTCCTTGTCGCCATAATTTTACATTCAATTTTTCTTGCCAACCTGAATTCTTTCTCCAATGAATTAGGTTCCAAAATGCGAACTTCATTTTGGATGTTATCCTTTAAAGTACCTATGAAGAGATCAATCCTGTGTTCCTCTAGAATATCAGTTACCCTTATATTCAATTTTTGGAAGTCCTCAATGTGCTCCCCCACTAAACCCTTTTATTTGAGATTTATCAATTGGCTAAAGAAGGTGTTTCTCTTTGTATCCCCATAATGTTCTATCATTTCCTTTGTAAAAATTGACCAAGTGACAATTTTTTTATGGGATCAAAGCCATCAATACCATACAAATGTATTTTGTTCTAAATTTAAAGTTGCAATGCATACCTTTTGTGTGTTTTTCACATTATTTAGATCAAAATATTGCTCCATCTATAGTATCCATGTTACAGGATCCTTTCCATCAAACTTCCTCATGTCCATTTTTGGAATATGGTGGTTCTTCCCGCCAACATTATAGTTTATGAAATCACAATTAGCATTTATTTGTTCTCATCATGAGTTTCCTCTACTATATTTTCACCATTAGGAAACATTTGTTGTATCAACTTTGTCAAACCTTCCATGTCTTTTTTTAGATCATTCTTCATGTTTTCCATTTTTTCATTGATCTTAGCTTCCATGTCATCCATCTTAGATTCCATGCCAGCTTCCATACCATCTATCTTAGCTTCCATGCCATTCTTCGAACCATTCATATTAGATTCCACACCTTTATTCAAACCATCCATCTTAGTTTCCTCGCCTTTCTTCAAAACTTCCATGTCATTTTTTGTTGCTCTTTGCGAGAGCGAAATTTATTGCACTTGCTCTTGTAAATTTGATATGTCATGTTTCCATTCTTCGTCTTCATGAGTCATAGTAAAGCATTCTAAAGGCTTAATGGGTGTTGAATTATTTTTAGGGGCCATTTTAGAATCTAATACTGATATATATTCTACAATATGCCCTTGGAATCAATTCAACTTGATTCTTCAAACAAGACTTATGCAATTTGGGAAAAAAAAATACACACCTGTTACTTGCTTTTGAGGAGCTCTATATTGAAATTAAATTATCTCTGTAATTGTAGATCCTCAATATCTAAATTTGGCCTTGTAATATCCCTCTGAAGCTTCTTTCAAATGTCACAGGTCTGACCTGATTTGGATTCTTCAACGCAAAGTTATGTCCAATCTTCCACAATGACCCAATTATGGACTGATTCAGTAGAGCGAACTTGTACAACTTTCCACGTGTCACTGTTTCCTCCTTTGGCTTGGAAATTGATAGAAAAAAAATATAGCTCGTGTACTTGTGGCAAATTTTTACAACATTCCAATTCGATTCTCAGAGAGAGAGTTATGAATATTTTCCCACGATAACCTCCTTGAGATGAAATTCGGGAGCTTGAAAATGACCTAACTTTCATAGATCATATATCTGAAACTGTTGTGAACCAAGCTCTGAAATTTTGCAAAGATGTTTCTCATGATTTCGGCTTCGTACTCTAAAAATTCCAGCTTCTGAACCTTCGTATAAAAAATGTTATTGCGAAAATTCCACGATGACAAGTTTCGAGCAGCAAAAACCCTAGAATCCAAAGCTCTGATACCAAATGTTGTGAAACCAGCTCCAAAAATAGAAGAAAAGATATATCAACGCCTTATAAATAACCCACTTCAAGGGGGAAACCTCCAATACATTACATGAATGAACAATTATTGGATGATACAAATTATAAAACCTCCTTGCTATATAGGAGTACATGGGGCCACAATGTAATCCTAGCTGACCTAAAAATAATAATTTAAGGGCACAATAATAACAATATGGGGGTTACAAGGGTACAATAATAACAATAATGGGGTTACACTAACAACAATAAGGGACTATACTAGTAATATAGGTACCTAACAAAAGTAGAAAAATAAGGGTTTTGGGAAACTATCACATCAGAATTTTCATTGGAGCAAGAGTCATTTGAAAAATTGAAATAACTTAATCCTTTTGATTTCTTGATAAGAAGGAGGTCTGGTGTCCCTATACTTGAGTGGAGCTCTTTTGTCTCTAAACTAATAATTCCCACCTCAAAATTTCCTGTTATGACACCCTCATTCATCGATGCTTCCCCTAGTCAAAATATTACTCCTTTCACTCTTTTTTCAAGTAGTACTATCGTTACCATTATGGTTCTAGCTCCTCCTCCTACAGGTCCATATAGGTATGCTCCTCTTGTCCTACCTGCCATACTCCATGACCTTCCAGAAAGGTATTCCACCATAATAAAAACTTTTGGAGGTGAAGAATATATCACTGTTGAGCATCATTTTGACCAATTTAATGGTTTTGTTGACTTAGAAGAGGTGGATGATGAATATGTAAAAATGAGACTGTTTGTGTAGAGTTTTATAGGTGAGGTGAAAATGTGGTTCAAAGCCTTAGAACCAGGGAGTTTACATAATTGGGACCAATTAGAAGACAACTTCTTGAAAAAATTGGGAAGTAAAGTGAACCCTGTTCAAGCCTTGACTGAATATAAAAATTTGAAAAACACCACAGATGAGTCAGTTCAAGATTTTTCCAAAAGTTTCAATAAGGTTTACAATTCTATCCCTGGTCACATTAAACCTCCCCCAGGAGCTTCCCAATTGCATTATGTTGAAGCCTTTGACTATGATTTCTTTATTTTACTAAGGGAGAGAGAATATTCCACTTTGGATGATATGAAAAATGATGTTGTAAAGGTTGAAGTAAATATGGTTGCAGAAAATAGGTCCAAAATGGGAAAATATAGATTAAAAGAAGAAGAAAATCCTTCCACATCTTTGGATCTAAAATTTGATACCATGATGAAAATTATGGAGAGGCTTATGGATAGGCTTTCTCTTGGTAATAATCCCCTACCTACTACACACAAAAAAACACAGACTAGGAATCCTCAGTTTAGAAGGCCTCAAAATCAATAGATACCAAGGGACAATAGTAATCAACCTTATCAACAAGTTAGGCCTCCTTTTCAACTAAATCTAGAAGATGAGGAAGAAACAAAACCTAAATCTCAAGAAGATATCATTCACTACTTGGATGAGGATGTCGCAGGGATGTTCTTAACCAAAGAAGAACATGATGAATCTAGCCAAGACATAGGGACTCATGAAGTGAAAAACAATATGATTGTTTGAAAGTCTACCAACATCTATCTATGAGATGCAAAAAAAACATAACCTGAGGAATAGAAATGTTCCTATTACAACCATTAAAATTTAGCTGAAGAAATATGCTCCAAAACTGGTCCAACAGAAGAAATACACACCCCATGGTAAATATATTGAAAAAACACCGTCGATTTCCAATCTAGAAAATGAGATTTCAAAGATAAAAAATGTTGTCCCTTTTGGTGAGATTATTAAGGTCACTAAGTATAGGAGAAAAATTGTACAAATGCTTAACACTCAATCTGGACCTTCTGACATTCTAAATCTGCAAGAAGACCATCCTACTATCTTCTTAGGACCAAGAGTGGAAGATGAGAAAAATGAAGAAGTTCCACCTTTCTATGTGAGTCTAAACATCCATGATATGAATTTACATAATGCTATGTTAGATTAAGGGCTGTCCCATAACTTAATGCCAAAGGTGATCATGGAGAGAATGGGTTTAGACATAAGCAGACCTTACAAGGACTTGTTTTCCTTTGATTCCAAAAGAGTTCAGTGTATTGGTATTATAAAGGATGTGGTTTTTGGTTTAGCTCAAGTGCTTTCCAAGACAGTGTTAATGGATATAGTTGTGGTTGAAATCCCTCCAAATTTTCGTATGCTATTATCTGGATCTTGGGTTGCTAAAATCAAAGGAACTATGTACATGGACATGAATTATGCCACTATTCCCATCTTTGGTAAGAAAATAAGGTTGTACAGAGAAAATAGGATGGCCTATGTGGTTAGCAGCAAATATAAACCACAAAAATTCTCAATCTATGCAATAGAAACTGAGTTGGGGTCTTCCATTTTGTTCAGTGAGATCACTAACAAGACAGAAAATCAGAAATTGGAAAAAAATCAGCAAGCAAAAATTTAGCATATTGAGGAGGTAAATGAAGAAGGTTGGTGGCATATGAACTTTGATGGCACTGCTGGAAGAGAAGGAGCTAGCACAGGTATGTGGATTACCATCCCTAACGATGAGAGTAAATTTTAATCTTACAAATTGAACTTGGACTGTACAAACAACATGGTTGAATAGCAGGCTTTGTTTTTGGGTTTAGAATCCTTGAAAGGTTTAGATGCCAAAAATATTTCAGTTTGTGGTGACTCTGAATTAGTAATCAAGCAAGTAGAAGGATCGTATCAAACTAAATATGTCATAATGAGGGATTATATAAATTTGATCCTTGAAATTATTGAAAATTTCAAAGAATATAGTTTCACTATCAAAGCTAGAAACCAAAATTTTGTGGTTGATTCCTTGGCTGTCTCAGCTAGATTTTTTATCATACCTACTCATCCTAGTAAGAGATATGAAGTTGAATTCAGAAATAGACCAGTTATCCCTGATAATATAATCACTTGGCAAGTGTTTGATTGTGATCAACATGTCAGAAACTTTCTTGAGTTGAAGGAACAATTCGAAAACATTCAAGTAGATCAGCATAACATGTTTGTTTAAATCAAAGCTAATCAAAAAGTCCTCCAGCTGAAGAATAATTTCATTCCTAAAGGCTTAATCCCCCTTGAAAAGTTATTTCGTCAGAATGACATGTTTAACATCCAAAGATGAAAGTTGATGATGAAGAGGTTGAAATTTGTAGCCTTGGTACTCCAAAAAATCCCAAGTTGGTCAAGTTGTCCAAAATTCTTGATTCAGAGGTGAGACAAAGGTATGTTGATTTGATGAAAAGGTTCATTGATGTTTTTGCATGGAGTTATGTATACTTAAAGAGGTATGATCCTAGCATCATTCAACACATAATACAAATAAAAGAAAATGAAAATCCCTTTAAAAAAAAATTGAGGAGAATCAATCCATTGCTTATGCCATTGATTGAAAAAGAAATTAAGAAGTTGTTTGATGCAAAAATCATTTTTCCATTGAGATTTTCTACGTGGACTGCTAACTTGGTACCTGCGAGAAAGAAAAATGGCGAGATTAGGATATGCATTGATTTCATAAATTTGCATAAGGCATCCCTTAAAGACAATTATCCTCTTCCAAAAATGGAGCAAATATTGCAAAAAATTGCTGGATCCCAAAGGATGTCTATGTTATATTGTTTCTCAAGCTATAATCAAATACTAGTGCATCCGGATGTCCAAGAGAAAACCACCTTCACTATGCCATGGGGAACATTTATGTATGCCAAAATGCCTTTAGGTCGTATGAATGTGTTGTGCTATACAACACCACCCCCCATTTATTTTAATAGATGGGGACCCTTTAGAAATAAATAGGAATTTTATTTTTATCTTTAAAACAAAAACTTTAGGAAATAAAGTTTTCTTTGTGATTTTCTTCTTTATTCCTTAGTGCGCATTTCAAATCGCATAACTTATAACCCAAAAGACTTGAAACCTACTAATTCACGTGGGCTACGAAATGTGCTACGCCCTTTCTAAAGTTTTATTAAAAAAAACTTACAAATGCTTCAATCACCATTATAATTTGTTTATCTAATCGCACCTCGTTTAAACGATCTAACTTATAAAGAAATTTGGTATAAATTGTGATTACATGGAACCGACAAGCCAAAAAATTAATAAACATAAAGCTCTAAAGTCTCATAAAGCATAGCTGCTTGACTTCTTGAATGCGCACTTCGCATTTCACAGGACTTAGCCAAAAGAAAATTCATTTACCAGATAAGAGTTGCGACATGCAATTTGCACAGATCGCATTTCACAGAATTTATGGGTAACATCGTAAAAATTACAAGTTATAAGTTGCGATATGCGAATGCATGGCATTTAATTACTCAAGCATGTGAAATGACTTATGTCATATCAAACCAAAATCCGAGATCAAACGTCTTAATTTGATAGATGGATATTTCACGTAAACGTGTAAGAAATTTGATTTGAAATGATTATCGGTGATTAATAGCATTTAATAGAAATAAAGGTTTTAATATATTCATATCTATTCATGCATGTTTGATATAAACGATGGATTTGTCTCTCTGTTCCATGTATTTTTAATGTTTTCTCTGTTTTCTTGAAATCATGAGATCATTTAACGGAGTGAGGAAAATTGAAATGAACAATAAAGGCAAAGAGATTGCTCGAATGTCGTCTATTGAAGTATCAGACATGTCAACCCTATTTTCAGACATCACCTGCAACAAGGATTGCAGAATTTATTTATGGGAGGTAATGTATAAGCTTTTTGACGACGAAAATCCAAGGGTAATAACCAAAGTCACAACAACAGGCAAGTTAGTTACTTCAGACGTGACTTACTTGGACGCTACATGTTCAATCGTCCATAAGGTAGCCGCAAGGAAAAAAATTCTCCCTTATGCAGACATGGTTAAGTGGGTAATTGACCACTTAAACATAGAAGATAGAACATTCAAATATTCAAAAGGTGAGAATATTGGGTCATTCAGGGTAGAATATTTAAAGGCAATGTACCATATACCCTCCCCACAGCAGAACTATGAAAAATATTTTGTTTAAAGTTTTAGAGAAGAAAATACAGATCTAAAAAAAGTCATAAAAGAATGGAAGGAATACCAGGGAAAGCTAAAATGAGATAAACTCAGTACATACCGAATTGCCCAAATTCCTTCCCCTTACAGTTATGTTGCCGGTATGTTGTGTATATTATATGAAAAACCTGATACCACTAGGTTTTTTTTAGATTGGGTCCCATTAATTGACGCAATCATCAATTCTTTAATTCTAAATTGGAAAGATATCCTATCTGATAATTTAGCTAAACATATCATGGAGTATAGGAATAAAAGGAGTGTTTCATCTAGATAAATACCTCCCTTTTATATGAGTGCCTATGTCATGGACGCAATTTTATTTTCTTCTAGTTTTCCTACCATGGGAAGGAAATGGATGACCCAACACCCTACCCCAATCCACATTTACCACAAAAACCTTTGGGATTTAGACTTCCATTTTCATTTTTACAAATTTTTCATAGATTTAGGTTGCCACCAGATGATATTCAATGAGAAAGCCCCTATGGTTTCCAAAGAGGCTAGTAAATATATTCTTTCTATTGCTATATGGTTTGTAGAGGAGAGTTTCACATATGTCAGAGTACTTGGGTGTTATGATTCTCCCCACGTCCTACCATATTATGTTCCTGATAATTTACTTGCAAGAGAGATATCCTATCAATGTGTTAATGTTATTTCTAAACAGCTTAAAGATACTAAGAAGGCCATTTGGCCTAATTTTCCTTTACAGTGTGGTACTTTTGTACTTTTTGATATTTTTCATGCCTACAAGGAAGTTTCAAAGATAAATATATTGAATTGGCAGTAATTCCAAAGTGGCCATATGATCCAAATGATGTAATTAAAAACTACATCACCGAGCTCAAAATGAAGCGTTTTGTGAAAGAAATAGACGAATTTAATGATTTATTTCAAGGCATGGAAAATTTTTCAGATATAATTAAGTTTTCATCCAGTCAACTCAACCAAGATGATTTGGAAGCCTTCCAAACATACATAAATAAGAGACTGGAGAAAATTCCTCTTGACTTATTAACTATTGAAGATGTCAACATACCTACTCCAAGAATTAGCTTGGATAATGAAGCAAAAGACATGTATGAGGATGATTTGGGGCAATCATAGCGTCAATCTCACAATTTGAATCATTCTGAAAATGAATCTAAATCCAAAAAGGAAAGCCCAAAGAATATAATTGATAAAGTAATCCAAGAGATTGAGATGAAAGAGAAAAAAGGAAGTAAAGGAACAGAGTCAACTCCTCAAGAAGTTAAGAACAGTCAAGATACACTTGATCAGTCAAGAAAGTCCCAACCAAAAAATTTTAATAGTGAATGGGATGAGTTTTCTGAATTAATAAAAACTCCTAAAACCAATCCCAATACTTACCAAGCTACTAGTTTTTAGAGACCTAAACATTCCCAGAAGTTAGCGGAAACTGTTCTTCCACTACAACAAGTTCCAGAAACTCATGATTGAGAGATCATACTGGCCTACCCTATAGAACAAATGGTTTTACAAGTTGAGGAAATCCCTTCACTGGATATCTTCTATAGTCTTAGTCATAAGTTTGTAGTCAAGAGAAGTAAGAAAATAAAAATTGATGATAAAGTCTAAGATCTTACAAATGAATCTGTTGAAGTTTTATGGAAGGATCCCTAGCTGATCCTATTGAACATTTAACCAAACTATCACAGTTTGCAGGGGCATATGCTACTGTCACTGTTGATAAAGATATTGAGGTTAAAATGTTATTAAAGAAGAAGGAAGACATAATAGAAGAACTAGAGAGGTTGTTACACGAAGAAAAATCTAACTGCTGCGAGAAAATGAAATCAAAGATGGCCCAATTTCAAAAATATTTTGAGCGTCTTAAATTGCCGCATCGAGCAGAAATCACTGAGAGGAAAACACAACTGGAAGAATTAATGGCCAGATTACAAAACCAGCCACATTTAGAGCAATTCATAAAGGAAGCATTGGATATAAATGCTAAGTTAAATCAACAACAAGAAGTATTTTGCCAATAAGCTTCTATTATTGGCTCTTATTGTGACTCAAGTAAAATACTAATCCAACAAGTAGCTATCCAGAAACTTGAATGTGAAAAGACCGAGAAGAAAATAAATGAACACATTCAATGGAAAACATCATACTCAGGAAAGAAAGCTAATCTACCCCTGGTAGATAAGTTCCACAAGGAAATCTTATTCAAATATTGGAAAGTAAAGATAAAGTAGGCAGATAATGCAACAACAAAAGCATTCAAGTTGGAAAAATAAATTATTGAATATGTGTGTGAACAGCTTGTGAAAGCATAACTTATCAAAGAGTGCACATCTGAAGTGCTCTCAGAATTCAAATAGCTAGAAACACAATGGAAACAAAAGGTAGAAAGACAATATGAAACAATTAAAAAAGTAAATAAGTTTGATCAAGAAAATTATTGGAATTTTCTGATCAAACCTTATCATAAATACCAGATCCTGCAGTCTTTGACAGATTCAACAAGAAGATCACCGCCAACACTCTCAAATGTGATATTCAAAGGACAAGTCGTATCACATATTTCACAGCCAGATCAGCTCAAGCCCATGCTATATATTTATCAACTTTGTGACCAAATCCAAAAGAAAGGGTGGAATTCATAAGTTATATTGTTATTTGATTTTCCTAGATTGTAGTTAAAGTTAGTCTTACGAGGATGGTTGTTTGAAACCTCCTCTATTTTTATGTAATAATATATTTTAGAACATAGTTATTTTATTATTTAAACCCCTCTCATGCATTTATAGAAGAGTCTAGAAATTTTTCAAAAACATTTGCAAAGAATGCACTATTGTAAGTTTGTGAATGCTTTGATGAATTAATGGAACACAGTCTATTACCTTTTGACAATTAAAGCTATTTAACTGATGTTGCACTACTATACTCTTTAAATTGATTGAAAGTGAAGAGGAGAAGATCAATTACTGTCAGTTTACATGAGTAGAACTTCGCACATATGGTACTTCTATTCACTTGTATTAAGTCATGCTTTATAGATTGACAGTCATCTTTTTATTGCATTATATATTTGAAACATTATTATAGATGAATGTTACATGCACTTCTGTTCTAATATTTGTCTGTGATTTCTTATTGAATATATAATCACATGTATGAATGCAATATATTTTTCACAATTCTTCTAATAAAAATAATTTGTTAGAAGAATCATCTTACATAAATTTCATCTCTTTCAACTGTTAAATGATCTATATTACTAATAGTTGAAGGATATCTCTTTAGATCGCATAAAGGAAGAAACACCTTGGGTATATAGTAGAATAAATAGTTTAGATAAATGCATGTGATAGATTAGAATCATTTTCCATTGCATGTTGTATAATCAAAACACACCCCAAAATCATCCTTATTGGGAAACTGGTCCCATTATCCCTAGTCGCAGCCACTACACCAAACAAAAAAAGAGTTTCTTTAAGGTCCGAACTAGGTGGTTTTCCCCCATTTTTTGGTAGAGGAATTCCAAGTCCTCAACATTATGGCACTAGAAGGAGGGTCTTGTGAATGGAAAAAAGGTCTGATCAATCTAAAGGTCAATCTAAGAGTCTCTCTCCCTCTAGATCCCCATCAACTTCCAAAAAATTATCTAGATCCTCATCTTTAAAATCTAAAGTTGATCATCCTTATCCTAAGTCTCCTAGTGATACTCAACCCATACTATCTCCTGATTCTCTTCAAGCTTCCCTAGAAGTTTATTCTTTGATATAAAAGTTAGATAGAGTATCCACTTCTGCTGAAAATCCTGAATCTATCAAATATCGAATATTAGTATTTCATCTTCTTTACAACCTCAAAGAATATTAACTTGATCAAAAAGTCAAAAGACATGAATCCTTCCTTTTGAATTTCCCATCTATATTACTCGAAAGAGACTAAATATGACTCAATTAGAGTTAATCTCCAGCGAGATATTATCCCATTCATCATCATTACCTCCGCTTACTTCCACAACTTCCATTTCAACAATCAGTGTTACTTCAACTAGTTCCAGTACTCAAAATATTATCCCTTCAACTAGTCCTAGAAGTCAGCCTGCCTCTTCTTCAACTCAAACTACGTCCATCACATATACCCAAGCTCCAATGGTAGGACAAGTACCTCCACCAAATGTACATCCATGGAACAATCCAGGGTCTGTAAATATGCCTGCTCCTCTTCATGCTCTTCCAAAATATCCTGAAAGGCGGTTACCTAAATTCAACCCTAATGATGGTCTTCTGGCAGAAGAACACATCTGTAATTTTATTTTAGCCATCAATTTAAAGGAATTAGTTGAAGAGGATTGCGTTGTAAGATTATTTCTGCATACTCTAATAGGATATGCAGGAAGTTGGTATTTTTCACTGCCTGCCTGCTCTATAACTAGCTGGAACATGTTCGAAGAACAATTTCTAGCTAATTTTGGGGATGACAGGACCAATGCTACACTCATCAATTATTTGTCAAATCTAAAAGCTAAATCAGCTGAGAAGATAAAAGATTTCAATTCAAGATTTAATAAATTACTCAATATGTTAGGTCCCTATATTACTAGTATAGTCCCTTATTGTTGTTAGTGTAACCCCCTTATTGTTATTATTGTACCCTTGTAACCCCCATATTGTTATTATTGTGCCCTTAAATTATTATTTTTAGGTCAGCTAGGATTACATTGTGGCCCCATGGACTCCTATATATAGAAAGGAGGTTTTGTAATTTGAATCATCCAAGAATTATTCATTCATTTAATGTATTGGAAGTTTCCCCCTCGAAGTGGCTGATTTCTAAGGCGTTTATATATCTTTTCTTCTATTTTTGGAGTTGGTTTCACAACATTTGGTATCAGAGCTTGGGATTCTATGGTTTCGCTTCTCCAAACAGGTCATCGTGGAATTTTCGCTATAACTTTGTTTCTACAAAGCTTAAGAAGCTGAAAGTTTTAGAGTACAAATTCAAAATCTCGAGGAACTTCATCGCAACATTTCAGAGATTGGTGCGCAATATTTTCGGAGATATGATCTGTGGAAGTTAGGTCTTTTTGCAGGCTCCTGAATTTCACTTAAAAATGTCATCGCGGAATATTCACTATAAATTTTTTTCTATGAAGGTTCAGAAGTTGAAATTTTTAGAGCGCGAAGCGGAAATATTGAGGAACATCGTCACAAAATTTCAGAGCTTGGTTCGCAATATTTTTGGAGATATGATCTGTGGAAGTTAGATCTTTTTTAGGCTCCCGTTTTTCATCGCAAAGAGGTGATTGTGGGAAAATATTCATAACTCTCTCTCTGAGCATCAGATTGGAATTCTGTAAAAAGTGACTGGAAGTACACGTTTAGTTTCTTGTCTATAAATTTCAGATACAAAGGAGCAAACAATAACACGTGGCAAGTCGTACAAGTTTGCTCTACTGAACCAGTCCATAATTAGGTCATTGTGGGAGATTGGACATAACTTTGACTTGATGAATCCAAATCAAGTCAGGCCTGTGGCATTTGAAAGACGCTTCAGAGGACTACTACAGGGCCAAATTTCAGATATGGAGGATCTGCAATTATAGAGATAAGTCAATTTGAATATCGAGCTCCTCAAAATCAAGTAAAATGTGTGTATTTTTTTTTCCCGAATTGCATAAGTCTGTCCTGTTTGAAGAATCAAGTTGAATTGACTCCAAGGGCATATTATAGAATAGATATCAATATTGGATTCTCAAATGGCCCCTAAAGAGAATTCAACACCCATTAAGCCTTTATAAGGCTCTACTATGACTCATGAAGATGAAGAATGGCAACATGACATATAAAAATTACAAGAGCAAGTGCAACAAATTTTTCTCTCGCAAAGAGCAACAAAAAATGACATGGAAGTTTTGAAGAAAGCGTGGAATCTAAGATGGATGGTTTGAAGAATGGAATGGAAGCTAAGATGGATGGCATGGAAGCTGGCATGGAATATAAGAAGGATGACATGGAAGCTAACATGGAAAACATGAAGAATGATCTAAAAGCAAACATGGAAGGTTTGACAAAGTTGATACAAAAAAATTTTCCTAATGGTGAAAAGATAGTTGAGGAAACTCATGATGAGAAAAAAATAAATGCTAATCGTGATTTCCTAAACTCTAATGTTGGTGGGAAGAACCAACATATTCCAAAAATGGATATGATGAAGTTTGATGGAAAGGATCCTGTAACATGGATACTACATATGGAGCAATATTTTGATCTCAATAATGTGCAAAACACACAAAAGGTACGCATTGCAACTTTACATTTAGAACAAAATACATTTGTACGGTATCGATGGCTTTTCTCCCCTAAAATTTTTTTCACCTGGTCAATTTTTATGAAGGAAATGATAGCACATTATGAGGATACAAAGAGCAACACCTTCTTTAGCCAATTGATAAATCTCAAACAAAAGGGTTTAGTGGGGGAGAAAATTTAGGACTTCCAAAAATTGAATATAAGGGTAACTGATATTCCATAGGAACACAGAATTGATCTCTTCATAGGTACTTTAAAGGATAACATCCAATATGAAGTTCACTTTTTGGAACCTGATTCATTGGAGAAGCCATTGAGGTTGGAAAGAAAAAATGAATGTAAAACTATGGCGACAAGGAAGCCTACCACTCACTTCTATAATGAGGGAAGTGTTGCTACTCCTAGATTTCAACAACCTACAAGGTTGACACCACAAAAATTGGAAGAAAAAGGAGAAAAAGGGCTTTTCTACAGTTGTGATAGTAAATACACTAAAGGTCATAAGTGTGCTGAGAAGAAATTATTTTACATAGATTGTGAAAAGGAAGAAGAAAATGAACAAGAAGAGGATATACAGCAGGAACCAACCCTAGAAGTTACATAGATTGTGAAGAGAAAGAAGAAAATGAACAAGAAGAGGATATACACCGGGAACCAACCCTAGAAGAGGGAGAAATGAGTCTAACCATATCGTGTAATGCATTGGCAGGAATTACCACTCCTCAAACTCTTAAGATAGAAGGACATATCAAGAAGAAAAAGGTAATAGTGTTGATTGATTCAGGTAGTACCCATAATTTTATTCATTGTAAGTTAGCCAAGGAATTGAATTGTTTCCTATACCCAGCACCAGAATGTCAAGTGATGGTTGCAAATGGAGGAACTATAAATTTCTCTAGAAAATGCCATAATATCAAGCTAACCATGGGGGAATATGTATTGAATAGTCCAATGCTTTCCATTCCTATGGGAGGTGCTGATGTTGTACTAATATACAACAGGTCTTGGAAGGATCATGTTCAACATGTTGTCAAGGTGCTCAAACTATTGCAGAAGAAAAAATTATATGAAAAAACATCCAAATGTTTCTTTGGAGTACAAGAGGTGGAATATTTGGGTCATATTGTATCTCACAAGGGCGTTAAGGTAGACCCTAACAAAATTAAAGCCTTTAAGGAATGGAAAGTCCCCAAAAACATAAATTAGTTGCAAGGATTTCTCGAGTTAACAGGGTATTATTGCAAGTTTTTTAAGAATTATGGGATAATAGAAACACCTCTAACAACATTATTGACGAAATATGCATTTTCATGGACTCCTAAAGCAACTAAGGCCTTTGAACATCTTAAAGAGGCAATGTGCCTAGCACCGGTCTTAGTTATGTCAGACTTCACAAAAGCCTTTATTGTGGAATGTGATGCCTCAAGAAATGTAATTGGTGTTGTTTTAATGCAAGAAGGAAGACCCATTGCTTTTAAAAGTTGTCCAATCAAAGGAAAGTATTTACAGAAACCTATTTATGAGAAGGAAATGTTAGCAATACTGCATGCACTAAAGAAATGGAGAACTTACCTAATGGGAAGACACTTCAAGGTAAAAAATTATCATGATAGTCTTAAACACTTTTTGGAACAAATACTATCTTCAGAAGAGCATCAAAAATGGGTCACAAAGATGTTGGGTTATGACTTTGAAATAATCTAAAAAAAAGGGAAGCTAAATCTTGTTGCAGATGCACTCTCAAGAAAGAATGAAGAGGTGGAAGCATTGCTTTGTGCCATTTCTATTATCCAACCATATTGGATAACCAAAGCAAGAGATGAATGGAAGAAGGAAAAAGATGTATGGACACTCATTCAAAAGTTGCAGCAAGATCCTAGTACATCTGATACATTTAGTTGGAAAAATGATTCCTTATGGTACAAAGATCGCTTATATCTTTGTAATAATTCCCAACTAAAACAAAAGATTCTTCTGGAATTGCACACTTTTCCTTTAGGAGGACACTCAGGATTTTTAAAAACTTACCACAGGGTGAAGAAAGAATTTTTTTGGGATGGCCTTAAATCTGATATTCAAAAGTTTGTGGCAGAATGTTTGGTTTGCCAGCAGAATAAAGTGGAAACAATTAAGACCCCGGGACTTCTACAACCTTTATCCATTCGAAGTCAACGTTGGGAGGAGATTTCAATGGATTTTATCACAGGTTTACCTAAGTCTGAAGGAAAGAGTGTCATCATGGTGGTAGTTGATAGACTTACCAAGTATGCACACTTTTTTTCATTATCTCATCCATTTAAAGCAAGTATAGTTGCTACTACATTTATGGACACAATTCAAAATCTACATGGAAACCCAAGGGTTATTGTGAGTGACAGAGATCCCATTTTTACTGGAAATTTTTGGACGGAGTTATTTTCTTGTTTGGGTACTCAATTAGCTCATAGCTCATCTTATCATCCTCAATCTGATGGTCAAGCTGAGATAGTAAATAAATGTTTGGAAGGATATCTTCGTTGTTTTGTATCTGATAAACAAACACAATGGGTCAAGTGGTTACCTCTCGCTGAATGGTGGTATAACACTTCCTTCCATACTGCAGCAAAAATGACCCCATTTATGGCACTTTATGGATATCATCCACCATCCATCACATCATCTTTAAGAGAAAATTTGAAAGTTCAAGCAGTGGAAGATCACATCGAGCATCAACAAGAAGTTCTCCAACTCTTAAAGGACAACCTGAATTTGGCACAAAATTGAATGAAACAACAGGCAGATCAACATTGCAGCGAGAGAAGTTTTGATGTAGGAGACTGGGTATTTTTATGGCTACAACCATACAAAAAAAATTACCTCAAGCAAGCTAAGAATGATAATAAATTATCTCCAAAGTACTATGGTCCTTACAAGGTGTTGCAAAAGATTGGTACTATGACATACATATTGGAGCTTCTTGCTTCTTCACAAGTGCATCCAATTTTCCATGTTTCATGCTTAAAGAAGGTTATAGGTGAAAATCTTCCAGTTCAAAAAATATTGCCAAAAATTTATGAGGAAGGAAAAATCATATTGGAACCTGAAGCAGTCACAGAAACAAGAACTCGATAGCTACAAAATCGATCAATTTCAGAGTATCTCATCAAGTGAAAGAACTTACCCACTGAAGATTCTACATTGGAGGATGAGAATTTTGTATAAAAGCATCCAGAGCTACTCAAGCATTGAGGACAACACTTTTTTGAAGGGGAGGGTCATGTTAGGTCCCTATATTACTAGTATAGTCCCTTATTGTTGTTAGTGTAACCCCCTTATTGTTATTATTGTACCCTTGTAACCCCCATATTGTTATTATTGTGCCCCTAAATTATTATTGTTAGGTCGGCTAGGATTACATTGTGGCCCCATGGACTCCTATATATAGAAAGAAGGTTTTCTAATTTGAATCATCCAAGAATTTTTTATTCATGTAATGTATTTGAGGTTGCCCCCTCAAAGTGGCTTATTTCTCAGGCGTTGATATCTCTTTTCTTCTATTTTTGGAGTTGGTTTCACAACACAATAAAATTCCTGCTACATCAGTTCCTGGTGAAGAAGTTCAATTTGAGTGGTATATTTCATCTCTTCCATCCAATATAGCTATTTTTGTTGATAAAGCACAACTTCCAACACTCGCAGAAAACATGAATGAATCTCTATCTGTAGAGAAACACATAACCGCTCTTGAGAAAAATAATTCTCAAGAATATCAAAAATAAAAAAAAGTATCTTTCAAGGATGATTCTAAAAAGAAGCTTCAAAAATACCCTTTTGATGTTGAAGGTCTTCAAAAAATTTTGAATACTATGACAAACGAGATGGCAGATATCAAGAAACAAGTCACTGAAAATTCTAGCTCAAAAAAGACTTTCGGAAATTTCAAGAAAGGTCAGTCCTCTAATACTCAACCTCCAAATATCATATCCAATGCCAAATCTGATCAAGATACAAAGGAAGAGAAAACAGAGGAAGAAGAAGATGATGAAGAAGAAGAAGTTGAACTAAATGGAATGTGGGATTTCATCCTACCAAATGAAGAACAACATGAAGATTTACCTGTGAGTACAAGGAGAAAAAAGACTACTAAAGCAACACAACCAAATCAACAACAAAATATTTCAACTCCTGCTAAGGATAAATCAGTAAGCAAAAATTCTACTTCAAAGGCTACCCAAACAAGTCCAGTTACTTCAGATACTCCACCTAAATCTAAGATAATGGTAGTCTCAGACACTGTTGAGTATAATGCAGTTGAAGATATGAAGAAAAATAGGGCCAACATTTCAATTCACAAGCTTACTAAATTAAAGCAGCAATAGAAAATCTTACTTAGAGACTTAAATGTGGTTCCTTCTTTAACTTTACCTGCTCCAGTAATAGTACAATCTGCTAATGAAATGGGTAAGCCACCTTCTCCTTCAACTAAAATAGATGCTACGAACTTGATTATGATATGTGATTGATCCATCTCTCATACTCCTCCATTTATCTTAACCTATGATATCTATAATAAAAACTTTCATAATTGTTTAATAGACTCAGGGGATTCCTCTAATATAATGCCAAAATCAGTATGTGCTAAGTTGAACTTAACTCCTCAGAGTTCCCCTGTTCATATAGTGCAACTTGATAGAACCAGAGTAGAGGTAGTAGGAGAAATAAATTTTGTTTCCATCAGATTATCATCAAACCCAAATGTTTCTCAAATAATTGATATACTGGTGGCTGATGTTCCTGAGTTTTACAGCTTATCTTTAAGTCAAGACTGGTTTGAAAAACTTCATGGATATTTTTCAACAGAATCATCGCATATGTGGTTACCATATAATGGAAATCCATATCAAATTCGCGTAGACCGTGAAAATTTCATGAAACATATAGTCACCAATATTGAAGAAGTAAATGAGCCATTATTGGAAACTACTCAACAGGGTCATTTTTAGGAAATTTCAATGCTCAACCATCACCTTTCTTTGATAATGCAGTTGTTTCTGTTAGGTCCCTATATTACTAGTATAGTCCCTTATTGTTGTTAGTGTAACCCCCTTATTGTTATTATTGTACCCTTGTAACCCCCATTTTGTTTTTATTGTGCCCTTAAATTATTATTGTTAGGTCGGCTAGGATTACATTGTGGCCCACTAGGATTACATTATGGCCCCATGGACTCCTATATATAGAAAGGAGGTTTTGTAAATTGTATCATCCAAGAATTGTTCATTTATGTAATGTATTGGAGGCTGCCCCCTCGAAGTGGCTCATTTCTAAGGCGTTGATATCTCTTTTCTTCTCTTTTTGGAGCTGGTTACACAACATTTGGTATCAGAGCTTTGGATTCTAGGGTTTCGCTGCTCCAAACAGGTCATCGTGGCATGTTCGCTATAACTTTTTTTCTACGAAGTTTCAGAAGCTGAAATTTTTAGGGTGCGAAGCTAAAATCCCGAGGAAGATTGTCTAAAAATTTAAAAGCTTGGTTCGCAATATTTTCGTAGATATCATTCAGAAGTTAGGTCTTTTTCAAGCTCCTAAACAGTAATCGTGGCATTTTTCGGCTTATAAAATTTTTCATTTGGCGGTTCATCTGAAATTTTTATGGAAGCTAAAATCTCAGGAAATTTTCAAAAAATTTCCAGAAATAATTCGCAATATTTTTGGAGATAGTGATTCAGGGAAGGTAGTGTTTTTAAAGTTCCCCGACCTCATCTCAAAGAGGTGATCGTGGGAAAATTTCAATAACTCTCTCTCTGAAGATTGGATTGGAGTGCTGTCAAAAGTGGTCACACGTACACAGCCTGTAGTTTCTTCTCTATCAATTTCAGAGACAAAGGACAAAAAATTGACACGTGGCAAGTCGTACAAGTTCTCTCTACTGAACCAGTCCAGAATTAGGTCATTGTGGGAGATTGGACACAACTTTGTCTTGGAGCATCAAAATCAAGTCAGACCTGTGGCATTTTAAAGAAGCTTCAGAGGGTTACTACAGGGCTGAATTTCAGATATCGAATATTTTCAAGCACAGATATAATACAATTTCAATATCGAGCTCCTCAAAAGTGAGAAAAAGGTGTGTATTTTTTTTCCGAATTGCATAAGTCTTGTTTGAAAAATCAATTTGAATTGATTCCAAGGGCATATTGTAGAATAGATATCAGTATTGGGTTCTAAAAAATGCCCCTTAAAAATAATTCAACACCCATTAAGCCTTCAGATGGCTCTACTATGATTCATGAAGATGAAGAATTGCAACATGATCTATCAAAATTGCAAGAGCAGGTGTAACAAATTTCACTCTCGCAAAGAAAAACAAAAAATGACATTGAAGTTTTGAAGAAAGGTGTAAGTCAATGGAATCAAGATGATGGCGGGCAAGCTAAGATGGATGGCATGGAAGCTAAGATGGATGGCATGGAAGCTGGCATGAAATCTAAGATGGATGACATGGAAGCTAAGATGGAAAACATGAAGGATGATCTAAAAGTAGACATGGAAGGTTTGACAAAGTTGATATAAGAAATTTTTCCTAATGGTGAAAATATAGAAGACGAAACTCATGATGAGATCAAAATAAATGTTAATTGTGATTTCATAAACTCTAATGTTGATGGGAAGAACCACCATATTCCAAAGATGGATATGAGGAAGTTTTATGGAAAGGATCCTGTAACATGGATACTATAGATGGAGCAATATTTTGATCTCAATAATGTGAAAAACACACAAAAGGTATGCATTGCAACTTTACATTTAGAAAAAAATACATTTTTATGGTATCAATGGCTTTGATCCCGTAAAAAAATTGTCACTTGGTCAATTTTTACGGAGGAAATGATAGCACATTATGAGGATACAAAGAGCAACTCCTTCTTTAGCCAATTGATAAATCTCAAACAAAAGGTTTTAGTGGGGGAGCACATTGAGGACTTCCAAAAATTGAATATAAGGGTAACTGATATTCCAGAGGAACACAGGATTGATCTCTTCATAGGTACTTTAAAGGATAACATCCAACATGAAGTTCACGCTTTGGAACCTAATTCATTGGAGAAGGCATTCAGGTTGGCAAGAAAAATTGAATGTAAAATTATGGTGACAAGGAAGCCTACCACTCAATTCTATAAAGAAGGAAGTGTTGTTACGCCTAGATTTCCACAACTTACAAGGTTGACACCATAAAAATTGGAAGAAAAGAGAGAAAAGGGCTTTGCTATAGTTGTGATAGCAAACATACTAAAGGTCATAAGTGTGCTGAGAAGAAATTATTTACAGATTGTGAAGAAGAAGAAGACATTAATCAATTCATATCATGTCATCACCTGAAAGGAATTGGGCTTGGGTTCACTCTCAAACTCTCAAGATAACAGACAGATCAAGAAGAAAAGGGTAATAGTGTTGATTCAGAAAATCATAATTTTATCTCCATTGCAAGGTAGCCTTAGCCAAGGAATTAATTGTTTCCTATACCTGAAGCACCTAATGTCATGATGCTGTAAAATGGAGGAACTGTAAATTACTCCTCGAAATGCCATAATATCAAGCTAACCATGGGGGAATATGTATTGAATAGTCTAATTCTTTCCATTCCTATGGGAGGTGCTGATGTTGTACTAGGAGTACAATGGTTACAATCTTTAGGGACGGTAACTTTTAATTTTCAAGAAATTTTCTTGAAATTTTTTTCAGGAGGAAAGGAAGTCGAATTACGGGGTATTGCATGGAAGCCGCCAAAGATAATAAGCTCTAATGTCATGACAAAGCTTCTAAAGAAAGAACAACGAGGTGTAATTGCAAAATTATGCTCACTAGAAGTTCCAACATCAAAATCATCTATTTCCGCAAATCTCCAAAAATGTTTAGACAATCATTCCAAGGTTTTTGAAACTCCCAAACGACTCCCTCCTATTCGTGATCATGATCATGGTATTAATTTGATTCCAAGAAGTGTTCCTCCAAACATCGAGCCTTATATATGTCCTTATTTCCAAAAGAGCGAAATTGAATGTATAATTGCAGAAATGTTAGAGGCAGGTATAATTCAACCTAGTCAAAGTTCTTCTTCCGTCTCCATATTGGCACAAGAAGGATGGATCATGGCGAGTGTCTGGATGACAGGGAGCTCAATAAGCTCACCATTAAAGATAAAATTTCCCATTCAAGATTGATAATTATTGGATGACTTACATGGAGCAATTTACCATTTTGACAAGTTGGATCTTCGTTTCAAGATAATGTCAAATTAGAAATAGTTAATCAAGATAAATTCCAAAAACAACTTTTCAACTCATGAGGATCATTACAGAATTTTAACATGCCTTTTTTTGCCTACTAATGCACCTTCTACATTTCAAGGGTTGATGAATTCCCATTTTCAAACCCTTCCTTAGAAAATTTTAAAGCAGCTTTTTTTATGATATACTAATCTACAAGAGGTCTTGGAAGGATCGTGTTCAACATGTTGACAGGGTGCTCAAACTATTGTCAATTATGTGAAAAAACATCCAAATGTTTCTTTGGAGTACAAGAGGTGGAATATCTGGGTCATATTGTATCTCACGAGGGTGTTAAGGTAGACCCTAAAAAAATTAAAGCTATTAAGGAATGGAAAGTCCCCACAACCATAAAGTAGTTGCAAGGATTGCTCGAGTTAACGGGGTATTGTCGCAAATTTGTTAAGGATCATGGGAGAATAGCAGCATCTCTAACAACATTATCTAAGAAAGATGCATTTTCATGGACTCATGAAGCAACTAAGGCCTTTGAACATCTTAAAGAGGCAATGTGCCTAGCACTGGTCTTAGCTATGCCAGGCTTCACAAAAACCCTTATTGTGGAATGTGATTCCTCAATAAATGGAATTGGTGTTGTTTTAATGCAAGAAGGAAGACCCATTACTTTTGAAAGTCGTCCAATCAAAGGAAAGTATTTACACAAAGCTATTTATGAGAAGGAAATGTTGACAATACTACATGAACTAAAAAAATGGCGACCTTACCTAATGGGAAGACACTTCACGGTAGAAACTAATCATGATAGTCTTAAAAACTTTTTGGAACAAAGACTATCTTTAGAAGAGCATCAAAAATGGGTCACAAAGATGTTGGGTTATGACTTTGAAATAATATACAAAAAAGGGAAGCTAAATGTTGTTGCAGCTGCACTCTCAAGAAAGAATGAAGAGGTGGAAGCATTTCTTTGTGCCATTTCTATTATCCAACCAGATTGGATAACCAAAGTAAGAGATGAATGGAAGAAGGACGAAGAAGTGTGGACACTCATTAAAAATTTGCAGCAAGATCCTAGTACATCCGATACATTTAGTTGGAAAAATGATTCCTTATGGTACAAATATCGCTTATATCTTTCTAAGAATTCCCAACTAAAGCAAAATATTCTTTTGGAATTACACACTTCTCCTTTAGGAGGACACTCAGGATTTTTAAAAACTTACCATAGGGTGAAGAAAGAATTTTTTTGGGATGGCCTTAAATCTGATATTCAAAATTTTGTGGCAAATTTTTTGGTTTGCCGGCCAGAATAAAGTGGAGATTATTAGAAGACCCGGACTTACAGTGGAGTCAGTATCCAAGTCAACGTTGGGAGGAGATTTCAATGGATTTTATCACAGTTTTACCTAAGTCTAAAGGAAAGAGTGTCATCATGGTGGCAGTTGATAGACTTACCAAGTATGCACACTTTTGTGCATTATCTCATCCATTTAAAGCAAGTACAATTTCTATTGCATTTGTGGAAACAATTCAAAAGCTACATGGAAACCCGAAGATTATTGTAAGTGACAGAGATCCCATTTTATAAGAAATTTATGGACGAAATTATTTTCTTGTTTGGGTACTCAACTAGCTCATAGCTCATCTTATCATCCTCAATCCATATCAAACATAGATAGTGAATAAATGTTTGGAAGGATATCTTCGTTGTTTTGTATCTTATAAGCAAGCACAATGGGTCAAGTGGTTACCTCTCGCTAAATGGTGGTATAACACTTCCTTCCGTAATACAGAAAAAAATGAACCCATTTATGGCACTTATGGATATCATCCACCATCCATCACATCTTCTTTAAGGGAAAATTCTAGGGTTCAAGCAGTGGAGGATCACATCAAGCATCAACAAGAAGTTCTCCAACTCTTAAAGGATAACCTAAATTTGGCACAAAATCGAATGAAACAACATGAAGATCAACATCGCAAAATGAAAGAAGTTTGATGTAGACATTGGGTATTTTTATGGCTACAAACTATACAAACAAATGTCCCTCAAGCAAGCTAAGAAGGATAATAAATTATCGCAAAAGTAATATGGTCCTTACAAGGTGTTGCAAAATATTGGTACTATGGAATACAAATTGGAGCTTCCTGCTTCTTCATGAGTGCATCCAATTTTCCATGTTTCATGCTTAAAGAAGGTTATAGGTGAAAATCTTCCAGTTCAAACAGACACGGTAACTCAAGGAGGAAGTTAGAAAAAATCATATTGGAACAGAGTGATCACTAGTACAATAAATGACAAACTACGAATCATCAATTTCGTGAGTATCTCATCATGGAAGAATAATGAGATCAAGATTCACATGGGAGGATGAGAATAAATACAAAAGCACCCTAAAGCTAGGACGAGAGCAAGCGTTGAGGACAACACTTTTTTGAAGGAGAGGGGCATGTTAGGTCCCTATATCACTAGTATAGTCCCTTATTATTGTTAGTGTAACCCTTATTGTTATTATTGTACCCTTGTAACCCCCATTTTGTTATTATTGTGCCCTTAAATTATTATTGTTAGGTCGGCTAGGATTACATTGTGGCCACTAGGATTACATTATGGCCCCATGGACTCCTATATATAGAAAGGAGGTTTTGTAAATTGTATCATCCAAGAATTTTTCATTTATGTAATGTATTGGAGGTTTCCCCCTCGAAGTGGCTTATTTCTAAGGCATTCATATCTCTTTTCTTCTATTTTTGGAGCTGGTTACACAACAGTTTCTCAGATTTAGAATTTTTCCCATACAGATAGTTCCAAATGTATAAATTTTGTAGATAAAACAGTAGTTAATTCTTTATTTTGATGGTTCTAAATATGAATATGGTGCAGGCACTGGTTTTATTTTAATAAACCCGGAAGGAGAAAAAACCATGTTAGCCTGCAGACTATAATTCAAATGTACAAACAATATAGCTAAACATGAAGCATTAGTCCAAGGTTTGTATAAATCCATTGATATTAATATCAAATATCTGAAAATTATAGGAGATTCAGAAATCATTGTTAGACAGGTAAGAAATACCATTCATTGTAATTCTGGACATTTAAAGCATTATCAATCATTAGTCCAAGAATTAGCCATTCATTTCTTAGCCTTTAATATTTCTTTTGTACCTAGGATGCTGAATGCTAGTGCATATCTACTGGCTAATGTAGCATCAAAGTTAATTCCATCTCAAGAATTTAGTCTCGATATATTTTCCATTGAATTAATTTTTTGCCATCTATTCTTGATAATATTACCAATTGGAGAGTATTAAATGATGATTTAGATATCATATATTTCTTAACATCTGAAGGATCTTACGATAGTCAAATTTTGGATGAAAATGAACATGAAATTCAGATTAAGAAATAACAAGACGAAAATCCTATTCCTAAGTTTGTTGTCAAGTTAGAATACCTATATGATCTAAAGGATAGATTTAAAAGAGTTGCCAACTCAAAAACACAAATCTCTACCTTAATATTTGAGTTAGTATATCTAGGAACTGATGAAAAACCTCAAAATGTTAATCTAGGTCTTGATGTATCTTCCGAAGAAATATTATCATTTATCAGACTATTTAGAACGTACAAGAGTTCCTTTTATTGGGATTATACTGATCTTAAAATATATAATAATTCTGTGATTCAACACACAATTCCTATGATCTCAGAAGAAAAACCTATACAACATAAATTGAGGAAGATTCATCAAAATCTGGAAAATCAAATCAAAACAGAACTAAACAAACTCCTCAAAGAAAATATCATCTTTTCAGTCAAGCATTCTAAATGGGTATCAAATTTGGTACCTGTCAGGAAGAAGAATGGAGATATTAGAATTTTCATTGTTTTTAGGAATTTAAACAAAGCATGTCAAAAGGACAACATTCCATTACCAACCATGGAACAAGTACTGCAGATAGTAGCTGGTTCTGAAATTATGTCCTTTCTAGATGGATTCTCTAGATATAACCTAACTCTTGTACATCCAGATGATAGACTGAATACTACATTCAGGATTACATGGGGAACTTACGCCTATCAAAAGATGCCATTTGGATTAATCAATGTAGATGCCACTTTTCAAAGAGCTATCGACACAGATTTTAGGGAGCTCATAAATAAATAAATGGTTATTTATTTATATGACATTATAGTCTTTTCTAAACAAGTAACCAATCATGTGAATGACCTAAAGCAAGTCTTTGAGCACTGTAAAAGGTATAACATCTCATTAAACCCAAAAAAATCATTTTTTACATTAGATGAAGGAAAAATTTCAGGATTCATTGTGTCAAAAGGAGGTATTTATATTGATCCTGAAATAATTAAAGAGATTAAAAGATTTCCTTTCCCTCACAGCAAGAAATCTATGCAGTCGTTTCTTGGTAAATTTAATTTTATTAAAAGGTTTATCCTTAACTTTTCACAAATAGTTTTACCATTACAAAACATGATTAAGAAAAAAATTGTCTTTAAATGGGGACATAATGAAATAGAAGCATTTGATTTGATTAAACAATCCATTGTCAATGCTCCATTCCTGACTACCCCCAATTTTATTAATCCTTTTACTTTATATAATTTTTCATCAGATACATCATACGTTGTTGTTTTAACACGACTTAATGGCCAACAAATTGAAGCACCAATAACATTTTTCAGTTCCAATTTTAAGGTGCAGAACTAAATTATTCATTTGTCGAAAAGCAAGCATTTGATGTCTTTAAGGCTATAAAGCATTTCAGGGCATTTTTCCTAAAAAATCACACCAAAATCATAGTTCCATTATTTGCAGTGAGAGAACTATTAATGCAAAGATAATTAGGAGAGAAAAGGGCTAACTGGGTTATCGCTTAACAAAAATATGATGTAGAAATTAGACCCTTTAAATTGTTAGAGGTCAAGGTTTTTTCAGAATTCTTACAGGAGCATCCCATCTATCATCAAAATAAGATTCAGGTAACAATGTGAAAATATCAGAGGTAAGCCTCAACGATGCACAATCTCAATATGCTGATCTCATATTCTATTTGAAGAATGGATATGCTCCGACCCAAATCAATTACAAAACAAAACGGGCTTTGAGATTAAGGGCTAAGCAATATGAATTAATCAATGATGTATTGTTTAGGATAAATTTTTATTTTTTACTACTAAGATGCTTAGAAAAATCTGAAGCAGAGAAAGTCTTGCAGGAACTCCATGATGGACCAGCTGGAGGACATTTTTGGAGGAAATACGATAGCACACAAAATATTTCATGCAGGTTACTATTGGCCTACACTTTTCAGAGTACATATGAAAGACATAGAAAGCTAGCATTCCCATTACATCCATTCAATATCAAACAACCATTTTAACAATGGGGATTAGATATAATCGATGATATTATTCCTAACTCTTCCAAACAACATAGATATATTTTCATAGCTATATATTACTTTACTAAGTGGGTGGAAGAAATTCCATTAAAGGTAGCCAATTCTGAGAATATCATTGATTTCATCGACCAATATATCATAACTAGGTTTGGCTTACCTACTGCTTTAATTTTTAATAATGCATCTTACTTCTTAGGAACTGCTATGATGGAATTCACAATTAAAATAGGTTTTAAACTTAAGTATTCTCCAAATTATTACCCACAAGGAAATGGTTTAGAAAAATTCACGAACAAAAATTGATTAGAATAATCAAAATAATTATTGATCAAAACCAACGAAATTGGCATAAGTTATTTATATTTGCTCTTTCAGCAGACCGAATAACTCAGAAAGCTTCCATTGGCACTTCTCCATTCAATATTGTCTACGGAAAAGAAGTTGTACTTCCTACCAATGTAGTTATTCCCTCGTTGTCCTTAGTACAATTTATTGATGAATCTCCTTCTTCTTCTTTACAACTTAGACAATGTCAAATTATTAAGTTGGAAGAAGAAAGAGAAAAATCTAAACATACTCATGCACATCATCAAAAAATAGTAAAAGCCTCATTTGATTCAACTTTTTTTACTCCAAAAAAACTTCAAATTGATAATCTAGTATTGAAATGGGACAAAGCGCATGACGAAAAAGGTAAACACACAAAGTTTCAAAAGCTCTGGCTATGTCTATTTCAAATAATTGAAGAAATAGGCCCATCAACATTCTTATTGCAAGATCTATCAGACAAAAGAGATTCTTTGCTTGTTAATGGGTATATTTTGAAAAAATACTTTTCATAGGAGGTAACCCCTTGTATTCCCTTTATACTAGTGTCTTTATCTTTTCCTTAGGAAAATAAAAGTTGCTTAGTATAAATTTTTGGCTTCTCAAATAAATATCTCAAATGATCCTTTTTTATTTATCGCTTATAGAATAAGAAATGTTAAGGAAACAATCGAAATATTTGAAAAAAAAATAGATTTTATTTTTAATGAAAAATGTAATTTCACTGAAGTTATTTATTCTTTCATGAACTCTCATCCTTATATAGCATGATTATTCTGTTATTAGTCAAGAAAAGAATCCTTAACATAGTAAAGATTATTTTACAGAGAAGCAATATAAAACTCAACATTATCATCGAGAATCCTCAAAAGGACCAATGATTCACCCCATCTGGGAAAACTTATTAGTTTTTGAAAGAAATTAAAAAAAATTATAACTAAAAAATCTTAAAAGATAAAAAGTCTCATTAGGAGCTTGTTTAGCATGTTCATATGGAAATAGTTGAACTGACATTACCAGTACTACCTACCAAAATAGGGTAATGACTTGAGATTATATCAAGATGATAAGGGGTCTCATCAAGAGCCAGCTTGATCAGTTTAATTACAACTAGAGAATGAAATTGTCATTATTTGGTTACCAAGCTAAGACAATGGATTTCAAATAAATAAAATATGATGCAAAAAAAAAAAGTTTCAAAAAGGTCAATTTTATAAAGTTAGAATTTATTTTTGGAAATTGTAAGAAACACTGCATGGGACAATGAATCACTACTGGGTAAAAGGTAACCCTGCCAAGAGCTTAAATTGCTTATTGGAACAGAGGCTCTACCTGTGATAAAAGAGTAAATATTTATAAAGCTAATCTATAAGATCCACCTGCTTTATCTTTTCAAACTGAGTAAAAACTGATATAGATTCTCATACTTATATCTTTAAAAGAGGGATTCTTATGAATTGTAATCAAGAGAAATTTTATTTCTTAGTAAGATATTATTTGTTTGAAATTCATTCCTACAGCTATTTTTATTTCAAAAGAGTTTTCAGAAATTTCAAAAAAGATTCAGAGATAGTTGGTTCTCCCAAGTGAATCGGAAATTGTTATGCTATACAACACCCCCCCCATTTATTTTAATAAATGGGGACACTTTAGAAATAAATAGGAAATTTATTTTTATTTTTAAAACAACAAAAATTAGGAAATAAATTTTTCTTAGTGCTTTTCCTCTTTATTCCTTAGTGTGCATCGCAAACAGCATAACTTATAACCCAAAAGACTTGAAACCTAGTAAGTCACACGGGCTGTGAAATACACTAAGCCCTTCCCAAAGTTATATTAGAAAAAAACTTGCAAACACTTCAATCACTTCAATCACAGTTATAATTTTTTTATCGCATCGCACCTCATTTAAACGAACTAACTTATAAAGAAATTTGGTATAAATTGTGATTACACGGACCGGACCAGCCAACAAAGAAATAAACATAAAGCTCTAAAGTGTCATAAAGCACAACCGCTTGACTTCTTGAATGTTCACTTCACATTTCGCAGGAATTAAGCAAAAGCAAATTCATTTACCACATAAGAATAGTGACGTGCGATTTGTGCAAATCGCATTTCACAGAATTTATGGGTAACATTGTAAATGGTAAAAGTTATAAGTTGCGATATGCGAATGAATGGAATTTAATTACTCAAGCATGTGCAATAACTTATGTCATATCAAACCGAAATCTGAGATCCAACGTCTTAAATTGATAGATAGATATTTCACGTAAAGGTGTAAGAAATTTGATTTGAAATGATTATCGATGATTAATAACATTTAATAGAAATAAAGGTTTTAATAGATTCATATCTATTCATTCAAGTTTGATATAAATGACGTATTTGTCTCTCTGTTCCATGTATTTTTAATGTTTTCTTTGTTTTCTTGAAGTTAGGAGATCATTTAACGGAGTGAGGAAAATTGAAATGAACAATAAAGGCAAATAGATTGCTCAAACGTCGTCTACTGAAGACTCAAACATGTCTCCCATGTTTTCAGGCACCACCTGCAACAAGGATTGTGAAATTTCTTCATTGGAGGCAATGTATAAGCTTTTCAAGGACAAAAATCCAAGGGTAATAACCAAAGTCGCTACAACAGACACGTAAGTTACTTTAGATGTGACTTACTTTGACGTTGCATGTTCATTCGTCCATAAGGTAGCCACAAGGCCAAAAATTATCCCTTATACAAACATGGTTAAGTGGGTAATTGACCACTTAAACATAGAAGACAAAACATTCAAAGATTCAAAAGGCAAGAATATTGGATCATTCAGGGCAGAATATTTACATGCAATGTACTATCTACCCTCCCCACAGCAGAACTGTGAAAAATATTTTGTTCAAAGTTTTAGAGCAGAAAATCTAGATCTAACAAAAGTCATAAAGGAATGGAAGGAAGAATAGGGAAAGCTGAAACGAGATAAACTCGGTACCCAAATTCCTTCCCCTTATTGTTATGCTGCCAGTATGTTGTGTATATTATATGCAAAACCTGATACCACTAGGTTTTCTGTAGATTGGGTCCCATTAATTGACACAATCATTAATTATTTAATTCTGAAATGGAAAAATATCCTATCTGATAATTTAGCTAAAAACATCCTGGAGTATAGGAATAAAAGGAGTGTTTCATCTAGAGAAATACCTCCATTTTATATGAGTGCCTATGTTATGGACGCAATTTTCTTTTCTTCTGGTTTTCCTACCATGGGATGGAAATAGACGACCCAAGACCCTACCACAATCCACATTTACCACATAGCCCTTTGGGATTCAGACTTCCATTTGCATTTTTACAAAATTTTACATAGAGTCATATTGCCTGTGCACCAGATGATATTCAATAATAAAGACCCTAAGGTTTCAAAAGAGGCTAGTACAGATATTCTTTCTGTTGCTAGATGACTTGCAGAGGAGAGTTTCACATATGTCAAATCATTTGGGAGTTATGCTTCTCCCCACGTCCTGCCATATTATGTTCCTGACAAGTTACTTGTAAGAGAGATAGCCTACCATCTTGTTAATAGTATTTCTAAACAACTGAAATGTGATAAGTAGGTCATTTGGCATAATTTTCCTTTACAGTGCAGTACTTTTTCACTTTTTGATATTGGTCATGCCTATAAGGAAGTTTCAAAGATTAATCTATTGAATTTGGCAGTGATGCCAAAGTGGCCATATGATCTAAATGATGTAATTAAAAACTACATCACTAAGCTCAAAATAAATCCTTTTGTGAAAGAAATAGATGGTTTTGATGATTTCTTTCAAGGCATGGAAAAGTTTTCAAATCTAATTAAGTTTGCATATAGTGAACTCAACCAAGATGATTTGGAAGCCTTCCAAACATACAGAAATAAGATACTGGAGAAAATTCCTCTTGACTTATTAACTATTGAAGATGTCAACAGACCTAATCCAAGTATTAGCTTGGGTAATGAAGCAAAAGACATGTCTAAGGATGAGTCGAGGCAATCAGAGCATCATTCTCACCATTCGGATAATTCTGAAAATGAGTTTGAATCCAGAAAGGAAAGCTCATAAAAGATAATTGATCAAGTAATCTAAGAGATTTATATGCAAGAGAAAAAAGGAAGTAATGGAACAGAGTCAGCTCCTCAAAAAGTTTAGCACGGTCAAGATACACTTGGTCAGTCAAGAAAGTCCCAACCAAAGAATTTGAATAGTGAATGGGATGATTTTTCTAAAGCAATAAAAATTCCTAAAACGAATCCAAATACTGATCAATCTACTTGTTTTCAAACACTTGAACATTCCCAAAAGTTAGAAGAAATTGTTCTTCCACTACAACAGGTTCCAGAAACTCATGATCGAGAGATCATACCGGCCTACCCTACAGAAAAAATAGTTTTACAAGTTGAGGAAATCCCTTCACTGGATATCTTCTATAGTCCTAGCCATAAGGTTATACTTAAGAGAAGTAAGAAAAGAAAAATTGATGATACAATCTCAAATATTACAAATGAATCTGTTAAAGTTTTATGGAAGGATCCCCTAGCTGATCCTACTAAACATTTAACCAGACTATCACAGTTTCCAGAGGCATATTCTACTGCCATAGTTGATAAAGCTACCAAGGTTAAAATGTAATTAAAGTAGAAGGAAGACATAATAGAAGAACTAGAGAGGCTATTACACCAAGAAAAATCCAACTCTAGTGAGCAAATGAAATCAAAGATGGTGCAATTTCAAATATATTTTAAGAGTCTTAAATTCCATCATCGAGGAGAAATCACTGAGGAGAAAACACAACTAGAAGCAACAATGACCAAATTTCAAAGCCAACCACAGTTAGAGAAATTCATAAAGGAAGCATTAGATGTAAATGTTAAGTTAAAGCAATAAGAAGAAGTATTTTTCCAACAAGCTTTTATTACTGGCTCTTATTGTGACTCAAGTAAAATATTGAACCAACAAGTAGCTATCTTGAAACTTGAATGTGAGAAGATCGAGAAGAAAATCAATCAACACATTCAATGGAAAGCATCTGTAGAAATTTGAATAACTAATATGTTATCCACTGAGATTCTCCTGATCACACACTATTTTAGCTTCATGCATAATACATAATCTCTTCTACCATTGATCATCACATGCGGAAATAAAATCAATTGCATGCACACATTAAAGCCATAAAAATTCACACATATGAACACAGTATGTAATGGGAAAGCTTAAAGCCGAAAACCCCCAACTATCTGTATATTATATATGTCATAGAGATCATGTAACAATCATCATACAAAGCTCCTCACAAGCTCTCAGTATAATCTCCACTTGCTACACACTAATCAGGCCCGATCTTGCAAATCCCATGCACCGATCTTTGCCAGCCTTTAGCCTGCCTCTACTGCGCAATCCCTGCTGAAGAATGCCTCTTGACGAGAATTAATTACCCCAACCTTGCTCACGTAGTATTTATAGGCATCTCTACTGAGTGTTGGATGCAAACCATGCATCACTTAAAGTCACACTTTCCCTTTCACCTATCTTTGCACTAGTCTCCACTGAAACTGTCCATGCACTGAAGTTAACTGATGTATTCTTTAGTTGATTAATGAGTTTATAATTAGTGAATTAATTAATAATTAATTCACACCACTCTCACTAATTGTAACAATTAGTTAAACTGAATACAAATAGCTCAACTATGTTTAGATTAGTTAAACTGAATACAACTCCACTAACTTCCTCAATCAACTCCACCAAACTCTGTCACATGAGTTCTAACTGAAGTATCCATGCAATAGCTCCACATAACCTTCAGGAATAGCGTAATTCCTTCTGTCAGCTCCTGTGCCACATCTGTGCACTTAACTGAAGTGCTCCAAGAGAATAAGATAATGTTTATAATCCAAATATTATTAAGAGCTAATAATATTTGACATATCTATTTTTAGACTGGCAATCTAAAAATAGATTCCGCCCAATATGTCTAAAAATAGAAATCCATCTATTTTTCCAACTTGACCAACCATTCATAAATAGCATCCTGCAACTTATAGAACATGATCCATATGTCTAAAAATAGACTTTGCGACAAAAATCACCTGTGTGGCCCCCACCTAGTTTAGGTGATCACTTTCTAACTAGGATTAGGAAAGATGTTTCAGGATGCCTCCTTCACTATTTCTTGTTGCAATATTCAACACTCCATCTCAACAAGAAATGAATGCTTTGCATGCAACATGAAACTCCATGCATTCGCCCTGCAACCTTCAGAAGCGCCATGCAACTCCATGCATCTGCTCTGCAACTCCTCTGAAACTTAATAGGCTCCAAAAAACTCAATCAGTCTGATGCATATATCACCAAAGTCTTCGACTTCTGCTGGGCCCAAGGTCACATGTCATCAGGAACCACTGCATTGTTGAACTCTTGCACCCATGCACTATGCACTTGCTGTCAACTCTGATTCACGCTCTAGTATTCGACACTTTCACTTTGATCTGCCTGCATCAATCCAACTGATCATGCTACTGCTACGCTGTGGGCACCTCGTAGCTAGGTTCAAATCATGAGATCCACACCATCTCATGAATCCTGCCCAGAAATATCCTCTTGGGATTAATCATGCATGTCGCCCCACCTCTCACTTGGTGGTATAGTTGCATGCACTCCCTCTACCCATCTGGCACGAAATTTATCTACATGAGTGGTTTCTTCCACTCCATGATCCACATCTTGTGGCTTCTCCACATCCCGAGGTTCACTATTACCTACATGCAAAACTTTCTCCCTCTCAAGCATCAATTGCATGTCTTTCTTACACTTCCCAATAGTAGGAAGCTCCGTAGGCATCCCATCTACTTCATGTCTGTAGAGATTATTTGCTCGAATCCCAACCTTCTTGACTTGTCCTTCCTCATCCACACTAACTCCTACACTTCAAAGCTCATCCTTGCAGTGGACAAACTTTGTCAAGTATACTGGAATAGTGTCATTCTTCTCCATTTTTATTTTCCTGAGTTTATCGTAAAACTCAACCGCTTCAATGCTTTGCAATTGCTCCAATGATCAAAATCGCTCTGATACCATGTAGAAATTTGAATAACTAATATGTTATCCACTGAGATTCTCCTGATCACACACTATTTTAGCTTCATGCATAATACAGAATCTCTTCTACCATTGATCATCACATGCGGAAATAAAATCAATTGCATGCACACATTAAAGCCATAGAAATTCACACATATGAACACAATATGTAATGGGAAAGCTTAAAGCTGAAAACCCCCAACTATCTGTATATTATATATGTCATAGAGATCATGCACAGAGCCCCAAAGGCAAAATCACTTCCGCTCTATGAAAATTCGATTTGTTTCAGTGCAATTTTCTCCAAGTAAGTTTGTCAAAACCTGTTTAATGATTTTTAGCTATGGTGTTGTGGTTTAGAAGCGAAGAGATCAAAGAATTGAGTGGTGAAACATAAACCCTACACCCATGTTGCAATCTTCTCCCAAGGGTTTGAAAGGAGGTGATTAAAACTTGAACTTTGGTGCTTAAACTCTCATTCCATTTTCATTTGTGCCCTTGTTATTTCTATCATTGTTATCACTTCTACTACTGTCACACTCTCATACCACAGTCCCTCTCCTATTCCCACTGTCTCGTATCCTTATTCCCTTTTATGCCCATGTGTTAAACCTTCAAATCCTGTCACTTACCATCACTTCCCTTCATTGATAAAATCCTAATTTCCATGACACTCAAGGGCTTCCTTTATGTCTTTGATTTCACTTATATATTCCCATTGCATTGACTCTTGTTCCTAAAACTACCCCCCATCACTATCACTCATTCCCATTACCTATAAATCCCCAAATCCCTAAGTCCCCCAAGCAGTGACTGTCCTCACATTTAAATCTCATTTGACAGTCCTTTTCCCACTGTGATATCTCTTCATAGCACCTTATTATATATGTGGCACACTTGCTCTTGAAAAACAAACTCTTGTTTTCACCATACCTATATCAGCATACACTTGTCAAACACCTTGTTTTTAGCACCATGTCAGAGACAAATTCATCATATGAGCAGGGATATGAGTAGGACAGTGATTCAACCACAGGGCTAAATGTACCGAGGAGGTCTCATAAAAGTGGCAGGCACGTCAGGGAGGAGCCCACTTCTTTGGCTCAACTGCAAGCCTACCCGCTTGCAATGACATGATTTCAGCAACATTCATGTTTTCGGTATTGCGAGATGATATCTCAGATTCAGCACCATGCAGAGTTGGTTCACTTATTTGTCCTACATTTTCGTGATGGTCATGTAAATCTTGCTGGAGTGAACTTCACCTTGACACCAGAGACTATTTCTGAGGCGACCGGGATACCGAACATTGGTGAGGAGTGGAATAAGAGACAACAGCTAGAGAGAGCATATTATGAACCTTACATCAGGCCTGGATATTTGAGGCAGTTGAGCAAAGTATTCCCGTTCCGGTTTCTGAAAGATTCCTATGCGCCATTAATGAAACTCATCATTAGATATTTCAGCTGTGAGGGTAGATTCTCGCGCCTTTATGCATATCATATCAGAATTTTGATGCATTTCATGAGAGTGCGAATGATGAATTTTCCATACTTCATGTGCTGAAACATAGAGCGGATGACTACCCTTGTGCAGAAGAATACTCCAGAACAACAACACAACATCATTTATCATTATGCGCTCATTAAAATCATTGTAGTACATCAGCTTGGATTGCAGGGCATCGCATGGGAAGAGTTCATTTCCCGTGACTTCTTTACAGCCCCCCATCCTCCTCCCAAGATTGTTCATGATGAGGCAGAGCCTTAACATCAATTTGAGGTTCCTGAGACTGAGCCTATCAGTGCTCCAAAGTGTGTGACATATTAGAGAGGCCACAAAGCCTTATTTACAGTAGCACGACGAGTACTATCTCCACCAGGGGTGGAAGGGGTCTCGTTATCTTCATCAGCAGCGCGAGTACTATCTCCACATGGTGTGGAAGGGGTCTCGCCTTCTACATCAGCATAGGTATAGGACAGAGGCAAGAAGCCTATGCACGATGAGGGCCCCTTAGGAGGCCAAGACACTGATTTTATGTTGATCGATGTTGATTCGAGCTCTCCTAGCTCAAAGCTGAAAGAAATCATCCAGGAACAAAAAGATGAGATTGAAACTTTGACCTTGAAGTTGTAGAGAGCTCAGTGGGTTATATATTACTTGGAGCAACGGAATAAACAACTGGAAGATCAGCAGACACTCATAGAGTTGCGGCAAATCCGTGAAGACCGTGAATTGGCCCGAAAGAGACCAAGTGACATGACACCATTTGAGCAAGAGACTTGCCTTACACACGTCAAAATTCACCTGGAGAAGCTCTTGGCGAAGGCCAATAGGGACAAAGACATGCTCAGACATATGAAAAATCACTACTGGGCCTACACACACGTTTGCAGAGCAAAAATGAAGATCTTGAAGGTGAGGTTGAGAAAAGCACTAAAACGTCGGAAAAGGCTGGATCCACTCCGAATCTTGGGTGAAGCTTCCTTGGCTAAGCATGAGACATGATGGGAGAACTTCACTCCAAATTTCAGCAAATTTGGAGAAGATTTTGTCATTTTGAAAATTTTGGTTGCAAAACGGGTTTTTCCGCCCGACGCGTCGTGCCACCCGACGCGCGCTTATGATTGGGACATCTTCTGGAGGAAAACTTTGCATTTTTGGGTTTTTCATGATATATTATGTATGTTCAGGAATGGCCAAGAGATTTCATGAATTTCTGGGTGGTCTTAAAGGTCAAAAACACTCCAAAAATGGCCTTTCTGCCACTTTTTGCACCAGCAGGAACCAGTCTTGGGAGATTGCAGTTTTGGAGGGGAAAATGACATCCAAATTGAAAACTTATACTTGGGTTGGATGTTAGACATCCAGGGCTTTCCAACAAGCTATCATGAGCTCAATTTGAACTTCAGGAAGTGCCTCAAAACCAGGCTCAAAGTGGTGCGACGCATAGAGAATTTGGGCGCGACACAGAGGAATTTTGCCCAAATTTCACTTTTCAGCTCAGAAATTCGGCCAGTTTTGACTAGTTTTACTTTTTCATGTGATGATTGACCTACCATGATGTAATTTGATGAATATGATGTAAATTTGGCATGTTTTTACTTGTTCTAGAGGATTCATTCACTAAAAAGGGAAAATTAAGTGAATGGATCAGTTTCCTAGCATATAGAGGCAAGTTGTTTGGCTACCTAGATTTCAGTTCCATGTTTAGAATTGGTTGAAACAACTCCTAGAAGGATGAGATCGAACCCTAGAGGCATGGGAAGGAGTTAGGATGGTCTATATATTGTATTTTCTGAGACATTTTCAGGGTGGGATACTTGGGAAAAGTTTGGCGCCACATTGTACATTCATTTCATATTTTTGGCAAAGGAAAGACCAGAGTTTTGCAGCACTTGTTGGGATCCTTGTGGCTTCTGAGTTTTGATGATGTTCTTCTTATGTTATTGTAAGTTTAATTAATGTTATATGTATGCCATTTCCCTTCTCTTTACTTCTGAATTAAACAAATGAGTAATTGAGGTAGAATTCATTGATTTGTTGGTGCTCTGCCTTAGAATTTTGTTTAGTTTTATATGTTTTTCGTCAGTTTGAAGAGGATCCTTGCACTCTCTTGCACTCTTCAGCTCCTCAGAAGTCTTTTCTATCCATCCATTGAATCTAAGACATCAAATTCATTTCCTACCCTGCCCCAACTTGAACTCTGCAAGAATTTTGCCTCATCCCCAAGCCCAAAAATTATTTTTCCCTTTTTCCAACAAAAACCCCTAAAAATCAAAATCAAACCCTCTTATTTGTTTATCTAGCCTAAGATCAGTTGTTGTTTTAGTCATATCAAGCCCCTTTGAATATTTTCATCGATATTGACCTGGAGAGAGCCCTCTCCTGTCCTCGTAGGGCTAGCTACGAGGCTGAGCGTGGTTTGGTGTTGTCCTTCTTCTGCCTTATTTCAGCCTAAGGTGGATTTAGGCACTAACAAAAATTACGTGGGTAGTAGTACAATTGGACCCGGTGGAAGGAGAATTCTATACAGAACCAGTGCATGAAGAAGAGGACATGGATCACATCTATAAGTTAATTGTGTTGGATGAAGATTGGATCAATCCCACGGCTGATGGAGTACTTTGCTGGGAGAAGGATAGCAAATGTTTCTTTGACTCTGATGGAGAAATGGAAAATTCGCAAAACTAGTTACATGATGTATTTGCGCTGTGATGGCTTAGGATCACACGGGACTTCCGATGCATCTCCTCCGAGGTAAGAGAACTGCCCTACTTTGATGGTTATATTAGTATTAAGCAGTTTCTGCGACCATTTGAAGATGAGGTTCCAAGAGAGCGAAGGCTATGGGCCCTTGATCTAGCCATGCACGCAACACCTGCACGGTGGTGGGACACGCATAAGGGGGCGTTCCAAGATTGGGAGGAATGTCGAGATATGATGATCCTGTGATTTGAGCCTCTGACTGACATGCGCGTCAAGACGTTACTTGGACCAGGGGATCCACATGAACATCTGTTCGCTTGGATGGAGAAATGGTGGGACTAAACTACAGAAGAGTGGTTTCACTTGTTTATTCATGCCCTGGGACCAATTCCCACCGCATGGTACTTAGATGTGGAGCTATATCAATGCACTCGCCACTGGGAAAACTTAAAGGATGGATTTATGGGGACAGTTGGATTAATAGGAGGAATAGCGGTGCTCGACAAAGCTCTACAGGATATAGATACCTTTGTCTTTGGTGAATCCAACCCGTACGTAGCATTGGAGATACCAACATGGGAAACACAAATGCAGGATATTTTCAACTGCCGCAATATCACCATAGAAGAATGTGATGAAGATCCGTGCAATGTCTCTATCCCAGAGTCAGAAGGGGAGTGCACAGTTTCAAGACCTCCATTACACACTGTGGATGTTATGAAGCCTCTGAAGCTGCTAGAAGTTAACATTGGAACGAAAGAGAAACCCAAGTTGGCTAAAATTGGGGATTACTGGGATGATGAGATAGTAGGCAAGGTTGTGTAATTACTCATAGAATATCAAGACTTATTCCTGACAAAGTTCTCGGAGCTTAAGGGGATCACGGGGGACTTAGGGGTTATGCGTATCATGTTGAAACCAGATGCGCGCCCTATGAAGCAGTGCCCTTATCGGCTGAATCCTAAGTATAAGTAGAAGGTTAGGGAATAAATCGATAAAATGCTCACCGCAGGTATCATCGAACCGATAAAAAAGTCAAACTGCGTGAATCCCATAGTGGTTCAAGAAAAGAAGACGAAAGGGGAAAGCCACATCTGCGTGGACTTGCGCAAGTTGAATGATGCCTACATACATGATCCTTTTCCAACACCATACTCCGATGAGATCCTGGATAACGTAGGAGGCTAAGAAGCGTACTCATTCACTGATGGGTTCTTAGGATAGCAACATCTCAGAATCTCACTTAAAGATCGCAACAAAACTACGTTTTCTACCGAATGGGGATCCTTTCAGTATACGGTCATGCCATTTGGACACAAAAATTCCCTTGCCATCTTCTCACGAGTAGTAGTTGCAGTGTTCAAAGAGTTCATCCATAAATTTTTGGAGGTGTACTTTGATGATTATTCTGTCTTCAACTTAGTAAAGGCGCACGTTTCAAACCTGTGCATGATGTTGGATGCCTGTAGGAAGCACTAGATTTCTGTGAATATCAAAAAATGTATTTTCTGCATACCCTTCAGAATCTTGCTTGGACATATAGTTTTCCGACAAGGGTTGATGGTTGACCCTACAAAAGTTGTAGTTATCATCAATCTAGCAGTACCTACAACTGAGAAATAGCTGTGTTCGATCCTCGAACATACGGGCTACTATAGAAAGTTCATTCAGGGATACGCGCTGATCACAACACCTGGAAAAGCTGGTTAAGAAGGATGTGTCATTTTTTTGGGATGACGAGTGTCAAAGGAGCTTTGATCTACTCAAGGAAAATATGGTCTCTACGCCTATCCTTAGTTTTCCTGATTGGGCGAAGATATTTCATGTTCACAATGATGCATCCCGAATCGCCCTGGGAGTTGTCCTTACGCAGCCTGGAGATGGAGACATTGATCACCTAGTTGCATTTACTAGTCGAAAACTCTCTGGTGTGGAGCAAAACTATGCTACCATGGAGCGAGAAGGATTGGCCATGGTCTATGAATTATAGAAGTATCGGCACTATATGTTAGGAGGAAACTTCAAAATGTTTAAAAATCATTTGGCTTTGAAGTACCTAGTGAATAAGCTTGTGTTGGGGGGGAAATCTGCCGATGGCTTTTGTTATTCCAGGAATACGACTTTGAAATCATTTTCAAACCAGGGAAGTTTAATGTTGGGCCAGATCACTTATCCCGAATTGAGAGTGGTGAGGAACTGACCAACCTGGAAGAAGGATTTCTTGACGCGTAGCTATTCACTATTAAGGTAATTGATGCACATGTCGCTAACATAATTCAATTTCTGACAATAGACTTGGCACCTGTGGAGTATTCGGTGCAACAGAAGAAGGAGTTGGTAGCATGTGCTACGGATTTTACCATCATCGTAGGACACCTATATAATATGGGAGTAGATGAAGTGCTGCACAAGTATGTCCTGGAGCATGAATGACATGATATCTTGGCAGAAGCCCACGATGGAGTAGAAAGAGGTCACTACACAGGGAAAGAAACGACGTAGAAGATCTTGAGAGATGGATTATGGTGGCCCACCCTACATAGTGACTCTCACGACTATTGTAAGGCCTACGATACTTTCCAACACACTGGAAGGCCGTCCCAGAGGGATGAAATGCCCCTTCAACTGAAAATGACCCTACAAGCATTTAACAAATGGGCCATCGATTTTGTAGAACCTATCAACCCTCCCAGAAAAACGACAAGTGTACGTTACTGTATCACTGCCATTGGCTATGTAACTAGGTGGGCCAAAGCACATGCGGTGAAGGATTGCACTGCAGATACTACTGTGCATTTCATATTTGAGCAGATTCTAACTAGATTCAGGTGTCCAAAAATCCAAATGAGCGATAGAGGTACGCACTTTATCAATGAAAAAATATAGGCCTTGACAGAAGAATTCTAGATCCATCACACGAAAAGCACTCCATATCATCCTTAGGTGAACAGAGCGGTTGAAGCATTCAATAAAATCTTGGATAATGCACTGACAGGGAAAACACCATTTAGGATGGCCTATGGCAAGGAGGCCATTATGCCTATGGAATATATTGTTCCTAGCCTACGCATCGCAGCCTTCACAAATATGGCAGAGTATGATATCATGGAGGAGCGGTTAGCACAATTTGTGGCTTTGGAGGAAGACCGTTTCTTTGCTAACTTCCATTAGCAGGTTCAGAAGGCACACGATAAGGCATGGCATGATCAACATATTCATCAAAAGATCTTTACGGAGGATAACTTAGTCCTACTATATCATAGCCAATTTTCGCAACACCCAGGGAATTTCCAGTAGCACTGGCTTGGGCCCTATATAGTTAAGGAAATCACGAAGGGTGGAGCTGTGTAGTTAGCTACCCTACACGGCAATATGCTACCCATATATATCAATGAAAGTCAGCTCAAGCCATATCGAATCAAATTACTATGTATCCGTAGTAGTTGTATGAAGTGGGGTATACCCACCAAGGAAGGTAAGTCCAGCAGGTACCATGCAATGCACAGGAGGCAGCCGCAGGATTGGAAGCCAGGAGGGGTGCGCCGGAGGCACAGAAATAAACTCAGAATGTAGTAGGTGTGTTGGTCACACGAGTGTACACTGAGCGTATAGGAGGTGGCCTCCATCCTTGCATACGTAATTCAGTTAGTAGGTCGGTGTGAGAAAGGGGTCTACTTCAATTGGTCCCAATATTTGTGCAATGAGTTTTTGGCCAATGTCCACGGATCCCAGGAGCAGGGATGGGCATTTTTCTATTCTTGGTTGCTCCTTCTCATTGCATTGATAGCTTGGGAAGCACTTGAGGAATCAATCCTCTCGGATCTCACCCCCGACATGTGCGAGGGGGCCCAATATGCAAACTTATGGGATTCTAAGGATGCAAAACATATCGAGGACAACCAAGTCTTCTAAGTCCTCTTCCAGAGTAGCTTTGTAGCAACCATCAATTCCCAACCATGGTTGTCCCCAGCAGTGTATGACAAGCACAAGAGCATCACGACATTCCAGTTCACCATGCACAATGTCCAAATTAGAGAACGCAAGGATAAAGCTTGGGTCTCACTCCCATCTCTGGCTGTAGACGAGGATATTGATCGCGTAATGGCTACATGGCCTCTACAGTGGAAGCTTCAGTTCACATCAGGTGTGGTAGGCACCATAGGAGCAAGTGCTATGAAAATCACCCCCACCACGACCAAAGAAATTGGTGCCTCAAGCAAAGGCCTAGAAAAAGTAGGAAGCATCAGCTCATAGAAGGATGTGCAACCGAAACCAACCACTGCAAAGTATGCACAGTAGAAACAGACCACCGAGAAGGATGTTGAAGGAGAGTCTCAACTAGATTCATCGCCTGACCTAGGTACAGAAGGACTGGATGTGGGAGGAACTGCCTCCCCTCGAGGCATGAAGCAAACAAGTGAGTCTGTCAAAGGGCCACGAAAGAAGTAGCGCTCTCAGCGCACGGAACGTGATGAGAAAGTTACCCTAACCGAAGGGGACCTCAAGAAAATTTCTGACACGGTCACTTTGGCCATAGAAGATAGATGGATAGCCCTAGAAGAACAATAGAAAGCTTTGATCGACACCCTTCAGGATGAGCTCCGTGCTCTACAGTTGAAGACAGACATGTTGTAGACGAGTGTGATTCAGGTAAAAACGCCCTCAGCAACTAGCAGTCAGAAATAGTTACAGCAGAAAGCCGCCTTTGTTCCTTACCTGGCATAACCCTTGTGATTAGTCCACCCAACTTGGGAATGAAAGTCCAGGCCGGTGCAGAAGTACAGTAGGATTTAGCCAGGCTGCCACATGAGGTATTTCAGGTTCTCCACACCTCGCTTTAATAAATTCACCATCGGGACCAACAAGTGCACCAACATCTCGGTGTGGTTGAGTAGACAATTGTGGAAAAGAATTTTGAAGTGTCCCTCGCACCGTGCAGCAAACGAAGCTGGAACACTTAATTCACAGACTCGGTGCGGATGTTATAGAATAAATCTCGGCCACAACCACCCCCAGGCTAAGATTGAGGGGTTGGTCGAAACATTAAAGGCCTCCAGGATGGATATTCAGGTGGTTAAAACACATATGGAATAGCAGATCACAAATTTCCAGGCTAAGATGCAGCCAGAGACACCACCGAAGGTACTGGCCCAACGAGTTGCGTTGGTTACCGCAGCTAAAAATGTGATTACAAGACAGATCGCTCAAGGCGCCCAATTACTAGAAACAACATGTATTTATGGACCAAGGTCTAGAACAACCCGATCTTGCGAGAAATCAACCAAAGCCTGTGATAGAAGGAAGAAGCCAAAAGGAAGAAGCATTCGAGAAGTTAGAAGCCACCATGCCCACTTTGGTTCCTGCTCAGCGATTGGCATGGCTACGAACTAGCCACAACCTCCAAAATGATATTGATGAACTCTACCATAAGAAGAAGGTTCTCAGTGACCGCCTGAAGCCTTGGGCCGACGAATCCCTCAAGCTCTCACAAGATGTTGATGATGTTTTTAAGCAGCTAAAGAAGACTCTAGAGAGCATCACCGCTGCAATAGAAGGCCTGACTTCACAAAAGTTGGTAGACATTGTGAAAAATATTGTTGCTCAGAGTGAAGGTGTGCTACCCCCACTAGTCGAAGAAATTAGACTGTTGCAGGCGCAGGTGGAGACCCCACCATCACAGTGACTCAGGACGAGTCACAAGATTGTGTTGGGGTACTGTTGGAGCAGGGTCCCCTAAATCTGTGAATTTTGTCCATTTTTGTATATTTTTGGTATTATTTAGTCTAATGCAAGGGTTTTGGGGTGGGTCAAAGCCTCGATGCATTGTAATGGGTCAAGGGTAGACCAAGAGTTTGCAAACCACGGTTTATGAACCATTGGATGCATAGGCTAAATCGATATAAGTAGATGAACATTTTGAGTCTTAAGGTAGGAAAGAATCAAGATTGATGCTAAGAACAAATTCTTAGATCTTTTGTTGGGTTGTTTGGGTAAGGACTCCTGCTGGCTATGTGTGCAGAGATCCTCAAACCTGCTGTGTGCGCAAGCGATATTTTGGGATTGTAAGTGGATTTTAATATTAATATATATGCGAAGTACTGTTGGATACCCGACACTATCTAGATCTGTTTGGTTATGATTGATGCAAACCTAGGCTATATGATTAAGATGTGAAAGCGACTATTTAATTGTTTTGAACTATGAAAGTATCTATGTTTCTGGTATACGTATCTATTGTCTGTTAATTTCTGCGATTATAGTGTTTTGTGCTAATAATTGGTATTACACACGTGGATGCGGAGGTATTCACTAGATCTATGCATGAGAATAGCTCTGTTATACTGTGGATTATATTGTCACTAAGTCTGCGAATAGATTTGTTTAGTGCGAACTCGATAAGCTTGGAAAGCAGACCTGCTTGACTTACCTCTACTCTTTCAGGGTGCGGAAATCTGGTTCGAGCACCCTCCCATACTACTTCGGGTGAGACTTTGGCTTGCAGAAGCAGGTCACTACCGAAAGGGCTAGAAGTATAGGGGTTTGTTGGCAAACCTTAACCTCCAAACCTAGGTCATGACCCCTCGAGCCAACAGATGGTGATTCAGAAATACTTTATTTTTTAAGGTAGATTTCAAATGATATATCAATACCGCTTCAGATTGTTGCTTCATTTCATAGGTAAACAACCTCTAGATTTACCATTTTTTTTTTGTTTAGGGGTTTAGGTAAATTGGCTGATAAGGTGAAATCTAAACTTGAATTCATTAATATTTTTATTTTTCACCATGGTTTGATAAAATTTTTAGTTATGGAGGAGTTAAATAATTTAAACAGGGATTGGTTCACTTTTCTGTTCTTGATTGGGTATGATCTAGATATCCTCACTCCTACAAATACACCTAGATCAAAGGAAAATACTCCAAGGAAAGATAAAGAATATATGGCTGAAATAGAGTTTGAACATGAGGTGGAAGTGCAGACAAAAGTGAAACCCATGGTGGGGCCTATGGAGGTAGAAAATTATTAGTTTCAGGAGACAATGATGCCTAAACAAACCCCTACCAGCAGTAAAGTCAAAACTGATACAAGAATCCATAAAAGGATCACTAGAAGTCAAACAAAAGGGAAAGGCAAGCTAGAAGATATCTTGCAAGTAATTGACATTGAGGAATCTCCTGTTGTGAAGCATTTAGAAGTTAAAGGAGAAAAAACCAAGAAATATAGTCTTAAATATTAGAAACTACACTTTTCCAAAGAAGACTCAGGTTTTGTTTTTAAACCTAGGAAGCCACTCACTAGGTCACAACTATCAAAGGGAGAAAAAACTGAGAAGTTGCATAAGGAACTATAAAAGGAGAAACAACCAATAAGGGAAGAAATAATAGAGTTATCTCCAACATAGGAAGAGGTGATCAAGACAAGGAAAGGAAAAGAAAATTTTCAAGAAAATTTTGAACTGGAGATTTTAAAAGAACAACTTAAGGAAGCTAGAGAAGAGATTTTAGAAACTAAGTTGTAGTGAGAAGACTTTAAACAAGAGAGGCAAGATCTCACAGATTTCAAAAAAGAAGTGAGAAAATAGATATATTTTTATGATGAGGTTGTAGAGGGGTCAAGGAAGATTTTGAAGAGGACACTACCTTCGCACATTATGATGAAACATCTCTTCAGGAGGAACAGGTGGTTGCAATCAGAAAGAAGGAAACTACAAACCCAAGTCATAGAATTGGAAATACAAATGGAGATGGTGCAAGAAGATTTGAAGAAAAAAGGTTTAAAGATAAGTGTGATGGAAGATGATCCTGTTTCTCCTTAAAAGATGGCAAGACACACCTTTTTTGGCCACATTTTGTCTTAGGATATCATATCAAGTCATTTACAGGGTTGAAAGCATGTTTTCTGAGTTAAGGAGAAAAAATGCAAAATTTGGTGAAATTAGACAAGTTCATTGTGAGCTTCAGGCATTAGGGGAATTTTGAGGTCTAAAATGAGCCTCCTAAGGAAATTATAAAATAATAGTGGAAATAATAAAATATTATTTGATTACATCATCAACTTTTAAAGGGAAGAAAGAAAAAACTACTTTTTCAACTCGTATTTTCAACTTATCTCCCAAATGTTTTACTCAAATTTAGAGTGGGAGTCACTCGTTGGATGCAAAATTTAATTCCTCATCCAAGGAGTACCCATGTTGAATACTTTCGGTGGACCCTGCTACACTAAAAATGATAAATACTTGAAAATCGTGTTTGCAATCACTTTTTTTCATGTAATTCTCATTTTTCATGTAGCAGGATCCATCGAAAGTATGAAACATGGGTACTCCTTGGATGAGGAATTAAATTTTTCATCCAACGAGTACTTCCACTAGAAATTTGAGTAAAAAATTTGGGAGACAAGTTGAAAAAGTAGATTTATTATTTTATTATTTTTTAATATTTTTACCCTTTTACTTAAAAATGGTGAATCATCCCCCATGATTGATATCATCATCTTGAATCCTATTGGTTCTTATAAAGTTTATTTTGGTTGTACATTTTTCTTAGGAGGCCCATTTTAGACCTCAAAATTCCCCTAATGCTTGAAGTTGAGTTTTCACTACAAACTCGTTGTGTAGTTTTTTGAATCAAAACTTCCCAAAAAATATCATGCCAAGGGTAAATGAAGACATTTTGTTACCTTTGCATACCCAATGAAGACCCTATCATAGGCAGAAAAGTCAAAAAAGTTATAGAAGGTGTTGTAATGAAAATGCTACGAACTTCCCTAAAATACTATGTTTTTCTAGCGTGTTAAATTTTTTGTTTTTTTGAGGCATTTAATGCATTTCAGGAAGGAGATGAGCCATCAAAAGATATTGTGAAGTGTCATTGTGACATATTTTGATGAAGACAACTCAGCAATACACTTCATAAGGTTGACATGGATGACAACACATCACTTTTTCCACCTGACCAATGGAAATATCATCATCAAATTCAGTATATCATGACCTAAAATCCAGTATGACATTTTGTCGCCTGAACATGGTTGTTTGACCTAAAAAATGTTGTTTGGTTCGATAGCCATCATTAGCATAGGTTATTAAAAGTTCTTGTTGATGCAGTTAATAGAGATAGAGTCCTTTTTTATTACAAACTCCTTCAAACATAATTATCTCTATTTTTTCTCAATGTAATGGAATCCTTTTCGGATTAGATCTCTAGATCAGTTTCAAGTGTCTAGCCTAGGTGGAAGACCAATGTAAAAGGGATTTCACTCTATAAATAGGGGATTTTTAGAGTTAGAGAGGTTTGATGGATGTAATGATCAGAGCTACTATTGTAATATGTTTTTCACTTAGTTAATATATAGTTGCATAAGTATTTTATTCAGACCTAAGATTTTGATTGAGTTTTTATAAGTTTGTGTCTGTTTATATTTTTGAATGTTGATTCATCTTACTTATACATAAATAATTGGAATTCATAAATTCTTATGCTCCAACTTCCTTATGTATTATGTTAATTGTCAGAGTTATTTTATAAAAGCTCATGTGCCTTAATTTCCATGAATGATACTCATTTGTAATTGAATTTCCATAATGACTCCATGCCCATTGGTAGCCCTCACTCATCTTCCACTTGCAAAAATGATCTAAAAAACATATAATAGTTATTCATATTGATTTTAAGCTTGTTTATTTAATATCTTACCTTTTTCTTGAGAGATCCCTCTCTGGTTGGAAGAACCAACTTCCAACCCCAAGTGGTTTGAAATAGTCACACCAAATTGACTGTTGAACAGCCATTAAAGAACTTTTGAGGTCTAAAATGGGCCTCCTAAGATAAATGTACAACCAAATTAAACTTTATAAGAACCAATAGGATTTAAGAAGATGATGTCAACAATGGGGGATGATTCAGCATTTTTGGGGTAAAAAGGTAAAAATATTAAAAAAGAATAAAAGAATAAAACTACTTTTTCAAAATGTATTTTCAACCTATCTCCCTAATATTTTACTCAAATTTCGATTGGGAGTACTTTTTGGATGCAAAATTTAATTCATCATCCAAGAAGTACCCATGCTTCATACTTTCGATGGACCCTGCTACACGTAAAATGATAAATATATGAAAAAACATGATTGCAATCACTTTTTCATGTATTTCTCATTTTTCGTGTAGCAAGGTCCATCAAAAGTATGAAACATGGGTACTCCTTGGATGAGGAATCAAATTCTGCATCCAACAATTGTTCTCATTCGAAATTTGAGTAAACCCATATGGAGATAGGTTGAAAATATGAGCTGAAAAAGTAGTTTTTTCCTTTTTCCTTCTAAAATTTGATGATGTAATCAAATCTTACTTTATTATTTCCATTATTATTTTATAATTTCCTTAGGAGGACCATTGTAGACCCAAAAATTCCCCTAATTCCAATTATTTCCAATTTTGTGATAACAAGTGGCATACCTCGGTAGAAGATGCAGAGACTTTTGTCCATTGAACACTTTAAGGAAAGTGCCTCTGATGAGGCAAACTAATCCGCTATCTCTGAGATGGCTTTTGTTTCCCCACGTGACATGTAAGGTGGATCTTACTCAATAGTACACTTGTATAATGGAATGAGGAAGTGATTAGTCAACCTTTCCATTAGACCTTTGTGGCTACACTCCGAAAGCAGCTTACAGTAGATGTGCACGACAAACTCTCTTGGTGTCCAGGTCCAATTCATGTGAGGAAATGAATTGTGAGAAAACATTTCATCCAATAGGTAGGAAAACATGTAAAATATAGATTTATTTCCCTTGAGAGATTCAGGGAATTAGCTACATGGATCTTCAGCTGTTGAGTCAAAAATTCTGACCAGTTTAATGGTTTTCCTTCGTTCACAACCTGATTCAGTAAGAATGCCCACCCTCCAGGGACGGTCTCAGTACTCTACTGACCATAGATTCTTCAACATAGCAATATCATGAGATGATATGCCCTACTAAGAGATTTTTTCTTGTATGTGGTGGTGGGTATTTGATGAAACTTTGTTGGCTCTCTTGCCTGGCTTTTGAGAATTTCCTTTGTTCTCAAGTAACTAGTGGTGGCATAGAAGTAAGAATCCATGAGAAATTCTGATAGTAATGGTACATGAGATGGTAATCTGGTGCCAGAAAAGAAGAAATACTTTGTTCGCTGGCATTGTTTAGAGTCATAGTTTTGGAATATATATGCGAAATTATCCAAGTGACAAATTTTGCACATGGTAATGTCGGATACTTGCACGCAATATTATTGTTGGAACGGGGTTCCCTAACCTACTCTTTTGGTACATTTTTGTAAAATTCGGTCCTGCGTAGGGGTTTTGGGGTGGTTCAAAGCCCCTAATTAGTTGTAATGGGTTAAAGGGTAGCTCTAGGTTTCACAAACCATGGTTTGTAGACCATCGGATAGCAAAGGCTAAGATGTTGTAAATAGATAGATAGTTGGGTCTGAAAGGTAAGTAAGTTAATAGATTGATGCTACGTGCAAACTGTTAGATATTTTTGGGTTGTTTTGGGTAAGGAATCTTGCTGGCTATGTGCATGGAGATCCACAGTCCTGCTATGTGTGGACCCAGCTAGGCTGTGTGCGCGGGTTGTGTTTTGGTTGTAATTGGATCTGAATGTTAATGAATTCAAAGTATCGTTAAAGTATTTGTGTGTTATCTGAATTGGTTATGTTGACTATTGAAGCGCGTCTGTGATGCCCATTTAAGCTGCGAATGTATCTATTATAAAATTAGTATAAGTATATCTGCAATATGATATTGACTGCTATAGTAATCTGTGATGGTATTTAGAAATGCGCATGTGGATGTGACTATACTGAGTAGATCTAATAGATTTATTATGGTTATATGCTGATTACATGGTTAAAAAGGCTGCAAATAGACTGATTCTATGTGAACCTAGTAAGTTATAACACAGATCTTCCTCGAATTACCTACTCTCTCTCAGGGTGCGGAAACCTAGTTCCAACACCCTCCCATACTGCTTCGGGTGAGACCTTGGCCTGCGCAAACCTTAACCTCCGAACCTGGGTCAGGAACCCTCAAGCCAACAAATGGTTCAGTTACTTGAACTAGAAGCATTTTGAGAGAGAGATCAGGTAATGCCACGAGGTCCTTGGAGACCTGAGAGGGTGGCAATTGAAGACTAGTTTGAAAGACAGATTCATGAGTTTGTTGTAAAGAAGAATCACAGTGCGAAGTTGACAGTTGGGAAGTGGAAGAAAAAGTACATATTCACTGAAGTCTATGAAATTTTCTTTGTAACCTTTCCGCACGAGCTTCAGGGGTGGTTGGAAAGGCTCGTAGAATTCCAGACGTGTTGGAAGGGCGATCAGGTTACACAGTGGACACCAGAATTGATTCAACAGCTTGAAAGACTGACAATATGATCACCTATACTGTATATTAGTGAGTAGATAGTGTGCTGGGAGGATTCTTGAAAGAATTCACAGTCGACCAATTTTTGTCCTACTCTGAGGCAAAGCAGAGGTTCTTCAAGGGTTTCTGGGGTAAGTTCTTAAAAAAACTCCCTTTTTCAATCAAAATATTACTATGTGAAAAAGGCATTATGTGTAGCCATACTGATTGAATGACCTCTGATCTGAGTGAGAGCACAACACGAAGTGGTAAGTACTACCGAACTAATCAAGAAGGAGATATATCCATCTACAGTCCATTGATAGAATCGGCTAGGCATAGTCCTCCAGCTACACCACCTTCAAGTCAGCATAAGGGTAAGAACTCACCCATACCTCCGACGCCACCAGAAGATGATATGGCCATGCACATGAAGCTACCTACCTTCAAAGGTGTAGGAGACGAAGATATGGACTGATTTTGGTTTTTCACAGAATCAGTATGGACTGCGCAGAATGTGGCTACCAACACTATAAAGAGAGTGCAACTATCAATCGCCTTTGAAGGAAGGGCCTTGGATTGGTATATGGGGTACATAGGATAGCACGTGGATCCATATATCCAAGAGATTAATACATTATTAAAACAACAGTTTCAGAAGCCTAAGTCCTACTCTCAAATAGTGGTCAACTTGAAAGACTTTAGACAGGGACCCACTGAATCAGTATGGGAAGTTGATCAGCGGTTAAAAAAGGTTATCAGAGATTGAAAATTTTAGAATGATGATAGGCAGCACAAGGAATGATTTATCGCTATGTTTTTGCCTCACCTGTGTGGACCCATGGGTCAATAGTCGATTTCAACACAAGAAAATGCCTTGGAGATTGCTATGAAACTAGAGGTTTCACCAAGAGACGATGTTCAGTTTGGGGTACAGCAGATCCAAGGATATCTGGAGGTAATGCACATAGAAATACAGATTCTATGAAAAGAACAGGGGAAAGAGGCTAGCCCTGACATATGGTGCATAAGATGCAGGGTGTCTGGCCATACCAAGGATCAGGGTCCTCTACTAATAGATTACATGCAAGCTGGGTGACCCAGCAAATTGCGTCCTAAGGAGGCTTTGGGGCCAAGCGGCCCAACATTATGGCGCGCTGATTTTCATGTTGCCGGGCTACACGATACTAACCACTGTCCTCATCTTGGTGCTTATTTTTCCAAATTGAAGCAACAATGGTGTCGATTCTGCTCCTCTGTGGGGCATGACGAGCATAACTATCAGAACTATGACTTGATGATAGATCGAGGAAACCTATACAGGGTACAGGCTAACCCTTCTTCACCACTGTCTCCCTCAAGCAGAGGAAGCTCCCTAGCGGGGGCAGGGGAGGGGGAAGGGGTGGAGGCGTAGGTCGAGGAAGGGGACAATTGATCTATTACAACTATGGATAAATAGGGCACTTTACGAGGGACTGCCCAAAACCTGCGAGACAATCTTATCGATATTGTCGACAAATGGACCATGTGATTGAAGACTATCCAATTCTGATAGAAAAAATGCAAGAATAATAGCAAACACCTACACAGAATGTGCAAAGAGTTAAGGAAGAACCATGTGATGAAGGACCAAGTATTAATGTCATAATGCGCAGCGGCATGGCTACTAGAGGAGCTGAGGAGAAAGCTGAAGCTGAACCTCTTATCTGGAAAGCAGCTGTCAAACAAGAAATCTTGGACCTATAGAAGGAAAAGGAAACCTTCGTCGTAGCTCGCAAAGAATTTACTAAGGATGAGGCACCTATTTCAAAAGCTCCAGAAAACTGAAGAATAGACAACGAAGTTACACCATTTCTACAGGCATGTATGAAGTTGTTATGCAACCAGAAGGCAATATAAAATCTACAAGCACTAATAGACTGCTATGCAGAAAGAACTAACCCTCCCCTGGAAGTTAAGGATGTGCACAAACTTTATAAGCATAAGAAACGCACTGGTTAGGAAATGCGGCTAATAGTGCAGATTGGCGACTATGAAATGGATAAGGTTATTTTGGAGATGTGATCAAATGCGAACGTACTACCCAGGCAAACTTAGAAATGGATGGGAGAGCCGAAGTTGGAATGGTCTACTATCCAACTGCGCATGGCCAACGAATAGAATATCATACCGTTGGGAAGGTTGTCAAATATTATGATAGATATCGCAAGAGTTAAGGTCTGCGCTAACTTTGAGGTAATTCAGATTGTGGAAGATGCGGACCCCTATCCTACACTGCTAGGATTGGATTTGGAAATAGACATGGGAGGCATTATCAATGTAAAGAAAATAATTATGTTGTTTGAGAATGAAGGCATGAGGGTGATAGTCCCACTGGACCCTGCAGAAGGAGAGCGATATATAGAACCAGTGCGCGAAGAAGAGGATGTGGATCACATCTACAAATTAACCACTCAGGATGAGGATTGGATCAAATCTACGGTTGATGGCATGCTTTGCTGGGATAAGGACAAAGAATGCTTCTCTGAATCCAACCGAGAGATAGAAAATTGGCAGAATCGGTTACATGATGTATCTACACTTTGATGCCTTAGAATCATGAAGAAATTTCGGTGTATATCCTCAGAGGTAAGAGAACTTCCATACTTTGATGGTTATGGTAGTATTAGGGAGTTTCTGTGAGCATTTGAAGCTGAAGTCCCATGGGAGCGACGATTATGGGCCCTTAATCTAGCCATGCGCGCGACCCCTGTGAGGTGGTGGGACATGCATAAAGGGACATTCCAGGATTGGGAAGAGTGTCGCGACATGATGGTCTTATGGTTTGAACCTTTGGTTCACCTGCACTTAAAGACCTTATTGGGGCTGAGGGACCTGCGAGAGCACTTGTCCGCATGGATTAAAGAATGGGGCGAAAGAACTACGGAGGAATGGGTCCACTTGTTCATTCATGCCTTGGGGCCAATCCTGACCGCATGGTATTTAGATATAGAATTACACTAGCGCACCCACCACTCAGAAACCCTGGAGGACGGGTTTGTAGGGACATTAGGTTTGATAGGAGGAATGGAGGCACTTGACGAAGCTCTACAGGATATAGATGCCTTATTATTTGATGAATCACACCCTTGTGTAGTGTAGGGGGCACCAACGTGGGAGATGTAGATGCAGGATATTGTAAACTATCATAATCTATCAATGGAGGAATGTGATGAAGACCCATGAAATATCTCTATCCCAGATTCAGAGGGAGAGCACACAGTTGTTGGATCCCCACTGCATACTGTCAATTTCACTAAGTCTCTAAAGTTGCGAGAAGTCAACATTGGAATGAAGGAGCAACCTAAGCTAGCTAAAATTGGGGACTACTGGGATGATGATACTGTGGGAAAAGTTGCAGAACTCCTCACGGAATACCAAGACCTATTCCTGACGAAATTCTCAGAACTCAAAGGGATTACATGGGACCTAGGGGCCATGCGCATCACTTTAAAACCAGATGTGCGCCCTTATCGGTTGAACCCCAAGTATAAGCAGAAAGTCAGGGAAGAACTTGAAAAAATGATAGCCGCAGGTATCATCGAACCAGACGAACTGTTAGATTGGGTAAGCCCTATGGTGGTTCAGGAGAAAAATAATAAGGGAGAAATAAGGATTTGTGTTGACCTACACAAATTAAATGATGCCTGCATACATGATCCCTTTCCTACACCATTCTCAAATGAAATCCTGGATAGCGTGGGAGGGAAGGAAGCATACTCATTTACGGATGGGTTCTCGGGCTACCATCAGATTAGGATCGCACCTGAAGATCGCAGCGAAAACATGTTCGCCATTGAATGGGGATATTTTCAATACACTTTCATGCTATTTGGGCTCAAGAATGCCCCTGCCATATTTTCGCGGGTGGTGGTCGTAGTGTTCAAAGAGTTCATCCACAAGTTTTTGGAGGTATATTTTGATGACTGGACCATCTTCAGATTGGTAAATAAACATGTCTCAAACTTGTGCATGATTTTGGACGCCTGTTGAAAGTGCCAGATTTCCCTGAATATCAAGAAGTGAATATTTTTCATACCCTTCGGGATCTTACTCGGTCACATTATTTGTCGACAAGGATTGATGGTTGATCTCACCAAAATAGTAGTTATATTAAACCTGAAAGTAACTACAACTAAGAAACAGTTGTGCTCTATCCTCTGAACACACAGGCTACTATAGGAAGTTCATTCAAGGGTACACGCTGATCACAGCACCTATGGAAAATTTGGTAAAGAAGGATGTTTGATTTTTTTTGGGACGAGGAGTGTCAGAAGAGCTTTGGGCTCCTCTAGGAGAAGATGGTCTCTATGCCTATTCTCATCTTTCCTGACTGGGAAAATTTTTTCCATGTTCACGTAGATGCATCGAGGATCGCCCTGGGAGCTATCCTTACATAGCCTAGAGACAAATACATTGACCATCTTGTTTCATTTTCTAGTAGGAAACTTTCTGGTGCGGAGTGCAACTATACCACAATGGAGCATGAGGGGTTGGCCATGGTATACGCCTTGCAACAGTATCAGCATTATCTGTTCGGAGGGAACTTCAATATGTTTACAGATCACTCAGCTTTGAAATATCTAGTGAATACCACTGTGTTAGGGGAAAATCTGTCGATGGCTATTGTTGTTCCAAGAATATGACTTTGATATCATCGTAAAGCCGGCGAAGTTGAATACTGGGTCGGACCACTTATCCCGAATCAAAAGTGATGAAGAGCCGACCAACCTAGAAGAAATATTTCCTGATGCACAATTGTTTGCTATTAAGGTAGTTGATGCGCACTTCACTAACATCATTCACTTCTTGACTACAGGAATGGCCCCTACAGAGTATTCGGTACAACAGAAGAAAGAGTTGGTAACCTGCGCAGCATATTTTACCATCATCGCAAGCCATCTATATAAGATAGGAGATGACAAGGTGTTGCGAAGATATGTTTTGGAGCATGAGAGGCATGCCATCTTAGCAGAAGCCCACAAGGGCGTAGTAGGAGGTCACTACGCAGGGAAGGCGATGATGCAAAAAATATTGAGAGATGGGATACAGTGGCCTACATTGCATAGTGACTCTCACGATTATTGCAAAGCCTACGATATGTGCCAAAGGATAGGAAGGCCATTGCGCAGAGATGAAATTCCCCTACAACCGCAAATAACCCTGCAAGAATTTGACAAATGGGCCATCGACTTTGTTGGGCCCATCAACCTACCAGGAAAGTAGACAGGTGCACACTACATCATCACTACAACTAATTATGTAGCAAGATGGGCTGAAGCACAAGATATGAAGGATTGCATCGTAGATACCACTGTGCACTTCATTTTTGAGTAGATTCTGACCAAGTTTGGTTGTCCAAAGATCTTAATGAGCGATAGAGATACACATTTTTTTAATGAAACAATACAGGCCTTGACTGAATAATTTTGGATCCACCATGCAAAAATCACCCCGTATCATCCATAGGAAAATGGAGTTGTAGAAGCTTTTAATAAGGTCTTGGAGCAGGCATTGACAAAGGTCTGTAATGCCGATCGTAGCAACTAGGACGTGTGCATCTCGTAAGTTCTTTGGGCCTATCGAACCACTTGCAAGAAGTTGACTTGGAAGACACTGTTTAGGATGGTCTATGGCAAGGAGGCCATTATGCCCATGGAGTATATTGTTCCTAGCCTGTGCATCGCAACCTTTACCAATATGGTGGAGCTTGATATCATGGAGGAACGGTTAGCACAACTTGTGGCCTTGGAGGAAGATCATTTCATTGCTAACTTCCATCAACAAGTTCAGAAGGCTCAGGATAAGGCATGACACGATCAACATATTCGGCAAAAGACATTTGTGGAGGAAGAATTGGTCCTGCTATATGACAGCCAATGTTTGAAACACCCGGTGAAGTTTTGTCAACACTGGCTAGGTCCCTATATGGTAAAGGAAATTACTGACGCAGGAGTGGTCCGGTTAGCCATGCTGTGTAGTGATATGGTACCACGCGATGTCAATGGAAGCTAGCTCAAACCATACTGGATCAAATGACTATATGGTTGAAGTAGTTGTATAAGGCAGGATACGTGCAAGAAGAGGGACAAACGCAGGCAGAACCGTGGTATGCACAGGGATCGATCACAGGTTTGGAGGCCTAGAGAGGTGCGCTGGGAGTGCAGGGGTGTGCTCAGAGTGCAGTGGGTATGTTGGGAGCGTAGGGGTGCACTCAGAGTGAAAAATGTGTGCTGGAAGCGCAGGGGTAATCTACAGCTACAAAAACTAGCTGTTGGAATAGTAAAAATGGATAAAAAGCAAATTTTACCATTGAAAGGAGCAGGCGGCCAACAATTAATGAGGTGATTTTCAAAGATTTTTTACCGCTTACTTGATGGTAAGTTCCTAATAGGCTTCACCCAACCATTGGTTGATCTCCAAGGCTATAAAAGCAGAAGGATAGCTCAGAAGAGGGTTCTGTGTATCTTGAGCAGTTTGTGCTTTGCAAGAGTCTGTGACTATTGTGCCTTGTTCATGTTTGAGCGTGCTTCCCCCTCTAAAATTAGCCACCCTTAGTTCATTTTTTGCACCAGAATGACTACGTCTAATCTTGTTGAATCTTCCAAGACCGTGGCCTCGATGGAGAAAGAGTCTGATGAAGTACGAGAAGTCACCCCTGAAGTTGAGGAAGTTATGTCCACGCCGAGCAAGGACAAATATAAAGGGAAGGGAAAAGGCCAGGAGTAAGGGTTGGGGAAACTTACAAAGTGGGCTGGAGGGAAACCCTGCACCTCCCCTCGGAATGTGAAATCCCCCCGAACGGTGCCCAAGGCATGTTCGCCTAACCCATTGAAGTGACCTCTCTCTGCTCAGGAAGAGGCCTGAATCACTGAACAGATAAAGTGGTTGTCACCCTATGTCTAGCCTCGCAGGCCATTAATGCGCACACCTAAGAATCTCAATGGTCACGCACCTATGTGCAAATGCCACTAATTCTGGGAGAGGTACCCATAATTGGAGACTCCTTTGGCAAGCTCCACTTGGTAAAATTCGACAAACATGAACTTGCCAACTGGGATGCCTTCTCTGAACTGGCACTTGAGCTATATCTTGAAAGGGTATTGGAGGATGACGTGTTGAAGGTAGTCCCCATGCCATGGGCAAGTGTTTTGGCTAGTTTTGGGCTTTCAACCTGCTACGAATGCCTCATTTTTGCCACTTTAACATCAAAAATTGACTTGTGCACTAGTTGCTTGCCCTGGTCCATGATGGCAGCTTATGGATCCAGGATTGCATTCCCATAGATGCATCACTCATTCACCGTATCACTGCTCTACCCATGAAGGGGATGAATCCCATGGAACATGTCGAGAATAAATATTAACAAAAGTTCGCTGATAAGGTGTGTGAGAATTATCATGTGGAAAGAAATACTAGGGGGTTCATGATCAGCACTATCAGTGACCCCGGTGCACGCATGGGAACCTTGTTGTTAGCCTACAAAATGATGCACGAATTCTAGGTTGCAACTGTCCCTCCATATGTAATTCAGTTGGCTAGGCACTACGAAAGGGGGTCTGCTACAATTGGTCCTATTTCTTGTGCAACAATTTTTTGGAGAATGTGTACGAGGCCTGGGATCAGGGAAAATCATTCTGCTACTCGTGGCTACTTGTCCTCATTGCTTTGGTTGCATGGGAAGCCCCTAAAGACTCATTTCTCCCTGAGCTCGAGCCAGGTATGTGTGAGGGAGCGCGATATGTGAACTTGTGGGATTCAAAGGACACGTAGCGTATTGAGGATAATCAAGTCTTCTGGGTCCTATTTCAGAGCGGGCTCGCAGCTGTTATCAATTCCTTGGCCAAGCTTGTCCCCAAAAATTTATGATAAGTACAAGAGCATCGCATCATTTCAGGTAACAATGCACAATGTCCAGATCAGGGGCTGCAAGGGTCCAGCGTGGGTATCACTCCCATATATGGTCGCGGATGAAAAGATTGACCGCCTTATTGCTACTTGGCCTCCGCACTGGAAACTCGTCTTCAAGTCAGGTATGAAAGACACTTTAGGAATGAGCACCACAAAGGTCACCTCGCCCACCACCACCAAAGAGACCGAAGGAACATGAAAGAGCATAGGAAAAGGGGTGGACCCGGAACCATAGAAGGAAGGATAGGGTAAGAGTACTGGGAAGGGAGTGGACTCAGAAGCATAGAAGGGTTCACAAAAGGATTCGCAGCAGGATCTGGGCACAGAGGGTCTGGATGTGGGAGGTGCTAACTCCCATCAAGGTATGAAATGGACTGGTGACCCTATTAAGGGACCACGGAATAAGCAATGCACTCAATGGACGAAACAAGACACAGACGTTACTTTGACAGAGGAGGACCTGGAGTAGATCACGGACACAGTCACACTTGCTGTAGAAGATAATATGGTCGACACCCTCTAGGCTAAGCTTCGAGCTATGCAGCTAAAGATTGATACCTTGCAAACAAGTATGATCTAGGCAAGGTTGGCCCCAGCAACAAGTAGTTCATTGATCAGTACAATGGAAAGCCACCTCTACTCTCTACCAGGCACAACTCTCATGTTGAGTCCACTCGACTTAGGAGCACAAGTATAGGCCTATGAAAAGTTACAATTGGACCTAGCTCGCCTGCCACATGAACCATTACAGGTCCTCCATGCATCCCTGTTTGAAGAGATTCAACACAGGGATTGCCAAGTACACCAGTAGTTCAGTACAGCTGAGCAAACGATAGAAGAAAAAACCACTGAAGTATCCCAAGGACAGGTTGCACATATCCTCACCACTGCGTAGCAGACAGAGTTGGAATGCCTAATCAGTAGGCTCTGTGCATATGTCACTAAAGATATCCTAGCTTCTGCCACCCCCAGGCCAATATTCAGGGGCTTGTTGCAGCACTCAAGGCTTCGAGGACGGAGATCTAGGTGGTCAAGTCAAATATGGAATGGTAGATTGCGGCCTTGCAAGAAAAATTACAAGCATAAACACCACCTAAGGTAAGGGCCCTATTGGCTCAAGGGGTCCTCACCCAGGTTCAGATGTTAAGGTTTGCCAACAAACCCCTATACTACTGGCCCTTTCGGCAGTGACCTACTTGCGCAGGTCAAAGTCTCAGCCGAAGTAGTATGGGTGGGTGCTGGAACCAAATTTCTGCACCTTGAGAAAGGATGGGTAACGCAAGCAGAGTTGCGTTCGGCTTTATAATTACCAGATATCTTGTTTCAGAGCCAGATCTATAGGTCTCCTTCGCATTTATGTGCGCAAGGTCAACTATACTACGGTGCTCAACAAATTATATACTTCTAAGATAGTAGCGCATTATTGCATAAAACATAATAGACAGATCTAGATGCAGTAAAAACACTTACACAGTATTTTCGAAGCTTAACACAGAATACGCATAATACAACAATTACCATAGATTTGCATAAACAGTATGCATAGATTCAGTTACTCAAACAACCTTTCTTTATTCATCAATCCGTTAATTCCTTCTTACAATACCCAAACCAAACCTATGCACATAGCAGCAGGGTCTGCACATAACAGGACTCGGGATCTCTGTGTACACAGCCATCAGGAGTCCTTTCCCCAAAAATCCAAAGAGATCTACTAAGCCACAATTCGCATCAAGAGCTCATCATCTTCTTCTTACCCTACGATTCAAAATGTTCCTCTATTTATAACAATCTAGCTATTGGGCTGCTAATATGTTATTATTATTATCACTTTTTAATCCATTTCTACCATTATTTATCATTTCATTTATCATAATTTATCATATAATTCCATTTTATAATTATTTTTGCTCTTATGGATAAATATTATTTCTTCTCCTTTATTTTTAATAAATTGATGATTATGCATGATTTTATCAATTATGGTTTATTAATAAATTTTTTGTAACATCACTCACCATTTTAGCCTCCAAGATATTCTCTAGATTGCAGATTTGATCTCTAGCTCATCATTAAATATTCCAACTCAGAAATTCGCTAGAATAAGAAGTGACAATTTTTTATTGGATGTTGTGGGCAAATGGAGAACAATCTAAAAAATCCGAAACATGGGTTTTTTCTAGAACTGACCGAATTAACTTTTCTTAAAAATACTTTGCCCAAATTCAGCCTGTATTGAGAGAAACAGAAGGTTCTCTGAGGATGATTTTCCTAGATTCGCTGTTGTGGCCGTTTTCCAAATTCTTCCGGTTGCAATACCAAATTCGACTTGTTCCTATTGAATGATTGATGGAAATATATTTTCTTGCTGATCAAGTTGTTGGGAACAATCCAATTTTGTTATGAGGGATCACATTTACTATTTACTTTCTCCTCTTTCTGATTATAAAAGGAGATTCATGTATTATGATGATGGAGATTTCCTGTTGTATTCTCAAGATTTCTCATCGACTCTCGTTGGTTAAAACAGAGTGAAATTTCTTATAAACATTTTTACATATGATTAATATATAATCCAGTTGTCGTTCCATTCTTTGATACTGGATTAGTTCGGCGGTACTTCACTAGCGGTTAAGGGCCTGGCCCTAGTGGATCCACCTGCTATCTGTACCATTACTTTCTGATTCCAGTAGTGTGATGGTTTTCTTTAGTTCTCGTTTCCTTTAAACCGCATTGCTTCATAGTTTCCATGTTTTATCGCTTACTGTTCAATGTTTTATGAAATTGGTTTGTTGCATCAGTTGCGAATGAATTTCATTGTTATTCCTTTCTCTATAATTTGTATTGTTATGCTTCTCAGATATAAATCTTTGATGTTCATTCCATTAAATAGTTTTTTTTTCATTTCATTAAATAGTTTTTTGTTCATTTCCATTAAATAAATTTGTTGATTTCCATTAAATAGTTTTACTGTTCATTTCTGACAACTAGCTTTACTCTTTATTCTTTTCATGTAAGTCTTTGGTTTGTTTTAGAATGATATTGCAGAAAGCTTGTTTATTATATTTCCATTAGTAGCATTATTGATTCAACTCAGTTATCATTTTCAATTAGTTGTTTATTGTGGAGTGTAAGATAAACAACTGTAAAGAACATTGGCTATTGTTGTCAAAACTCTCAGATTGATGATCTTATTTATGCTTGATTAGTTTACATCAGTTAAAATAGGAATGAGTTATTACTACTATATCTTTGATTGATAATTACTGTTACTTTGCTGAATGAATGATTTAGTTTTAGAGCATTGAGTTTACTTTAGTTGCAAGTGGGATTTATTAAAAGCATCTGTTTATTCTTGTATTTGAAATATCTATACTAAATTTTAAGAAACATTACTCTCTGGGATTATAGCATGCACATATTGTGTACACTCTTGAAATAAGAGGACTTGCCCAGGTTGATAATTAATGTGGGATAAATAGGAGTTTTAAAAGGCACCTTTTAGCATCCAACATTTTGGCGACGTTGCCGGGGAGAGTGTTGCTATTTCACAGAGAGTGATGTATGTTTGATGTTTGTGTGTTGTGAAAGAATTGGGTATTAAAAACGAAAGGTAAGAACCTACGTAACAAGCAAGTAAAGCACTTGCTCCTCTGCCCGCTTTTCAGCAGAATTGCTAGGAATTCAAGGTAGAAATGAACGTTTGTATTTTAGAGGTAGAAATTTTGAAAAAAATCTTGTAATTCCACTCGAGTGATGATGTAAGCGCCACCCATTTCACTAACCAATTGACAGGAAAATTGGAAGGAGGATCCTTAAAGAAACATATGAATAACATCTTCTATTATGGTAAGAAATAGCTCACATTGCAACTTTTTAATTCCCTATCAAAGATCTAGGAGGTGTGACACAAATTCACATAATTTCCCCATTGTCTCTACCAAATTTTCATGGTTTGAAAAATGAAGATCCAGATACATTCTTATTTGAGTTTGAAATAATTTGTAGAGGATATGATTATTGTACTAATGATCAAAGGTTGAAAGTGTTTCCTCTTACTCTAAAAGGAGCAGCTCTCCGATGGTTCATGAACCTTGGTGGGAACTGCATCCAAACATGGGAGGACATGAAGAACATATTCTTGAAGAAGTATCAAGACTACTGCAAATCCAATGAATATATTTTCGATATGATACAGGGGGGAGATGAAAGCTTGGAGGACTATGTAGAGTGATTTCAATATAACCTTGAAAAATCAAAGCATAAGCATTTGGAAAAAGAGATCTTGAAAACACTCCTTCTTAAAGGAATCAAAGATGAATTTTTAGAACTCTTAAATCTAATAGGAAAAGGTGATGTTTTTTAGTTATCATATGATGATGTTTGTGAATTATGCATAAGGTATTCAAGAGGAATTTCCAAGGCTGGTAAGAATTCTAGAGAAGTTTCTTCTTTCTTTTCCAAATTTACTACCAAAACAAGAGACATAAGAGCTGAAATCAATGTTTTATTTGAAAATTTTAAATATGATTTCATTAGCTCTCTAAATTCACAATTGAATGTTTTGCAGGTTCATAAAAATCAAGAATTTGATGAAGTTTTTTTCCCTCATTACCGAAAGGAGCATCCCATAGATAGTTGTTCTTCCTTATCTAGGATGGAAGTAGCATATCAAAGAGATGGGGAAGCTGCAACAAGGTCAAAACCATGGAAATCATAGCCTACAAGTATGATTCAAAACACTTCCTCTCCATTCCCTTACTTGCATAATCCATTAAGGAATACTCATATGTTAGGACAGCCATGCCAATCTCAATATAACCACCACCAATCTTGTCTACAAGTTTGGCATGGTTCATCTTATGATTGAATGACTACTCTCCCTCATCTTTTAGCACAAACACATCTTCCACCTCTTCCACAACATCTTGTTTTCCTATCAAAATCATCCATTCAACCCAATCAAATACATCATCAAAATGCTCCATTCCCTACACAATTTCCTGCTCAACTCATTCCACACCCTCACCATAATAAACCAGTACAACATGCTTACAGTATTGAACTACAAAATTTACCCACCCATCCCAACCATTCTATCTCACATGCACCATTGGAGAAAAGTTATACTGAGATTCAGAATGTCTCAAATCCAAAAATTGTAGAGGTTATGAAAGAAAATGAGGTTTCTTCTAGCCTACATCAACAAGTTGTTTTAAACACTCAAGAATTTCATGATATGATGGCTATGGGAAATCAAGAAAGTAAGGGATACATTGAAGATTGGTTTCACTCCATTTTTTTGCAGCAACACTCCATACTTCAACAATTTTTGGCACCATCTTTTCAAGGGAAGTTGGCTTCTCATACCCTACTATTTATTAACATGCATTTTTCAAATTTGGGTATGTACATACTAGAGGCCTTATTTCGAAAATGGCTCCATTGGAAGTACTCTTATACATAAGCATATTCAATTTTAAAAGAAGAGTAGGTTAGTGGAGAAAATAAATAAATAAGGACATAAATAAATACATTTTTATTATTATGTAAAAATAATAATAATAATAATAATAATAAAATTTAAAAAAAAATTGTTTTTGTTGCAACACGCTTTGGAAATAAAAATCTGTGATAAACATTTTAATTTATTTGTGTATTTAGATGCATTATATTCAAAATAACAATTCTACAAACACTCATATTCATTTTTATTACCAATATGGAAAAATTTCTTGAATATCATATTTTTTTGGCTTGCGGACTTAATGAAATTTCTGAAAACAGAGTTGGGACAGTCATGTTTTTAGATACCAAAAGTGAATATTTCTAAAACCAATTTATATCCTCAGTATCCCTTGATGTTTAATTTCCAACCCAATTTGAATCACTCCATTTGGATTTGAAATGAAAAATTTAAAACCAAAACATTGACAGGGCGTCTAGTAGGCAGCTCAAGAATAGAGTTGGGACAACGAGTTTTTGGAGGCCTAAATGACTATATTATTAAAACCGTATTCTATGGGATATTCATTTATGAATATAGTTTACAACAAAATTTGAATCACTCGAATTTGATATCGTATGAGGAATTTATGCCCAAAATACTGACTTCTTATCATAAATAAGCACTCTTGAAACTCTGTTTTCTCGGATGTTCACTAGTATCTTTGACCCATCAATTCTTCTTGTCTTCAAAACCTGTTTCTATTGGAGATAAAAAAATGAATCTACTTTCATTTTCAATTTTAATTATTTTAATCCGTCATCAAACGAAAAATCTATGCTTAAAATATACATTGTTGGTCTAAGATGAACAATCCAAAATGACTCTATTAGGCAGGTTGTGCTAAGAAAATTTAACATATCATTACATGGAATTTTTATAATCTGTTTCTATTGGAGATATCTCTCTGAATTCACTTTAGTTTGGCTTTGGAATCACTCAAATCGGACGAAAAACAAATAAGTTATGATTAAAACACTGCTTGTTAGTATGGTCGACCACTGCTCTCTCGCAGGTGACAAATAAAATTTATTTTATTTTTCTATGGATTTGTTTTGCAGAGTAACTAATTATTTTTTTTTTCATATTTCTTGGATTAGGGGAGCCCGATCACCTCACTTTATCCATGATTTAATTTTTTATTGCAAGTAGACACTCGCTTTTTGCAGGTCTTAGGAGAATAAAGAAGGTCAATTTATGGACGAGCGATTCTTGAAAGAAATTTTAATGAAACAAGGCATTTCATCCAATTCATTACCCAACAGATTCATAATAAAAGCAATGAACAATTGATTTCCATTTGAAGATTCATGTCATGTCACTGCTGCCAAAAACTTTTTCAGAGAGATCATTTTTTTCCTTGCTTTAGGAAATAACATCATAGTTGTTGTAACTTAACTTATTTATTTATATATTGTTTTTAAATAAAGTGTTGTTTCTTTTCTGATTTCTCTTATGTTTTTGTGTTTCAGGTGTTGTTTCCTTCAAATTATAGTTTCCGCTCCATTGGCAATTGAACAATGATGCCCCTACCATGCAAGTTTTAGTTACATAAGGCAATTTTTCGGTAGCACCAATTCTGTAAAAAATTATTTTTTCTTGAAACCTGTACATAAATTTTTCTTTCCGTTTGATTGGATTTTCTTAGATAATAGATTGTACATTAGTTTTTTTCTATTTTTCCCTTACTGTTCCCTACAAGGAACACCAAGTTTCACGTGTTTGTCTTTTTGTTGTTCCTCTTAAGGAACAGTTGTCGTTTCTCTTAAGGAACAACAACCATTCCTCTTAAGGAACAACAGTTTCACGTGTTTTTCATTTTGCTATTCCTCTTAAGGAACAGCTGTCGTTCCTCTTAAGGAACAACAGCCATTCTTCTTAAGGAATAGAAGTTTCGTGTGTTTGTCTTTTTGCTATTCCATTTAAGGAACATTTTTCGTTCTTCTTAAGGAACAACAGTTGTTCCTCTAAAGGAACAACAGTTTCACGTGTTTGTCTTTTTGTTGTTCCATTTAAGGAACACTTGTCGTTCCTCTTAAGGAACAACAGTCATTTCTCTTAAGGAATAACAGTTTTGTGTGTTTTTCTTTTTGTTGTTCCTTTTAAGGAACAACTGTTGTTCCTCTTAAGGAACAGCTGCTGTTCCTCTTAAGGAACAACAACAGTTCCATTTAAGGAATAGCAATTTCGCGTGTTGATTTTTTTGCTGTTCCTTTTAAGGAACATCACTTTTTTGTGTATTCTTTTTATGTTCCTTTTAAGGAACAACACTTTTTTGCATGCATTTTTTTTGCTGTTCCTTAAAAGGAATAACAATTTTCTTGGGTATATTTTTTGTTGTTCCTTAAATTTTTTGGGGGTATTTTTTGCTGTTCCTTTTAAGGAACAACACTTTTTTTTGGTGTATTTTTTGTTGTTCCTTTTAAGGAACAACACTTTTTTTGGGGGTATTTTTTTGCTGTTCATTTTAAAGAACAACACTTTTTTGGGTGTATTTTTTGCTGTTCCTTTTGAGGAAAAACACTTTTTTGGGGGTATTTTTTGCTGTTCCTTTTGAGGAACAACACTTTTTTTGTGTGTATTTTTGTTGTTCCTTAAAAGGAACAACACTTTTTTGAGTGTTTTTGTTGTTCCTTCAAGGAAACAACACTTTGGAAATATTTTTCTAGAACAACCCTTCCTCCCTCTTATGCGATTATTCATAATTCATCTCAACCACATTTTATTGATTCCCTCGCATCGCATGAAGTACAATACTTTTATGAAGAAAAAAATTATGGAGACTATTGAAGCAGGTGGATATCCTTGACGTTATGATCTTTAACAAGATAGCTTCTTGATGATAAGTTAAAAAAAAAAAAAAAAAAACAAAAGGGACACAATTATTTATATATTACTTTACTGTATTGATTTCTGTTGTATATGATATTGATTGATCATCTTTACCATGCTAGTTCCACTTCTCCTAGCTACAATTCTCTCTATCTATTATAGGTAAGATTATGGGTATATTTTCTTTCTAATGACATGTTCAAACTTCTTCCACCATCCCCACTCTTAAGGAGTATTGAGCCTCCCTCTATTTATCATAAAAGGTGTAAAAACAAAAAAATATTGTCTACAAATACAGGATATGGGGTCTCATTAAAGAGCCAGCCTACCCTGTTCATAAGGTTGTAGCGAAGTGACATTTTCACTATGGCCACCACACCAGGGTTATGATCCATTGGATAGCTATAATATCCTTCAAACAGGAGGTCTCATCACGAGACGGCTTGATCACTTTTGCTACTTCCCAGTGAATGGCGGTGTGGTTATCTAGTTACCACGCCAGCACACTGATATCTTCTATAAAACAAAAATGGGACTCTCCAACTATAAATTGAGGATCCTGGCTCATATGGGTTAAATAGCATAATTTTCGAAGGTAACACTTGAGGTAAAATAGCATAATTTTCTGATTTATTACGAATTTAGGAGAATTTCATGAAAATCCATTGAGCATTATTTATCACCATTCATTCCACATCTTTACCACTTCCCATTTTTCATAGACATCTCATCTTTCAGTTTGGGGAAGTGTTTCTTTCCTTCATTTCTTTCTTATGACCATGTCAGTAATATTCTTTATCATCCATTGATATTCTTATTCATTCTCAACACCTCCCTTATTCCATGTTGTTTTACACCAAGCATAGATTTCAATAGATTGTAGCAACCACCTCTCTTTGTTTTCTAGCATTGCATGAGAACATGCTAATTCTTCAGTTTGGGGGAGGAATTGCTACACATGATGGATGTTTTCTACTTTATTTCTCATTTAAGGCATACAATTTCATTTTTATACAGTGCAGAAATTGATTTGCATATATCTTTAAAACTATGAACTGAATTCTTGTGATTTCTGGATAACGAAGAGGTATCATTAAAATACACAATCCTAGATAATTTCACGCTAAATTAGTTCATAAATTTCAAAAATTATGCGCTATCACCTACAACCATTTTTTTTATATCTCATGATCCGTGCATCAAAACGATCTGATTTTTTAGAAAATGGTTAATGAAGTTTCTTGTTACTTATATCACATTTTTCTGCAACTTCATATACATATAGTTGAACGTCAACTGTAAAAAAATTTATGCCTTCATCAAGATCTCTAAAATTGAATATTCATTATTTGAGGAAAAATTCATTTGTTCCATCCATTTCATGAATTGGATGAGCAATTTTTTTTTTTTTGCATGGTTAATATATGGGTTTTGTCTTTAAGTTGCATGAGGACATGCAATATATTCAGTTTGGGGGTATGTTGGGCCGCTAATATGTTATTATTATTATCACTTTTTAATCCATTTTTACCATTCTTTATCATGTCATTTATCATAATTTATCATATAATTCCATTTTATAATTATTTATGCTCTTATGGATAAATATTATTTCTTCTCCTTTATTTTTAATAAATTGATGATTATGCATATTTTATCAATTATGGTTTATTAATCAATTTTTTGTAACATCACTCACCATTTTAGCCTCCAAGATATTCTCCAGATTGCAGATTTGATCTCCAGCTCATCATTAAATATTCCAACTCAGAAATTCACTGGAATAAGAAGTGACAATTTTGTATTGGACGTTGTGGGCAAATGGAGAAGAATCTGGAAAATCTGAAACATGGGTTTTGTCCAAAATGGACCGAATTAAATTTAATACAAAATAATTTGCCCAAATTCGGCCTGTATTGATATAAATAGAAGGTTTTCTGAGGATGATTTTCCCAAATTCGCTGTTGTGACTGTTTTCCAAATTCTTTCAGTTGCAATACCAAATTTGACTTGTTCCTGTTGAATGATTGACGGAAATATATTTTCTTGCTGATTAAGTTGTTGGGAACAATCCAATTTTGTTATGAGGGATCACATTTACTATTCACTTTCTCCTCTTTCTGATTATAAAAGGAGAAGCATATATTATGATGATGGATATTTCCTGTTGTATTCTCAAGATTGCTTATCGACTCTCGTTGGTTAAAACAGAGTGTGATTTCTTGTAAACGTTGTTACATATGATTAATATATAATCCGGTTGTCATTCCATTATTTGATACTGGAGTAGTTCGGCGGTGCTTCACTAGTAGCTAAGGCCCAGCCTAGTGGATCCACCTGCTATCTGTACCATTACTTTCCAATTGCAGTCGTGTGATAGTTTTCTTTAGTTCTCATTTCCTTTAAATCGCATTGCTTCACAGTTTCCATGTTTTATCGCTTACTGTTCAATGTTTTATGAAATTGGTTTGTTGCATCAGTTGCGAATGAATTGTGTTGCTATTCCTTTCCACATAACATGATTAATTATTCCTATGTAATTTGTATTGTTATGCTTCTCAGATATAAATCTTTGTTGTTCATTCCATTAAATAGTTTGTTGTTCATTTCATTAAATAGTTTGTTGTTCATTTTCATTAAATAAATTTGCTAATTTCCATTAAATATCTTTGTTGTTCATTTCTGATAACTAGCTTTACTATTTATTCTTTTCCTGTAAGTCTTTGGTTTGCTTTGGAATGATATTGCAGAAAGTTTTTTTATTATATTTTCATTAGCAGCATTATTGATTCAACTAAGTTATCATTTTCAATTAGTTGTTTATTGTGGAGTGTAAGATCAACAACTGTAAAGAACATTGACTATTGCTGTCAAAGCTCTCAGATTGAGGATATTATTTATGCTTGATTATTTTACATCAGTTAAAAGCGGAATGAGTTATTGCTACTGTATCCTCGACTGATAATTGCTATTACTTTGCTGAATGAATGTTTTAGTTTTAGAGCATTGAGTTTCCTTTAGTTGCAAGTGGGATTTATTAAAAGCATACGTTTATTATTGTATTTGAAAGATCTATACTACATTTTAAGAAACATTACTCTATGGGATTATAGCATGCACATATTGTGTACACTCTTGAAATAAGAGGACTTTCTCGAGTTGATAATTAATGTGGGATAAATAGGAGTTTTAAAAGGCACCTTTTCGCACCCAACATTTTGGCACCGTTGGCGGGGAGAGTGTTGCTATTTCATAGGGAGTGATGTATGTTTGATGTTTGTGTGCTGTGAAATAATTGGGTATTAAAAACAAAAGGTAAGAACCTGCATAATGAGCAAGTGAATCACTTGCTCCTCTTCTCGCTTTTCAGCATAATTGCTAGGAATTCAAGGTAGAAATGAACATTTGTATTTTAGAGGTAGAAATTTTGAAAAAAATCTTGTAATTCCACTCGAGTGGTGATGTAAGCACCACCCATTTCACTAACCAATTGACAGGAACATTGGAAGGAGGATCATTAAAGAAAAATATGAAGAACATCTTCTATTATGGTAAGAAATGGCTCACATTGAAACTTTTTAATTCCCTATCAAAGATCTAGGAGGTGTGACACAAATGCAAATAATTCCCCCATCATCTCTAATAAATTTTCATGGTTTGACAAATGAAGATCTAGATACATTATTATTTGAGTTTGAAATACTCTGTAGAGGATATGATTATTGTACTAATGATTAAAGGTTGAAAGTGTTTCCTCTTACTCTAAAAGGAGCATCTCTCTGATGGTTCATGAACCTTGGTGGGAACTGCATCCAGACATGGGAGGACATGAATAACATATTCTTGAAGAAGTACCAAGACTACTGCAAATCCAATGAAGATATTTTTGGTATGATACAAGGGAAAAATGAAAGCTTGGAGGACTATGTAGAGCGATTTCAATATAACCTTCAAAAATCAAAGCATAAGCATTTGGAAAAAGAGATCTTGAAAACACTCCTTCTTAAAGGAATCAAAGATGAATTTTTTGAACTCTTAAATCTGATAGGAAAAGGTGATTTTTTCCAGCTATCATATGATGATGTTTGTGAATTATGCATAAGGTATTCAAGAGGAATTCCCAAGGCTGGTAAGAATTCTAGAGAAGTTTCTTCTTTCTTTTCCAAATTTACTACAAGAACAAGAGACATAAGAGCTAAAATCAATGTTTTATTTGAAAATTTTAAATATGATTTCATTAGCTCTCTAAATTCATAATTGAATGTTTTCCAGGTTCAAAAAAATAAAGAATTTGATGAAGTGTTTTGCCCTCGTTACCGAAAGGAGCATCCCATAGATAGTTGTTCTTCCTTATCTAGGATGGAAGTAGCATATCAAAGAGATGGGGAAGCTACAACAAGGTCAAAACCATGGAAATCATGGCCTACAAGTATGGTTCAAAACACTTCCTCTCCATTCTCTTACTTGCATAATCCATTATGGAATACTCATATGTTAGGGCAGGCATGCCAATATCAATATAACCACCACCAATCATGTCTACAAGTTTGGCATGGTTCATCTTATGACTGCATGACTACTCTCCATCATCTTGTAGCACAAACACATCTTCCACCTCTTCCACAACATCTTTCTTGCCTATCAAAATCATCCATTCAACCCAATCAACTACATCATCAAAATGCTTCGTTCCCTACACAACTTCTTGCTCAACTCATTCCACAACCTCACCATAATAAACTAGTACAACATGCTTACAGTGTTGAACTGAAAAATATATCCACCCTTCCCACCCATTATATTTCACATGCACCATTGGAGAAAACTTATATTGAGATTCAGAATGTCTCAGATCCAAAAACTGTAGAGGTTATGAAAGAAAATGAGGTTTCTTCTAGCCTGCATCAACAAATTGTTTTAAACACTCAAGAAATTTATGATATGATAGCTATGGGAAATCAAGAAAGTAAGGGATACATTGAAGATTGGTTTCACTCCATTTTTTTGCAGCATCAGTCCATACTTCAACAATTTTTGGCACTATCTTTTCAAGGGAAGTTGGCTTATCATACCCTACTATTTATTAACATGCATTTTTCAAATTTGAGTGTGTACATACTAGAGGCCTTATTTCAAAAATGGCTCCATTGAAAGTACTCTTATACATAAGCATATTCAATTTTCAAAGACGAGTAGGTTAGTGGAAAAAATAAATAAATAAAGACATAAACAAATACATTTTTATTATTATGTAAAAAAAAAAAAAATTGTTTTTGTTGCAACACGCTGTGGAAATCAACATCAGTGATAAATATTTTAATTTATTTGTGTATGTAGACGCATTATATTGAAAAAAAAAATTCTACAAACACTCATATTCATTTTTATCGCCAATATGGAAAAATTTCTTGAATATCATATTTTTTTGGCTTGCGGGTTTGATGAAATTTCTGAAAACAGAGTTGGGACAATCATGTTTTGAGGGACAAAAATTGAGTATTTTTAAAACCTATTTCTATCCTAATTATTCCTTGATGTCTACTTTCCAACCCAATTTGAATCACTCCATTTGGATTTGAACGAAAAATTTAGAACCAAAACATTGACAAGGTGTCTAGTAGGCAACTCAAAAATAGAGTTGGGACAACGATTGTTTTGAGGCCTAAATGACTATATTCTTAAAACATGTTTCTATGGGATATTCCTATATGAATATAGTTTACAACGCAGTTTGAATCACTCTATTTTGATATCGTATGAGGAATTTATGACCAAAATACTGACTTCTTATCATAAATCAGCACTCTTGAAACTTTGTTTTCTCGGTTGTTCACTAGCATATTTGACCCATCAATTCTTCTTGTCATAAAAAAATATTTCTATTGGAGATAAAAAAAATTAATCTACTTTCATTTCCTATTTTAATTATTCGAATCCGTCATCAAACGAAAAAACTATGCTTAAAATATTCATTGTTGGTCTAAGATGGACAATCGAAAATGACTCTATTAGGCAGGTTGTGCTAAGAAAATTTAACATAAAATTACATAGAATTTTTAAAACCTATTTCTATTGGAGACATCTATCTGAATTAAATTTCATTTGGCTTTGTATTCACTCAAATCAGATGAAAAACAAAGAAGTTATGATTAAAACACTGCTAGCTAGTATGGTCGACCACAGCTCTCCCACAGGTGACAAATAAAATTTGTTTTATTTTTCTATGGATTTGTTTTGTAGAGTAGCTACTTGTTTTTTTTTGCATAGTTCTTAGATTATGAGAGCCCTATCACCTCTCTTTCTCCATGATTTAATGTTTTATTGCAAGAAAACACTCGTTTTTTGTAGGTCTTAGGAGAATAAAGAAGGTCAATTTATGGACGAGCGATTCTTGAAAGAAATTTTAATGAAACAAGGAAATTTCATCCAATTCATTACCCAACGGATTCATAACATAAGCAATGAACAATTGATTTCCATTTGAAGATTCATGTCATGTTACTACTGCCAAAACATTTTTCAAAGATATCATTTTTTCCTTGCTTTAGGAAATAACATCATAGTTATTGTAACTTAACTTATTTATTTATATACTATTTTTAAATAAAGTGTTGTTTCTTTTCTGATTCCTCTTATGTTTTTGTGTTTCAAGTGTTGCTTCCTTCAAATTGTAGTTTCCACTCCATTTGTGATTGAACAATGAGGACCCTACCATGCAAGTTTCAGTTACAGAAGACAATTCTTTGGCAGCACCAATTCTGTAAAAAATTACTTTTTTTTGAAACCTGTACATAAATTTTTCTTTCTGTTTGATTGGATTTTCTTAGATAATAGATTGTAAATTAATTTTTTTCTATTTTTCCCTTGCTGTTACCTAAAGGGAACACCAAGTTTCGTGTGTTTGTTTTTTTTTTGTTCCTCTTAAGGAACAGTTTCTGTTCCTCTTAAGGAACAACAGTTTCACGTGTTTGTCTTTTTGCTGTTCCTCTTAAGGAACAACAGCCGTTTCTCTTAAGGAACAACAGTTTCACATGTTTTTCTTTTTGCTGTTCCATTTAAGGAACAGTTGCCATTCCTCTTAAGGAACATCGGTTGTTCCTCTTAAGGAACATCAGTTTCGGGTGTTTGTCTTTTTGCTGTTCCATTTAAGGAACAGTTGTCGTTCCTCTTAAGGAACAACAATTTTGCATGTTTGTCTTTTTGTTGTTCCTTTTAAGGAACAACTGCCGTTCCTCTTGAACAATAGTCATTCCATTTAAGGAACAACAGTTTCACGTGTTGATTTTTTTGTTTTTCCTTTTAAGGAACAACACTTTTTTATGTATTTTTTTGCTATTCCTTAAACTTTTTCGCATGCATTTTTTTTGTTGTTCCTTAAAAAGGAACAACAATTTTCTTGGGTATATTTTTTGTTGTTCCTTTTAAGAAACAACACTTTTTTGGGGGTATTTTTTGCTGTTCCTTTTAAGGAACAACACTTTTCTTGGGTGTACTTTTTGTTGTTCCTTTTAAGGAACAACCTTTTTTTGGGGGGTATTTTTTTGCTGTTCCTTTTAAGGAACAAAACTTTTTTGGGGTATTTTTGTTGTTCCTTTTAAGGGACAACACTTTTTTTGGGTGTATTTTTGTTGTTCCTAAAAAGGAACAACACTTTTTTGAGTGTTTTTGTTGTTCCTTCAAGGGAACAAAACTTTGGGAATATTTTCGAGAACAACCCTTCTTCCCTCTTGTGCAATTATTCCTAATCCATCTCAACCACATTTTATTGATTCCCTTGCATCGCATGAAGTACAATAATTTTATGAGGACAAAAATTATGGAGTCCATTGAAGCAGGTGAATATCCTTGATGTTATGATCTTTAACAAGACAACTTCTTGATGATAAGTTTTTAAAAAATAAAACAAACAAAAGGACACAATTATTTATATATTACTTTACGGTATTGATTTCTGCTCTATATGATATTGATTGATCATCTTTACCATGCTGGTTCTACTTCTTCTGGCTACAATTTTCTCTATCTATTATAAGTAATATTATGGGTATATTTTATTTCTATTGACATGTTGAAACTTCTTCCACCATCCACACCCTTATGGAGTACTGAGCCTCCCTCTATTTATCATAAAAGTTGTAAAAACAACAAAATATTGTCTTCAGATAAAGGATAGGGAGTCTCATTAAAAATCCATCCTACCATGTTCATAAGGTTGTAGCGAAGTGACATTCCCACTATGGCCACCACACCAGGGTTATGATCCATTAGATAGCCACAATATCCTTGGAACAGGAGGTCTCATCATGAGTCGGCCTGATCACATTTGCTACTTCCCAGTGAATGGCGGTGTAGTTATCTGGTTACCACGCCAGCACACTGATCTCTTCTGTAGAACAACAATGGAATTCTCCCATTATAAATTGAGAATCCTAGCTCATATGGGTTAAATAGAATAATTTTCTGATTTATTACCAATTTAGGAGAATTTCATGAAAATCCATTGAGCATTATTTATCATCATTCATTCCACATCTTTACCACTTCCCATTTTTCAGAGACATCTCATCTTTCAGTTTGGGGGAGTGTTTATTTCCTTCATTTCTTTCTTATGACCATGTCAGTGATATTCTTTATCATCTATTGATATTATTATTCATTCTCAACACCTCCTTTATTCCATGTTGTTTTACACCAAGCATAGATTTCAACAGATTGTAGCAACCACCTCTCTTTGTTTTCTAGCATTGCATGAGGACATGCTAATTCTTCAGTTTGGGGGAGGAATTGCTAAACATGATGGATTTTTTCTACTTTCTTTCTCGTTTAAGGCATATAATTTCATTTTTATATAGTGCAGAAAACTATGAACTGAATTCTTGTGATTTCTGGATAACAAAGAGGTATCATTAAAATACACAAACCCAGATAATTTCATGCTAAATTAGTTCATAAAATTTCTAAAATTATGCACTATCACCTACAGCCATTTTGTTTATATCTCATGATCCGTGCATCAAAATGATCTGATTTTTGAAAAAATGGTTAATGAAGTTTGTTGTTACTTATATCACATTTTTCTACAACTTCATATACATATAGTTGAACGTAAACTGTAAAAATTGCTACGCCTTCATCAAGATTTCTAAAATTGAATATTCATTATTTGAGGAAAAATTCATTTGTTCCATCCATTTCATGAGTTGGAATGAAGAATTTTTTTTATTTTTTTTTGCTTGGTTAACATATGGGTTTTGTCTTTAGGTTGCATAAGGACATGCAATATATTCAGTTATTGGTTGCATGAGGACATGCAATATATTCAGTTTGGGGGTATGTTCGGCCGCTAATATGTTATTATTATTATCACTTTTTAATCCATTTCTACCATTCTTTATCATGTCATTTATCATAATTTATGATATAATTCCATTTTATAATTATTTATGCTCTTATGGATAAATATTATTTCTTCTCCTTTATTTTAAATAAATTTATGATTATGCATGATTTTATCAATTATGGTTTATTAATAAAATTGTTGTAACATCACTCACCATTTTAGCCTCCAAGATATTCTCCAGATTGCAGATTTGATCTCCAACTCATAATTAAATATTCCAACTCAGAAATTTGCTGGAATAAGAAGTGACAATTTTTTATTGGACTTTTTGGGCAAATGGAGAAGAATATGGAAAATACGAAACATGGGTTTTTTCCAGAACGGACCGAGTTAACTTTAATAGTGAACAGTTTGCCCAAATTCGGCCTGTATTGAGAGAAAGGGAAGGTTCTCTAAGGACAATTTTCTCAATTTCGCTGTTGTGGCCATTTTCCAAATTCTTCCAGTTGCAATACCAAATTCGACATGTTCCCGTTGAATGATTGATGGAAATATATTTTCTTGCTGATCAAGTTGTTGGGAACAATCCAATTTTGTTATGAGGGATCACATTTACTATTTACTTTCTCCTCTTTCTGATTATAAAAAGAGAAGCATGTATTATGATGATGAAGATTTCCTGTTGTATTCTCAAGATTTCTCATTGACTCTCGTTGGTTAAAACAGAGTGTGATTGCTTGTAAACGTTGTTACATATGATTAATATATAATCTAGTTGTCGTTCCATTATTTGATACTAGAGTATTTCGGCAGTGCTTCACTAGCGGCTAAGGGCCCAGCCCTGGTGGATCCACCTACTATCTGGACTATTACTTTCCAATTCCAGTCATGTGATGGTTTGCTTTAGTTCTCATTTCCTTTAAATCGCATTGCTTCACAATTTCCATGTTTTATCGCTTACTATTCAATGTTTTATGAAATTGGTTTATTTCATCAATTGTGAATGAATTGCATTGTTATTCCTTTCCACATAGTAGGATTATTTATTCCTCTGTAATTTGTATTGGTATGCTTCTCAAATATAAAGCTTTGTTGTTCATTCCATTAAATAGTTTGTTGTTCATTTCATTAAATAGTTTGTTGTTCATTTCCATTAAATAAATTTGTTGATTTCCATTAAATAGCTTAGTTGTTCATTTCTGAAAACTAGCTTTACTGTTTATTATTTTCCTGTAAGTCTTTGTTTTGCTTTGGAATGATATTGCAGAAAGCTTGTTTATTCTATTTTCATTAGCAGCATGATTGATTCAACTCAGTTATCATTTCCAATTAGTTGTTTATTGTGGAGTGTAAGATCAACAACTGTAAAGAACATTGGCTATTGCTTTCAAAGCTCTCATATTGAGGATCTTATTTATGCTTGATTAGTTTACATCAGTTAAAAGAGGAATGAGTTATTACTATTATATCCTCGATTGATAATTGTTGTTACTTTGCTGAATGAATGATTTAGTTTTAGAGCATTGTGTTTCCTTTAGTTGCAAGTGGGATTTATTAAAAGCATTTGTTTATTCTTGTATTTGAAAGATCTATACTACATTTTAAGAAACATTACTCTCTGGGATTATAGCGTGCACATATTTTGTACACTCTTGAAATAAGAGGACTTACCTAGGTTGATAATTAATGTGGGATAAATAGGAGTTTTAAAAGGCACCTTTTAGCACCCAACACTAGCCTAATCTTTCCTATGGTCCACAAACCATGGTTTGCGGATTCCAGATCTACCCTTTAACCCATTACAATGCTTTCAGGGCTTTGTCCCACCCCAAACCCCTTCGATAGACTAAATATAATCAAAATTATACAAAATTGGACTAGTTTCGCAGCTTGTAGGAGACCCTTTTCCAACAGTCCCCCAACACAATCTTGTGACTCGTCTCGAGTCACGGTGGCCACGGGTCGCCAAATGTCCCTGGAGCTATGTGCTTATCATGTTCATGCCTTAGCACCCCCTCCCTGGTGGGCTGAGTCTGCCTAAGAAAATTATTCCGGCCATAGAGTCATTTAGTCCTGTATGGCTTGAGCCGACTACCATTGACGTAGCCTCGTAACACATCACCGCGCAAGGTAGCTAACCTGACTGCTCCACCATCCGTGATTTCCTTAACAGTGTAGGGACTAAGCCATTGCTGTCAGAATTTCCTTGGGTGTTTCGCAAACTAGCTATCGTATAAGAGGACTATGTCGCCTTCTACAAATGTCTTTTGGCGAATATGTCGATCATGCCAAGATTTATCGCGAGCCTTCTGAACCTGCTGATGAAATTTATTAATGAATCGATCTTCTTCCAACACCAAAAGATGCACAAGGCATTGTTCCATTATGTCAGGTTCTACCATATCTGTAAATGTTGTGATACGTAGACTAGGAACAATGTATTCTATTAGCATAATGGCCTCCTTGCCGTAGACCATTCGAAAGGGGGTCCTTCCTGTTATCTTCTTGCAGGTCGTCCGATAGGCCCACAGAATAGAGGGGATGCATACATCCCAATCACTATGATCGACATTGCAGACCTTGGTCAATGAATGCTCTAAGATTTTGTTGAAAGCCTCGACCGTCCCATTTGCCTGTGGATGATACGACGTACTTTTTGCATGATGGATCCGGAATTCCTTATTCAAGACTTGTATCATTTCATTAACAAAGTGAGTGCCTCTGTCGCTCATCGGAATCTTTGGGCATCCAAATCTGGTCAGGATTTTCTCAAAGATGAAGTGCGTAGTATTATCTACAGTACAATCCTTCACCACTTGTGCTTCAACCCATCGAGTGACATAATCACTGGCAGTAATAATATAGCGCACACCTATCTTCTTTCCTGGGGGAGTAATTTGTCCTACAAAATCAATGGCCCATTTGTCAAAGGACTGCAAAGCTATTTGAGGTTGAAATGGAATTTCATCTCTTCGTGAGGGTCGTCCTGTCCGCTGGCACATATCGCATGATTTACAATAGTCTGAGAATCATGATGTAGGGTAGGCCACCATAACCCAGCTCTCAAGATCTTTTGTGTTGTTGCCTTTCCTGCATAGTGCCCTCCTGCGATGCCTTTGTTCACCTCCACAAAGACGGCATGTCGTTCATGCTTCAGGACATATCTACGCAGTACTTCATCAGCGCCTAATTTTTATAATTGGCCGGCTATGATATTAAATTCCGTCACCCAAGTAACCAACTCCTTCTTCTGCTAAACCGAATAGTCTGCGGGGGCTACACCTGTAGTCAGGAACTGAATGATATCAACAAAGTGTTCATCCACAACCCTAATCGTGAACAGCTACACATCCAGTAATCCTTCCTCCAAGATAGTAGGTTCTTCGCCCATCTCAATGTGGGACAGATGATTCGGACCCGCATTCAGCCTTCCTAGCTTGACGATAATTTCAAAATCATACTCCTGAAATAGCAAAAGCCATCGAAAAATCTTCCCCCCCCAACACAGGCTTGTTCACAAGGTATTTTAAAGCCGAATGATCAGTAAAAATCTTAAAGTGTCCTCCCAACAGACAATGTCGATAATTCTATAACGTGTATACCATAGCCAGTCCTTCTCGTTCGGTGGTGGAGTAGTTGCGCTCCACGCCAGAGAGTTTTCGACTAGCAAAGGCAACTAGGTGATCAATATCTCCCTCCCCAGGCTAAGTTAGGATAGCGCCCAAGGCAATTCCTGATGCATCCACTTGTACGTGAAATTCCTTCAACCAATCAGGAAATATTAGTATGGGTGCAGAGATCATCTTCTCTTTGAGTAGCTCAAAACTCTTCTGACATTCATCATTCCAAAAAAAGGAAACATCCTTTTTAAGCAGTTTTTCCATGGGTGTTGTGATCATTGCGTATCCCTGAATAAATTTTATGTAATAGCTCGTGTGTCCAAGAATCGAACTCATCTGTTTCTTCGTTGTTGGGACTGCAAGGTTTATAATTACTGCCACTTTCGTCGGATCAAACATTAGCCCTTATCAGCATACTATGTGTCCAAGCAAAATTCCAAAAGGCATAGATAAAATATACTTCTTGATATTCAAGGAAATCTAGTTCTTTCAACAGGCATCCAACATCATGCACAAGTTGGAGACATGCTCCTTTACCAAGCTTAATACCGTCCAGTCGTCGAAATAAACTTCTAGAAACTTATGGATGAACTCCTTGAATACAGCAACTACTACTCTCGAGAAGATAGCAGGTACATTCTTGAGACCAAAGGGCATGACTGTGTACTGAAAGGATCCCCATTCTGTTGCAAACGTATTCTTACTGCGATCTTTAGGTGTGATTCGGATCTGGTGGTATCTTGAGAACCCATCGGTGAAGGAATATGGTTCTTGTTTGCCCACGCTATCAATGATTTTGTCTGATAAAGGCTTATGGAAGGGGTCATGTACACAGGTGTCATTTAACTTGCGTAGGTCTACACAGATTCATATCTCCCACTTTTTTTTCTTATCCTGGACGACCATCGGACTTACCCAATCCAACTGTTCAACCGGTTCAATGATACCTGCAAAAAGCATTTTGTCTAGTTCTTCTCAGACCTTTTGCTTATATTTAGGGTTCATCCGGTAAGGCCACTGCTTTATGAGGCGAGCCTCTAGTTTCAGAGTGATGTGCATAACAACTAGGTCCCCCGTGATTCCTCTGAGCTCAGAAAACTTTGTTGGGAATAAGTCCTAATATTTCGTAACTAGCTCTGTAATTTTTCCTACGGCTCCTTCATCCCAATAGTCCCCAATTTTGGCCAACTTAGGGTGTTCTTCCATCCTAATATTAATTTCTCATAGCTTGAGAGGCTGGGTAACATCAACATTCTGTAGTGGGGGCCCAGTAACTCTACATTCCCCCTCAGATTCTAGGACAGAGACGTTCCAACAATTATCTTCCTCTTCCTCTATCGCCAAGCTCCGGCAGTCGACTATGTCTTGCATCTACGCTTCCCATGTTAGGGCTTCCAGTGTAGCGCAATGGTGTGAGTCATTAAATACAAAAGCATCGATGTCCTACAGAGCTTCGTCGAGTGCCTCCACTCCCCCAATAAGCCCGAACGTTCCTATAAAGTCATATTTTAGTGTCTCCCAGTGGCAAGTGCATTGATGGAGCTCCGCATCTAAATACCATGCGATGGGGATAGGCCCCAAGGCATGAATAAATAGATTAACCCACTCTTCTATAGTCCGGTCGGACCATTTTTCCATCCAGGTGAGAAGATGCTCACGGGGATCTCCTGGTCCGAGGAACATCTTGGTGCATACGTCAGCCGGGGGTGCGAACTGCAGGATAATCATATCCTGACATTCCTCCCAATCCTGGAATGCTTCCTTGTGGGTGTCCCACCATCACGTAGGTGTTCCTCTCATAGCTAGATTAAGGACCCATAGCCTGCGTTCTCTCGGAACAGTGTCCTCAAGAACTTCGTGAGGCTACCAAACACATCAAAATGGGGTAGATCTTTTACCTCTGAGTAAATGCAACAAAAATCCCTTGTGATTTGAAGACACCATAGCATTGAGACATCATGCAATCAGTTTTTCTAATTTTCCATTTCCTCATTGGAGTCAAAGAAGCATTCATTGTCTTCCTCCCAACAGAGTACCCCGTCTGCCATGGGATTGATCTAATATTTGTCCCATGCGGTCAATTTGTAAATGTGATCCACCTCTTCTCCACCACATACGGGCTCTGTGTAGCGCTCACCTTCTGTAGGGTCCAATGGTACGACTACCCTTGTCCCGCTATTTTCAAACACCATGCTTCTCTTTTTGAGGTTGATCATACCACCCATATCTATGGCCCAGTCCAGTCCAAAGAGCGTAGGATATGGGTCTGCATCGTCTACAATCTGAATTACTTCAAAGTCAGCCCGGACCTTGACCCCAATGATATCCACCATGATTTTTTATAGTCTCCCCAGAGGGATAATCTTCTGTTGGTTGGCCATACGCAGCTGGATGTTGGACCACTCCAATTTGGGTTCTCCCATTTGTTGCCAATTTTTCTTAGGTGGCACGTTTGCATCTGACCCCAAGTCTAAGACAATCTGATCCATTTCATAGTTACCGATTTGGGCAGTTAGTCTCATCTCCCTACCGGTGTGTTTCGTATATCCTCCTAGCTTGTGTACGTTTTGGACTTCTGGAGATAGGTGGGAATGCACTATGCAGCTATCTATTAATGTCTGAAGGTTTTCTTTGGTTCACTGGTTGCGTAATAGCTTCACACATGCCTGCAGGAATGGTCTCATCTCGTCACCTGCCGTGAGGTGCACAGATGTCTACACAGTAGATTCCCTTGTCTTAGCAATGTCCTGTTGGAGTGCGCTAATTGTTTCTCATCCCTGGTTTCGATCCAACCCTGCTCGGTTGAGAGGTGCCTGTCGGATTAGAGGATCCTTCACAACTTCCTTCTAAGGCTCCTCGGTGGTCATCCCATTGTAGGTTACAACCTTCGCACTCATATTTTTGTCCCATAGTTTAGCCTTAACTCTTTGTAAATTCTGTGTTGACTGCTTTTCTTTCATTTTTGCTATTATGATTGGACAATCTTCAATCACATGGTCTAGCTGTCTGCAATATTTGCAGGATGGCCTTGTAGGATTTGGGCAAGCCCTTGCAATGTGTCCTACTTCCCTGCAGTTATAACAGATTAGTTATCCACGTCTTCGTCCTGCGCTTCCTCCCCGACCTCCCCTGCCCCTAGCTGGGGAGCCACCAAAGTTTGCGAGAGATCTAGGTGATGCAGGTTCTAATTGCACCCTATGCAAGTTTCCTTTATCTATCATCATATCATAAGTTTGACAAGCCTACTCGTCATGTCCTACAGACTAGAAGAATATGCACCATTGTTGCTTCAGCTCCGAGACATACGCACCTAGCCGGGGGCAATGGTTCGTATCATGTAGCCCTACTACATAGCAGTCATCGCCCCACAACGTAGATCCGCTTAAGCCTGGACATGATAAGTTGGGCTCTCCACTTGCTCCTGGATGCACCGGACTAGGCCCTCCTGCCCGCATGTAATCTGCCAGTAGTGGGCACTGATCCTTCATATGTCCAAATGTCGAACATCGTATGCACCATAGGGGTGATTTAGTCATATTTAACAAGGAATATTATTTAAATAAGATTTAAATAATTATTCCTAGAAAATAATAAGATAAATAAAGATTTATCTAATTAATTTCTTTGTTTTAGGTTAAACATGACCAGGAAAATCAAACAAATATAGGTTTTTTTAATATTTCCTTTTGGGGTTTCCTGTTTAGACCATAAACAACCTAATAAATGTGTTTTATTAAGTTATTTTACATAGTGAAAGCAATTTTACTTAGGGTAAAATTGGTCTTACGTGGTGTAATTGGGTCCATCTAATGACAGTAGGTTAGATGACCAAAAAATGGTGTAACAGATTGCCCCCCAACGTGCGAGTGTTAGGAGCAAATCGTATGACCGAAGTACGTTGTAAGAACTCAATCACCAGACATCAAAAGGGAAGTCAGAGAGAGAAATGTGAGGTAGACTAATGTGCTGAAGAACTAGACCCTAAGGAGACGAGACTTACAGGTGCAACAAGTCTCTTTTTATGAGAGGGTACTTGTGCTAAAGGCGGCGGGGGAGGCATACCTATGCCCGCCGAGACAAAGTACAAAAGAATAGTGTGTCCAGTAAACAAGGGACCGAACCATAAAGTACAGCCGGCATAAACATGAGCCAGATAGAAATACAATGAGGGATCCCATATACATGTTGTGCCTAGGATAACAGCCACGAATTATACAATAATATCTGAGTACATGAGATACAAATACAACCCAAATGCCCCCTACAAGCAGGGAAGGGCTCACAAAATCTGACTGATACATGCAAATCAAAGAGGCTCTGCAAGCGGCTAAGGACGACATCATCAAATATATGGAGCTGCATCGAAGGCTGCAATGAAGAGGTCATCTGGGCATGTGGGGGGCTACCTGCAGGGCCATCCCCTCATGAGGGCTGAGACATCTCACACACACTCGGGCATCACCAAGAGCTGTTGTTGCATCACTAGACCATCAAGCATACGGATCTCGATCATGCTGAAAGGAGCTGAAGTGGAGAAACAATCAAGTCAAAGGGAAATGAGAGATCCCTTTGCCTGATCCGAGGCACCGAACAAGAGTGGAAGTTGGAACCAAGGTACACCGCTCTCTAGACCTGTCCTCTGGAATGAAGGAGCTGATGTCGACAGAAGGAGGTCCGCCGTAGGTGAGGCAATGAGAGATCCTCAACTAAGGCATGAGAGAAAATAGTAGAGCGACTGACAGACTAATACCAATGATGATGATGGAATGGAGGGGACTGAGTAGAAAATGGATGACTTCCCTTGCTAGAGCATAAAGGACATGAATGACATGGCAACAACTAACACAGTATCATGAGGGATAGGGGACAGTGGGACTGACGGTCATAATGTGTGACACAAGAGAGAGACCAAGCAATGAAGGATGGAGGACTATAGCGGGGTACAAAGGGACTCGGGATAGACTCCATGAATGTGATGATGACTCAACTTGGATGCTCTAAACAAGGGTGACTCGATGGTGCTGCCACATAGAAAAGGTCCCATGGGGGACCAGAAAAACATGAGTACAAGATGGTATCTCATGACGAAAATCGACACGAACAAAGACAAGTATGGAGGCAAAGTGGTGCCCCAAGTACAAGTGTTGTAAGTGAGGAAATTCGATTTTGGGGGGAGGTGAAGTGACCTATCTTGGACAAAATGTGTCCTAGTGAAGTATCAAATCACAAAAAACTAACAGATACCCATTTGAGGGCTCGGTGAGGGCTTTCCAATGGCGCAGATGGTTTTTCAAACGAAGCTACGGTGTGGTCACAGCAGGCGAAAGAAAAAACAAGGGTTCTCTTTTAATAAGGCAATTTTCCCTCCAAATTCACTCATTTTCTTGTGGTGCTGTGGTGAATGTAGAGAGGAGAGAAGGCCCTAAATCTTTCGGCGAGCGTAGCGGACAAACCGACCGTTGGAATTGAGATCCGTCAGTTGCAGGTAAGAGGCCTAACCTTACTCTTTCATTTTGATGGATTGAAAGTTCAGATTAGGGCCTTGAATCTCAGGAACAGACCCTCTTTCACCTCTACGCCCTGGTCGCACTTTTTGGCCCAAAAAATGCGACCTGGGAAGTAGGTTTTGAGCCAAAAACTGTGACCTATCCCAGGATTGGGAAAAAAGTGCGACCTGGAGGATGAATGAGATTGCAGTTGTTTTAGGGCTGAGATTTTGGGTTTTTGTGATTGGTTACAGTGTTTCCTATCTGTATACTGACAAAGATGATGTGTTTGTGCAGATATGGCAGATATACGGGTCAACTGGAGAGAGAGAGACCTGGGTGCACTACGGTCAGAGATCCAGGCAGCTCAGGGTGTCCGCGCGTGTATTGGCGAGATTTGGAGTTCTGAAGTTTTTGGAGAACCCTTTGATGAGAGCAGGGAAGCCCTTGTTGGCCCGGATTGTCAGTTATTGGGATCCAGATCATGAGGTCTTTGTAGTGCAGGGGCACAAGATCAAATTGACAATCCAGGATTTGTATTTCCTGACTGGTCTCCCGCCACTGGGGATGGTGGGAAATACACAGCCAGTGTTACCGCAGGGGCGGAACATCATGGAGTTTGTGGAGTGACATTGTCGACTGGGTCTCCAAGTCAAAGGGACTCAGATACCGATCGGGGACCTAGAGAGATTAGAGACCCATGCAGTGGCCGCAGCGGTGCTGCGGATCCTGGGCAACCAGGCGCTCCATCATATCACTGGGGGGCAGATGATGATTGTGGAGAGTGTGTTGAGTGGGACCTACTATGGGTGGGCCCAAATGATGTTGGTGTCGTTAAAACGACAGCTGTCACTTTGCAAGCGGCAAGTGAACCACGATTGCTTGTATGGGACTTTATTGTGTTCCTTCTTTTTTGAGAAGATCTCGACCTTACGACCTCGTATACAGCTCCCAGATGGGGGCCCGAGAGAGCCCAGGATGCATTGGTTTGGGAAACTACTGTGCAGAAGAGGAGGAGGGGCGGTCGGACAGGTGTTTTGACCTGAGTTCTTTGCCCATTGGGATCAGATTCTGTTATAAATAGACGACTATCCCTATAGTGGGATGAGTTATTGTGGGGATCCGGACCTACCACTTCTGCCTGGTCGAGTATGGGGACCCGATGGTAAGTGACAAGTGACTACTCTTTTTTGGGCATGTTAAAGTTTTTGAACAATAGATAGGGTACTGATTCATGTACTTTTGGGATGCAAATATAGCTCCAGTAAAACCAACCGGATATATGGGACGACCGGCAGCGTCAGGAGCTGCAGGCCTGAGTGGATTGAGAGCGGTGCATAATGAGGATGTGGTCGCCCTCCTGGAGGACATTCACCGTAGATGCGAGAGGTTGCTGACCGGTGTTTCAGAGTGCGGGTGGCAAGACTTAGACGACCAGTACGTAGAGCCATCTATTGGTCTACCCTCGGAATGGCGGGGTGTCATGCGGCACATGGCGATGGCGAGTCAGGGGATACGTGATCTACAAGCTGCAGGAGTAGAGCCATTGGCTTAGGATCCACTAGATAGTGATTAGGTGTGGGACAGGTGGTGCCCCCTAGTGTGTATGTAGGGACAGGTGGTGCCCCTAGTTTTGAGTTTTTTGTAACATGATATGGGCATGTCATATGTATCAGAGTAGATGGACTCTAAACACATGTTTTGCGACACATATTATGGATATGCATCTTTTTTAATGATTATTATTGTTATTGTCTTGTATAAAATGCGTTTGATAAATGCCAATCTAGACCATGGTTTGCAATGCTATCTACATAGTGATTTTGTTCTCATGGTACATGGTTGAAAGTTATGGTTTCAAATTCACGTATCAAGAGTTTCACTCATAAATATCGTCTAAACAGCATAGGGTTATGCACACGGTAGACACCATTTAGTTTCATGACAAGAATTAGGGAATCTAAATGAACATGCAGATGGAGGATGCGATGAGAGAGGGCATCGGCTAAAATACCACGCACTGCATCATATTCGGCCTGATTATTGGTGGCAGTACCAATGCAGACCCCGTTTGCGAGAACAAGGGTATGCAAGGGGGTGAAAATGGCCCACCCTGCCGAGGCTAGATTCCGGGAGTAACGACTTGCACCATCGGCGTAACCGATATAGGGTGGGGACGGGAGGTCCTGCGGAGTAGTGTCACAAGACAAAAAATGGGGGGAGGGGGAATAATGATGGCAGCATGAGTGTATAGTAGACATCGAGCGGCAACTGCGGGAGGGAGTGTGATGGGCAGGATGGCTATGACACATATACAAACTAGATGGTGGTATATGAGGGCTATAGGAGGTATGGCTGGGACTCGGGCTGCGGAGGTCAACATAGATACGGGTGGGGTTATCCCGTGTATGGGCAGGAAGGATGAGGTCATGGGTGGAAAAGGTTTCCAAGGGGGCATCCGGATGGGAAAAGAGGGGATGACGAGTGGAAGGGAAACCACATGATGCGGAAAAGCTACCTAAATCATCCGTATAGGAAGAAAAGCTCACATACGGATCGTCACGGGGAATGACGGAAGAACAGAGAAACAAATGGTCAAATGATGTTGAGCCCAGGGTGGTTGCTGAAGGGGGATCGAGTGAAACAACAGGAGGGGATTCAAGGGGAATGTTCTTCAAGGGTCTCACAGAGGATGTAGGTAGAGGATGGTGGTAGTAGACTCCATAATCTGGACATCAGGGGGGGGATTTCAATAGGAGCGAGGGGATCCTCAAGCTGTCTTGAAGCATACTGCGCAAGTATGGGAGAGGCGGACTGATTTTGTTCAACCTCGTACTCTCGAACTACCTCTAAAGAGGTGTGGTAATGCGTTAGGTGAGGACAATGGTGGGAGTAATGGCCATGGACACCACACAAAGCATAGGGTTTGTTGGTGCGAATAATATTTGGGTTCTTGGTTACGGACGAGGACGAAATAGAGGGGTCAGGGACCGTAGACTCAGGGAACGCGACTTTAACCATGGGCTGAATACGGGGCAATTCAGGACAAGTATGGGTGGAGTGACCGATGACATCACACAAGGCGCAAGGCTTTGCGGGCGGAGGAGGAGTCGGGTCAGTCAGGGTGGCCTTGTCTTTGGATGCCCCCTTACGAGCTTTGCCTTTCCGTACTAGAGTTTCCACCATAGGAGTAGGGTCCTGAGGAGGTGCTGGGGGCATGGAGGAAACGGGGGAAGCGAGGGGCACCGGTTGAATGGGTGTCAAAGCAAGATACGGTTTGGGGTGACCAGGTGGGGTAGCGGCTGGAGGGTCAAGGTACTAGACGGGTATGCCCAGGGTCAGGTTGGGGAGAGAGAGGGTGGCCATGATGGGGACCGAATAGACTGCGAGAGGGGGAGCCAGGAAAGGTATCTGACCAGCGGGGTAATGACCAGGAGGGACAGCTACGAGATGGTTGAGGCCTGGGGGAACCGACCCATGAGGATAGAGGGGTTCAGGGATACCAGTTGTAGGAGAAGGGCCAGAAGGAGGAGGTCCGGCTGGCTGAGATGAATGGCTAGGAGCGGGTTGTGGTGGGCAAGGTTGAGTCTGAGGTTGCTGACTAGCCGAAGCGGGCCGCTTAAGGGCAGCCCGAGACGATTGCATCATGCAAACATTCGATAAGCTGGGATCGGAGATAGGAGGAGGAGGGAGACCAGGAAAATTTCCAAGCAAAGAAGAGTCTTTATAGATGCCAGGAGAGACACTGGTCAAGGAATCAACGATTTTCTTATTGGCTACAAAGGAGATGGTCGTCTCAGGGGAGGTCTGAGACTTCGGCTCATGATAAGTCAACTGGTCGATAGTGATTATCTTTCCATTGTGAGGAAAATACATCTTGCGAAAAATCACGGATGGGACAGCAGACATGGCATAGGTGTAGCTTCGCCCCAAGAGAATGTTGTAATCTTGAGGAGCGTCAATGACTTCGACGTCAACGCAAACAGTCTTACCCGCAAGGGTGATAGGACAATTACGGAAAAGGCCAAGGGGCTGGGAGGCGTGGCCATCCCACGTTCGAAGGGTGATTGTGGAAGGGGCCAACTCAGGAGATCCGAGTTGCTTCCAAACCGAAGCGGACATCACACAGGTGGATGCCCCCTCATCAATTATACACTGAGAAGTGTTAGCGTTCCAGATTTTGAATGGGATTTGGAAGTCGACAGAAGCAGGAAGAGGGGGATGTTCTGATTGATGGGCATCGAAAACGATCATTTGGTCATCAGCAGGATCTACAGTTCCCATTGCAGATAGCAGAGCCTTCTTTTGGGAAGGGCACGACTGGAGGAGTTCCAATGTGGAAATGGCAGCAGGAAACTGTGCCAAATAATCTACTATGCTATACGAATGAGCAACTCAACCAGAAGAAGCATTTCGGCGTAATGGTCCCTTAGGAATCTTGGGATGAACCTCAACTTTGGGTTGAGGGATATGTAAGGGGCCATTGGATGTCGAAAGAGGCTCTGTAGAACCTGAAGAGGGGGACTCGGGGGCAGACTGAGTGGAAGGTTTGGGGTACTGGCGAGACCGAGTTTGAAGGTGAAGGTCGACAGTTGGGGATGGATCAGAGTTCATCATGAGGATCTGGTAATCGAAGGAACCAGAAGGGGAAGGTTGAGTGGCAACCTGTCCATCAGGTGGTTGGGCAGCCACGAATCCTTGCTGGGGGAAAGGATCGGTAAACACAGCCGGTTGAGTAGTGGTCACATTAGGGGGAGCATGAGGGGAGGCATGTTGTCCTCGCAATGTGGCTTGAGACTCCCACATCTGCCGCATCTGTGGTAAGAGGGGACAATCGTGAGTGTAATGAACATAAACATCGCAACACAAACAAGGCTTATTTGTGCGAATAGGCCTCTCCGGCTTGAGCTGAGTACCCTGTTACTGGTTAGCAGTGTTAGGGTCAGTACCTTGATGATTGGGTCCACGAGCACCAGGGGCAGATTGATTTTGATTGCCTCTCCGCCTTCTTTGAGAGGAAGGGGGATTAGTCGCGCCTGTTTGTCTGTCACTTGCTGGAGGGGGTGCCAGTGTGTTCTTTGAGTTTGAGAAGGCAAAGGAGGTGGAAGTGCATATCACTAGAGCAGTGGATCTTGTTGCGGATAAGGATAGTGGTTGAGTTTGGGCCAAAGGACAAGGCATGTACGTATCCTGGATACATGCCTAACGGAGGGAAAGTGCTAAGTCTTGGCCCCTCCCGAAGAGGACCATATCCTGGGAGAGGTTGAACATATGGATGATAAAGGCTCCAATAATCCCAGTCGAGCGGAATGAGATGCCCCAGGCGTTAGCACCAGAAGACTTTGGGAGGTCAAGAAGGACGGTATAAACACTGCTGGACTAAGTTTGGGTATGTGTTATATTCTTTCCATGACTATTCACTCATAGGCGGATCCGCCCATGGTTTTGTGCATGGTTTTGCACATGGTTTTGGGGTTCGATGGTTTTCGGCCCCTGGTATTTTTGTAGATCTGGTCAAGGGAACTACGGTTATGTTATAATCCAGGGTTAATGGATTGGGGTTTATGTATGCTCCGACATGTATATATATGTGTTGTAACACTAAAAGGAATATAATGAAAAATCAAGCTGGTCGTCCCGATTTGGGATCCAGGGGAAAATCTCTGTGTTTATCTATTTTATGTTTTATGCTCTCGCTATTGTTTATTTTCTGTTATAAGATTCGTGTGTAGATAATTTATGTTCGGGGTTAAAACCTACATTTGGTATTGGAGCTGTTTCGGCTTCAAGGGGACGCCTTTGTTGTTGAGGGTTTTTTGCTCGGGCCTGTGGTAGACCCTGTTCAGTGGGAGATCTGCGGGATCGATTCTTGCGGTGAAAGAAGATGGCGAACGGCGGAAAGATAGAGATCGAGAAATTTAATGGTCAGAGTTTTGAGTTGTGGAAGCTCAAGATGGAGGATTTGCTGGTGGATAAAGATCAGTGGATCGCGGTAGATCCAGGTACTAAACCAACGGCAATGTCAGATGAAGACTGGAAGAAACTGGATCGGAAGGCTAAGAGCACAATACGATTGTGTGTCTCAGATTCAGTATTGTTGAATGTATCTGGGGAAGCTACGACGAAGACCTTGTGGGACAAGCTAGGGACTTTGTACCAATCTAAGTCTCTGGTGAATAAATTTTTCCTGCGGAAAAAGTTGTATAACCTGAGGATGAAGGATGGAGACTCGGTGACAGAGCATCTGAACGCCTTCAATACTGTGGTAAGTCAGCTGTCATCTGTTGATATTAAAATCTCAGATGAAGATAAGTGCATCAGTTTGTTGTTTTCTCTACCAGATTCATGGGACAATCTGGTTATTGCAATAGGTAGCAATACAACTACATTGAATTTTGATGACATTGTCTCAGCCTTGCTGTCGGAGGAAAAGAGAAGGAGAAATATGGAGGGTCAGAATGGAGATGCCTTATTTGTACAAGGAAGGTCCCAGAATAGAAACAAGAATAAGGTTTCGAGTAGGAGATCTAAATCTAGAGGGAGATCTAAATCTCCTGGAAAGTTTGTAAAGGTGTGCTGGAAATGCGGAAAGGAAGGACACTACAAAAAGGAATGCGGATCTAAAGCTCCTGAGAAAGGAAAGGGATCTGATGAAGCTCCTTCTGCAGAGGAAAAAACCACCTCGGATGAAGGTGGGGATGTGTATTTGGCTTCTTCTTCAAATACACATGTAGATCATGAGTCATGGTTGATTGACTCACGTGCATCCTTTCACTTCACTCCCCATAGGGAGTGGTTCTGCGAGTATGAGAAATATGATGGTGGTGATGTCTTCCTAGGGGATGATAGGAAGGCCAGAATCGTCGGACGTGGAAAAGTCAAGCTGAAGCTGCAAGGTGGAAGGATTAGAACACTTCCTGGTGTTCTGCATATACCTGCATTGGCTAGAAATCTGATTTCTATAAGCAAGATGGATGATGCAGGTGTAAAAACAGTGTTCGAGAAAGATGCCTGCAAGATGGTTCGGGGAGCACTAGTATTAATGCGAGGAGTTCGGACTGGAACTTTGTACAAGCTACAAGGTAGCACTGTTATTGATGGGTGTAACAGTTATGTGGTTCCTGAAAATGGAGTAGAAAGCTTAGCTGTCTCTGGAGAAAAGACCATGCTATGGCATCAAAGGCTTGGACATATTGGAGAGAAGGGCCTTCGGATAGTGCATAGAGATGGTATGGTAGAAGGTATGTCTAATTTTTCTCTGGATTTCGATTTCTGTGAACATTGTGTATATGGGAAGAAGAATCGGGTGAGTTTTCCTTCTGGTGCTAAGAGGGCAAACAAGATATTAGAACTTGTGCACAGTGATGTGTTTGGGCCTGTGTCAGTTCCATCACTGGGAAAGTTTGTGTACTATGTTTCATTCATAGATGACTTCTCAAAGAATACATGGATATATTTCTTGAGGAAGAAATCTGAAGTCTTTGACAAATTTAAAGAATTTAAGGCTCTGGTGGAAAACCAGACAGAGAAGAAGATAAAGGCATTGAGGAAAGATAATGGTGGGGAGTTCTGCAAGAAGGAATTTGAAGAGTTCTGTAAGAAGTGTGGTATAGCACGGCAGAAGACTACTCCATACACACCTCGGCAAAATGGAGTTGCAGAAAGAATGAATAGAACACTGATGGAAAAGGCAAGAAGCATGCTCAGTGGTACCGGGTTAGGACAAGAATTCTGGGCAGAGGCAGTGGAAACTGCATGTTACTTAGTTAACAGATCACCTTCATCGGCGTTGGAGGATAAGACCCCACATGAAGTATGGACTGGTAAGAAACCCTCTATTTCACATCTAAAGGTATTTGGATGTGATGCATATGTACATGTTCCAAAGGAGAAAAGGACCAAGTTGGATAATAAATCTGAAAGGTGCATCTTTATTAGGTATAAGGATGGTTTAAAGGGTTACAAGCTTTGGAACCCAGAAACAAGGAAGGTTGTGTACAGTCGAGATGTGGTGTTTAGAGAGGTGAAAGATGTTGTTACACATGAAGTCCTACCAAAGGAACCTGAGAAGATAGAGTTTGAGCTAAAGGAGGATGAATGAGTTGGGAAAGACGCGAGAAAGAGTGTAGTCCATCTGGCACATATGAGGTTTGCCTTAACTATAGCCCCGATGATGAACCCGGAACTATCGGGGAGAAGCGATGGGTCAGGAGGATGGAAAACTCTGGAAGGAGGCCATGGTTGATGAAATGGCATCCTTGCAAAAAAATGAGGCATGGGATCTGGTGGAGTTGCCGGCTGGAAGGAAGCCCATTAGGAGCAAATGGGTGTTTAAGAAGAAGATGAATGTAGAAGGCAAGGTGGAGAAATACAAAGCTCGGTTGGTAGCGAAAGGTTATTCCCAGGTGCCGGGAATTGATTTTGGTGATATTTTTCTCCTGTTGCCAAAGTTACTTCTATTAGATTACTTTTATCTGTTGCTGCTGCATTTGATTTTGAGATAGAACAGATGGATGTGAAGACAACATTTCTTCACGAGGATCTAGAAGAGGAGATCTACATGAAGCAACCTAAAGGCTTTATGGTGAAGGGTAAGAAAGAACTGGTGTGTGGGTTGAAGAAGTCTCTGTATGGGTTAAAACAGTCACCAAGGATGTGGTATCAGAAATTTGATACCTATATACGGGGACTTGGCTTCACTAGAAGCAAGGAGGATCACTGTGTTTATTTCAAATTAATTGGTGACCGTGTTATTTATTTGGTCTTATATGTGGATGATATGTTGTGATTGGAAATGACAAAGAAATTATCCAAGATTTGAAGACCCAATTGTTCTCCAAATTCGACATGAAGGATCTTGGTGCTGCAAACTATATTTTGGGCATGGAAATTAAGAGAGATCAGGCAAAGAGGAAGCTCGGGTTAAACCAGAGGAAGTATGTCGAGACTATATTGAAGAGGTTCAATATGCAGGATAGTAAACCGGTGAGTGTTCCTATTCCTGTAGGTGCAAAGTTGTCTGCTGAACAGTGTCCCAAGACACAAGAAGAAGAGGAGGATATGTCCCGTGTTCCATATGCAAGTGCAGTGGGTAGCCTGATGTATGCAATGGTATGTACTAGACCATACATTGCACATGCAGTGGGATTATTGAGCAGGTTTATGTCAAACCCAGGGAAGGAGCATTGGATGACAGTGAAGCGGGTTTTCAGATATTTACGTGGCACTAGTGATTATGGCTTGTGCTACAAGGGAAGACCAAGATTGGAAAGAATGTTGGACATTCGTGGTTTTGTTGATGCAGTAGGTGGAGATCTGGACAAAGAACTATCTACAAGTGGGTATGTGTTTAGCCTATTTGGTGCGGTCGAGTTGGATAGTAAAGTATGCATGGTGAGCGCTTTCAGCTATGAAATAAAATACATAGCCTCATGTCGCAAGCAAGGAAACGATTTGGTTGCGAGATTGGCAATGATGCCCAGTATGGGGGTTGGTACAACAAGCTATAAGGATGGCGCGATAGCCAAAGTGCAATTTCTTGTGAGAATATCACTTATCATTCAAAGACAAAGCACATTGATGTTCAATATCACTTTTTTAGGAATATGGTTTCATAAAGATTATTCTTGCTGGTAAAGGTGGACACTTTGAAGAATGTTGCAGATGCATTGACAAAGTTTGTGAGCACTCAGAAGTTCTCTTGGTGTAGAGAAACAATGGGTGTTGAAGAATTGGCCCAATGAGTAAGCTCTCATGTGGCCCCCCGTGGAAAGAAAACAACAAGTGGGAGAATGTTGGGTATGTGATATATTCTTTCCACGATTAGCCCCACGCGCTGTATGTTGCGTCGGGCGTAGCTGGGGGGTCACGAGAGGCTGACCTCCTTGTGAAGTCCGAGCGGCGCCACTGTAAATCCCACAGTATGCGGTCCCACTCATATGCGGACCCACCCATGTTTTGTGCATGAGTTTGCACATGATTTTGGGGTACGATGGTTTTCGGCCCCTGGTATTTTGTAGATCCGGTCAAGGGAACTACAGTTATGTTCTAATCCAGGGTTAATGGATTGGGGTTTATGTATGCTTCGGCATGTATATATATGTGTTGTAACACTAAAAGGAATATAATGAAAAATCAAGCTGGTCGTCCCGATTTGGGATCCAGGGGAAAATATTTGTGTTTATCTGTTTTATGTTTTATGCTCTCGCTATTGTTTATTTTCTGTTATAAGATTCGTGTGTGAGCTAATTTACGTACAGGGAGTTGAAACTACACTATAAGCGTAGATCAGATTCATATTTCAAGTCGGTTGGAGAAGGCGCTTGCCGGTTTGAGGAAATGGGAGGCGACATCTTTTCCAATGGGAGGTAAGAGAGTGTGAAGGAACCAGTCCATATAAACCCGATCCTCGAAGGTGGGAGCTCGACATAAGCTCCTTCTTCTCCGCCATTCCTGGACATGAGTGGAAAGGCGGGTTGAAGAGGTTTGACGGAAGGAGGTCAAAATCTCTGTACCAGTGTCGTATCAGAGAGGGAGCTGGAAATAAGATAAAAAGGCTTGGGAAATGGTCACAAAGGTGGTATGGGAAGATTTGGCTTGGTCAACATACCATTTAGAAGCTTCGCCCGTAAGCGTGCGTTGGAACAACCAAAGACGGATGGAATCATCGGTAATGGAATTGGAGGAACACCACATGTGGAAAGATCGGACATGGTTGGTTGGATCTTCTCCAGCAAGGCCTTCGAACTTAGGGATGTCGGAGGGGAGCTTGGTTGGCATAGCGGGCCAACCAACATCGTGGTGGATAGGGTCATTGGTCCAGCGGTGAGATCGGGGCGGGGCACGTGGCAAGGAGCAAGGTGCGGCCCGAGGTAGTTCTGCCCGTGGCGGTTACGCTGGGGTAGTCCAGAGCATTAGGGCCGGGAGCTCCGCTAGTGTTAGGCCCTGGACCAGACATAGTGAAGGTGACAGGGGGAGAACTAGAAGTAAAATGAGAACCGAATGAATCAGAAGAGGAGTCGGAGTGTGGACTCCCGGAGAGGACTAACTCGATGAAGGCGGGGGCGGAAGGAGTAGGTCGACCGACCGGAAACTGAGGGTGAAGGCCAAGAAGTCTCCGGGATGTGCGCCTTGGGGGCGCAATGGTGACAACACAAACATGGCACAAGGGGAATAAGAATGACTAAAAAAGGCAGGGAGGTGCAGAATCAAGTGATTACAATGTCGAAACAAGGGCAGAAAGGTGCAGTGTCAATTGATTTTACAATGTGTTAAAGTCTTTGCCTGGCGGTGTTAATCAGGTTCTTCTTCGCTTAGGGTGAGTGTGTGGCGTGCGTTAATTTTAATTTTTAATCCCTAACGTTTTGATAGAAAAAGAAAAAGTGTGTTGTGTACCTAAAAATAAATCTGCAGAGAACAATATATAATGCTGAAATAACAGAAAATTAACAGCTAACAATGCATCGATCTAACCCAAAAAGGCGGGTCTCTCAAAACTAGTCTAACAGAGGGAAAAAATCTAGTCAAAACACACTAAAAAGAGGCCAATAGATCTAGGGTCGAAAGGGACAGGGATCTAAAGGAGAAATCTGCTGAAAAGAGCTGCAGAACACAGCCAAGAGGCAGAGGCAAGGTGGCTGGAAAAAAGGAGGAAATCAGAAAAAATCAGAAGGGACAAGGAGGAGGCCCTAAAGGTATATCCAAAAAAAACTTCAGGAGATGTTTTGAAAGGGGGAAGAGCTGATTAAAAGGGATCTGAAAAGGAGGTATCAGATCTGAAAAAGGGGCGGCTGAAAACTCTAAAAAAACAAACACATGAAATAGTTAAAACTCTTCCACCAAAAGTGGAGGGTACTGAAGCCTTAGGGGCTATGTTCCCACTTAGATGAGCCAAACAGATCAGAAATAGGTCTAAACGGGCTGAGACAGAGGCTGAAAAACCCTGACAGAAGCTTCAGAAAAACCCAGAAAAATTGCAGAAAAACTGGCAGGTCGTAGGTTCTGACTTGTTTTCTGTGCAGGTCGCAGATAATGGGCTGAAAAGTGCGACCTGGAGTCCAGGTCGCAGGTTCTGGGCTGAAAAGTGCAACCTGAAGTTCCGAGTGTCCCGACGACAGATTTCTGAAAAAGTTTCAGTCTCAGTTGCGGCTTATGTCTGTCACCTACGCAATAGGGCCAGAAACACACGGAAGTTTGAAATTTTAATGTTTTAGGGTTTTATGTGAGAAAAACAACATAAAAATAGGAAAAAAAAAAGCTGAAAAGAAACCCTAGGGTCTGAAGTAGATGGATATGCAGGAATATGAAAAACGACAGCGGTCGTAATTGAAAACCCGTGTGGAGTCGCCAGTTGTTAGTATGAATCTTTTGTCGAAGTGTACGAAAAAAGACCACTTTAGCTATGCATAACTTATAGCCCTAACATCAAATATGGCTGCCAATATCTTCATATCTGCAGTTAGTTGATCAAGACAAGTGCTGCGAAAAACCAGATCTATGCATAAAAAGACATTAAGCAGTAAAAACAAGGTTTTTCTCCATACATCCAATAGACAAGATAAGAAAAATATTTTTTGAAAGAATTTTTGTATTAAGGGCACCTGGGAGGAAAAAAAGAAGGTGTTTCCAATTCTCCTCAATGGGATGGGTTCTTGGAAGTCCTCAGCACTTCAGATCTAGCATTTCTCTCCCCTGTTGGTGTAGAAAACCCAGACAAAGATAGAACTCAAAGGGAGCTCACACAGCAAAAAATGGAAAATATGACAATGATAATGGCTCAAAGTTAGACCAAGAGTATAGATCCAGAGTGATCTAATAGGCAACAAAAGGTGAAGAATGGTAGGAGAAATCCTCCTATTTATAACAAAATATTGGGTCATTCTAGATCTTGGTGCATGATTAAAATAACATTAACCAAATCTAGATCCACCTTTTATGGAATATTTTATTATATTTGTTGGAGGGAAAAAGTATTTGACTTGCGTAAAATCCCTTTATTTGTGAATAATAAATAAATAAATGATTTATTTATCATTTTAAGGAAGTGGTTGAAGGATAATCAAATAAATAATGATTTACTTAATTATTTATGGGTGATTTAGTCATATTTAACAAGGAATATTATTTAAATAAGATTTAAATAATTATTCCTAGAAAATAATAAGATAAATAAAGATTTATCTAATTAATTTCTTTGTTTTGGGTTAAACATGACCAGGAAAATCAAATAAATATAGGTTTGTTTAATATTTCCTTTTGGGGTTTCCTATTTAGACCATAAACAACCTAATAAATGTGTTTTATTAAGTTATTTTACATAGTGAAAGCAATTTTACTTAGGGTAAAATTGGTCTTACGTGGTGTACTTTAGTCCATCTAATGATAGTAGGTTAGATGACCGAAAAATGGTGTAACAATACGCATAATACAACAATTACCATAGATTCGCATAAACAGTACGCATAGATTAAGTTACTCAATCCGTAAATTCCTTCTCACAATACCCAAACCCGACCTGCACACACAGCAGTAGGGTCCGCACACAGCAGGACTCGGGATCTCCGCACACACAGCCAGCAAGAATCCTTTCCCCAAAAACCCAAACAGATCTACTAAGCCACAACTCGCATCAAGATCTCATCATATTCTTCTTACCCTACAATTCAAAATGTTCCTCTATTTATAACAATCTAGCCTAATCTTTCCTATGGTCCGCAAACCATGGTTTGCAGATTCTAGATCTACCTTTTAACCCGTTACAATTCTTTTGGGGCTTTGTCCCACCCCAAACCCCTGCGCTAGACTAAATATAATCAAAATTATACAAAATTGAACCAGTTGCGTAGCTTGTAGGAGACCCTGTTCCAACAAGCCCAGCGAGCCGCCCTAGTCACAGAGGCCACCAACATCATCACAGATCAGATTGCTCAGGGCACAAGACTGTTGATATAGCTATGCAGCTATGGAATAAGGTGTTACGTGATCCTCTCCTGTGTGAACTTACTCAAGTGTTGTGCCAAAACGAAGAAGAGTTTGAGCAACTGGAATCCATTATGCCTATGCTGATCCTCGCTCAACATCTAGCATAAGTGCATACCATACACACACTGAGAGATGACATTGAAGAGCTCCACTAGAAAAAGAAGGTCCTCAGCGACCACCTTAATCCTCGGACGGATGAAGCCCTCAAGCTCTCTCAGGATGTTGACGTGATGGTTAAGCAGTTGAACCAGAATTTGGAGATCATCACTACTGCTACCAAAGGTCCAACGTCGTAGAAGTTGGTAGAGATTACTCAGAATGTTGTTATGCAAACCGAAGGAGTGTTTCCCCTTCTATTTGATGTGATCAAGTAGCTGCAGGCGAAGATGGAAAACCCATGGCCGCAGTGGCTCGGGATGGGTCACAAGATTGTGTTGTGGGCCTGTTGGAATGGGGTTCCCTAACCTGTGTTTTTGGTACAGTCTTGTTAAAGTGTGTCCTATGTAGGTGTTTTGGAATGGGTCAAAGCCCCTAATGTGTTGTAATGGGTTAAGGGGTAGCTCTAGGGTCCGCAAACCATGGTTTGCAGACCATCAGATAAAAAAGGATAAGATGTTATAAATAGATAGATAGTTGGGTCTATAAGGTAAGTAAGTTAATATATTGATGATACGTGCGAACTATTAGATATGTTTGTGTTTTTTTGGGTAAGGACTCCTGCTGGATGTGTGCGCAGAGATCCTCAATCCTGCTATGTGCGGGCCCCACTAGGCTGTGTGCACAGGCTGTGTTTTGGTTGTAAGTGCATCTGAATGTTAATGAATGCAAAGTACCATTAAGTATCTATGTGTTATCTGAATTGGTTACGTTTACTATTGAAGCACATCTGTGACACCTATTTAAGCTGTGAATGTATCTGTGTTCTGAAATTAGCATACGTATATCCACGATTTGATATTGGTTGCGGTTATAGTAATCTGTGATGGTATTTATTAATGCGCACATGGATGTGACTATAATAATTAGATATGATAGCTTTTTTATGGTTATACGTTGATTACACTCTTAAAAAGCCTACGAATAGACTCATTATGTGCGAACCTAGTAAGTTATAACACAGCTCTGCCTCGAATTACCTACTCTCTCTCAGGTTGTGGAAACCTGGCTCCAACACCCTCCCATACTTCTTTGGGTGAGACCTTGGCTTGCGCAAGTAGGTCATTGCTGAAAGGGCCAGTATCATAGGGGTTTGTTGGCAAACCTTAACCTCCAAACCTGGATCAAGACCCCTCAAGCCAACACTTATGTAACCCTTACTTTTGGACATTGATATACACCTGATAGTCCTGAAGATCTCCTTTTAAGATTCTTGCTGAGAAAGCTTCATTTAATTTCTGCCATGTGATATTTGACCCTTTTTCTATGAATAATTCAGTGTCTACAAAAAATGGTAAGTTCATTAGATTACTCTCAACTTCCTCCCTAGTGCTACTTTCAGTGGTTTCCTTTGAATCAGATCTATTTGGTTCCATGACGACAGTAACTGATGCAGAGAAGTGCTAAAAAACTATAATACCTGTAGGAGGAAAATGCACTCATGGAAAGTATGAATTATTTTCAGCATAATGAGTCACAAAGCAAGATCATAGTAGCAGCCACATGACTAAAGGGAAATATTGTGCAATTATTGAGGTGAAGGGAGGGGGACTGGCTACATGAAATGTGCATTGTACATTCTCAACATCCAGGGGAGTAGCTTAAGGCTTGAGACTTCATAATGTGCATTCTTAGGCAAGGAAGAATAAGGGAGTGTTGGAATAGGCTCTCCTACAAACTACAAAACTGGTTTGATTTTGTATATTTTTTATTATATTTAGTCTAGCACAGGGGTTTTGGGGTGGGTCAAAGCCCAGAAAGCATTGTAAGGGGTCAAAGCGTAGACCTAGAGTCCACAAACCATGGCTTGCGGACCATAGGAAAGATTAGGCTAGATTGTTATAAATAGAGGGACATTTTGAATTGTAATGCAACAAGATGATGAGATCTTGATACGAATTGAGGATTAGAAGATCTGTTTGGGTTTTTGGGGAAATGAATCCTGCTAGCTATGTGCGCGGAGATCCCAAGTCCTGCTGTGTGCAGACCCTGCTGCTGTGTGCGCAGGTCGAGTTTGGGTTATTGTAAGAAGGAACTAAATGATTAATGAATGAGAAAGGTTGTTGCGTAAATTAATGTATTTGTACTGTTGAAGAAATTTTTTGATAACTGCTATGTTATGCATATTTTGTGTTAAGCTGCAAAATTACTATGTTAAGTGTTTCTTCTGCATCTGGTTTTGTTCTGTTATGTTTTATGAGAATAACTGTAATGTTGCATTATTGTTTTAGAAGTATATGATTCGTTGAGTACAGTTGACCTTGCACACGTGGATGGGAAGGAGATCTATAGATTCGGTTCTGAGATAGGCGATCTGGTCATTATAAGGCATGACGCAGCTCTCCTTAGCTTACCTATGCTCTCTCAGGCTGTGGAAACCCAGTTCCAGCACCCACCCATACTGCTTCGGGTGAGAATTTGACCTGCGCAAGCAGGTCACTGCCGAAAGGGCCATTAGTATAAGGGTTTGTTGGCAAACCTTAAACTCCGAACCTGGGTCAAGACCCCTCGAGCCAAAAAATGGTTCCATTTCCAAGACCGAGAGAATTTTGAGAGAGGGATCGGGTAATCCTAAGAGAAGTATTGAAGGCCTAAGAAGGAAGAAGAGCAGGTACAATTGAATGATCTCAAATCTGGACGAAATTACAATGTGGAGCGGTAAGTACTATCGAACCAATCGAGAAGGGGATAGATCTGTCTATATCCTACTGAGAGGAGTAGCTGCACAAAGCCCGCTAGCTACACTGTCTTCAGAACCACGTAAGGATAAAACCTCGTCTGAAACCACGCGAGAAGAAGACATGGCAGTGCACTTGAAATTACCTACCTTCAAAGGTGTGGGATATGAGGACATGCACCAATTTTGGTTTGTTGCAGACTCAATATGGGCTGCGCAAGGTGTGGAAAGTGATACTGTGAAAAGGGCACAGCTATCCCTGGCCTTCAAAGAGAGAGCTTTGGACTGGTATATGTGATACATATCTCAAAAAGGAAGCGCATCCATTCAATATATTAAGGACGCTCTAAAACAACAGTCCCGAAAACCTAAGTCCTACTCTCAGATCGTAGCAGACGTGAAAGATTTCAAGCAAGGAACAACTCAGTCTATATGGGAAGCTAATCAGAGACTAAATAAATCAATCAGGGAAGGAGGATTTATGTATGATGATAGACAGCATATGGAATGGTTCATCACTATGCTGCTACCTCACCTGCGTGTACCTATGGGCCACCAAACCTTCGAATCACAGGAGAAAGCTTTGGAAGCCGCCATGAAACTAGAAGTTATGCCTAGAGAAGATACTTTGGTAGGATTACAACAAATTCAGGAGCAGTTCAGAGCTATGCACATGGAGATTCAAAAACTACGGAAGGAACAGGGAAAAGGAGCTAGCGTAGATCTATGGTGCATATGATGTCGGGCATCTGGACATGAAGATCGATGCCCTCTTTGGAAGAATTACGTGCGGAGTAGGAGGACTGTCCGATACATCCGAGAGCAAGCGAGGAAGGCAACCTAATCACATCCATGCTCAAGCAGATCTGCGTTGTGGTGCGATGACTTCTATGTAGCAGGGTTGCATGATATGAACCATTGCCCCCAGCTAGCTGCGTACGTCTTGGAACTAAAGCAACAATGGTGAAGATTCTATCGGTCAGTAGGACATGATGAGAAGAACTGTCGAAATTATGATCTGATGATAGATCGAGGAAAATTGTATAGGGTGCAATCAGACCCTGCATCACCCAGATCTCCTGCAAACTTTAGTGGCTCCCTAGCTAGGGGAAGGGGAGGTCGGGGAGGAAGCGCAGGTTGAGGATGTGGATAGCTAATCTATTATAACTGCGGGGAAGTAGGACACTTTGCAAGGGACTGCCCAAATCCTATAAGGCAATCCTACAAATATTGTAGACAGTTGGACAATGGGATTGAAGATTGTCCAATATTGATAGCAAAAATGCAAGAAAAGCAGCCAACACCAACGCAGAATGTACAAAGAGTTAACGTTGAACTATGGGACAAAAATCTGAGTGCAAATGTTGTAACACACAGTGGGATGGCTACCAGGGAGCCTCAGAAGGAAGCTGCGAAGGGACCTCTAATCCGACAGGCACCTATCAACGAGGAAGGGTTGGACCAAAAACCAGGACAAGCAACAATTATCGCTGTCCACCAAGACATTGCTAAGACAAGGGAATCTATTGTGCAGACACCTGTGCACCTCAAGGTGGGTGAAGAGATAATACCATTCCTACAGGTGCATATGAAGCTATTACACAACCAACGAACTGAAGAAAACCTTCAGGCATTGATAGATAGCTGCATAGTGCAGTCCCACCTATCTCCAGAAGTCCAAGACGTGCACAAGCTAGGCAGATATAAGAAACGCACCGGTAGGGAAATGAGATTAACTACCCAAATCGATAACTATGAAATGGATCAGGTTGTCTTAGACTTGGGTTCATATGCAAACATGCTACCTAATCAAACTTGGCAACAAATGGGAGAACCCAAATTGGAGTGGTCCAATATCCAGCTGCGTATGGCCAACCAGCAAAAGATTATACCTTTGGGGAGACTATCAAAAATCATGGTATATATCGATGGGGTCAAGGTCTAGGCTGATTTCAAAGTAATTCAGATTGTAGACGATGCAGACCTATACCCTGCGCTCTTAGGACTACACTGGGCCATAGATATGGGTGGTATCATCAACCTCAAAAAGAGAAGCATGGTGTTTGAAAATAGTGGAACAAGGGTCATAGTACCATTAGATCCTAAGGAAGGTAAGCACTACACAGAGCCAATACACGGTGAAGAAGAGGTGGATCACATTTACAAATTGACCGCGCGGAACAAAGATTGGATCAATCCCACAGCAAACAAGATATTCTGTTGGGAAGCAGATAGTGAATGCTTCTCTGACTCCAATGAGGAGATGGAGAATTGGAAAAACTGGTTGCACGATGTCTTGGCGCTACGATGTCTTCGAGTCACAAGGGACTTCTGCTGCATTTCCTTAGAGGTAAGAGATCTACCCCATTTTGATGAGTCTAGTAGCATCAGGGAGTTCTTGAGGACACTAGAAGCTACAGTTCTCAGAGAACAAAGGCTATGGGCCCTTAATCTACCTATGCGAGGAACACCTGCATGATGGTGGGACACCCACAAGGATTCCAAGATTGGGAGGAATGCTAGGATATGATGATCCTATAGTTCGCACCCTTTGCTGACGTATGCACAAAGATGTTCCTCGGACTAGGAGATCCCCATGAGCATCTACTCACCTAGATGGAAAAATGGTCTAACCAGACTACAGAAGAGTGGGTTCATCTGTTTATTCATGCCTTGGGGCCTATCCCCGTCGCATGGTATTTAGATGGGGAGCTCCATCAGTGCACCTGCCACTGGGAATCACTAAAAGATGACTTTATAGGAACGTTCGGGCTAATTGGGGAGACGAAGGCACTCGACGATGCTCTGCAGGACATCGATGCTTTTGTATTTAATGACTCACACCATCACGCTACACTGGAAGTCCTGACATGGGAAGCGCAGATGCAAGACATAGTTGACTATCGGAGCTTGGCGATAGAAGAAGAGGAAGATAATTCTCGGAACATCTCTGTCCCAGAGTCTGAGGGGGAACGTATAGTTACTAGCCCCCTGCTGCAGAATATTGATGTTACCCAGCCTCTCAAGTTATGTGAAATTAATATCAGGATCGAAGAACATCCTAAGTTATCCAAAATTGGGGACTATTTGGACGAAGGAACCGTAGGCAAAATTGTAGAGCTACTTACGGAATATCAGTACTTATTCCCAACAAATTTTTCTGAGCTCAAAGGAATCATGGGGGACCTAGGCATTATACACATCACTCTGAAACCAGAGGGGCATCCCGTAAAGTAGCGGCATTACCAGTTGAACCCTAAATATAAGCAAAAGGTCAAACAAGAACTGTATAAAATGCTTGTTGCAGGTATCATTGAATCGGTTGAACAGTTGGATTGGGTAAGTTTGATGGTTTCCCAGGAGAAGAAAACAAAGGAGGAGATACAAATCTTCGTATACCTATGCAAGTTAAACAATTCCTATGTACATGACCCCTTCCCAACACCTTTCTCAGACGAAATCCTTGATAGTGTGGGCAGACAGGAAGCATATTCCTTCACCAATGGGTTTTCAGGGTACCACCAGATCCGAATCACACCTGAAGATCATAGTAAGACTACGTTCGCAACAGAGTGGGGATCCTTTCAGTATACAGTCATGCCCTTTGGTCTCAAGAATGCACCTTCTATCTTCTCAAGAATAGTATTTTCTGTATTCAAGGAGTTCATCCATAAGTTTCTGGAAGTTTATTTCGATGACTGGACGGTATTCTGCTTGGTAAAGGAGCATGTCTCCAACCTGCACATGATGTTGGATGCCTGTCGAAACCACCAGATTTCCTTGAATATCAAGAACTGTATCTTCTGTGTGCCTTTTGAAATTTTTCTTGGACACATAGTATGCCGACAATGGCTGATGGTTGATCCTGCGAAGGTAGCATTAATTATAAACCTTGCAGTCCCAAAAATGGAGAAATAGCTGCCTTCGATTCTCGGACACACGGGCTATTATAGAAAATTCATTTAGGGGTACGCACTAATCACAACACCCATTGAAAAACTTCTTAAAAATGATGTTTCCTTTTTTTGGAATGATGAATGTCAGAAGAGTTTTGAGCTACTCAAAGAGAATATGGTCTTTGCACCCATACTAATATTTCCTGATTGGTCAAAGGAATTTCATGTACATGTAGATGCATCAGGAATCACGTTGGGAGCTATCCTAACTCGGCTTGGGGAGGGAGATATTCATCACCTGGTTGCCTTTGCTAGTCGAAAACTCTCTGGCGTGGAGCATAGCTACTCCACCACCGAACGCGAATGATTGGCTATGGTATACGCTTTACAGAAATATCATAATACCTGTAGGAGGAAAATGCACTCATGGAAAATATGACTTATTTTCAGCATAATGAGTCACAAAGCAAGATCATAGTAGCAGCCACATGACTAAAGGGAAATATTGTGCAATTATTGAGGTGAAGGGAGGGGGACTGGCTACATGAAATGTGCATTGTACAGTCTCAACATCCAGGGGAGTAGCTTAAGGCTTGAGACTTCAGAATGTGCATTCTTAGGCAAGGAATAATAAGGGAGTGTCGGAATAGGCTCTCCTACAAACTGGAAAACTGGTTCGATTTTGTATATTTTTTATTATATTTAGTCTAGCGCAAGGTTTTTGGGGTGGTTCAAAGCCCTGAAAGCATTGTAAGGGGTCAAAGGGTAGACCTAGAGTCCACAAACCATGGCTTGCAGACCATAGGAAAGATTAGGCTAGATTGTTATAAATAGAGGGACATTTTGAATTGTAATGCAACAAGATGATGAGATCTTGATACGAATTGAGGCTTGGAAGATCTGTTTGGGTTTTTGGGGTAATGAATCCTGCTGGCTATGTGCGCGGAGATCCCAAGTCCTGCTGTGTGCAGACCCTGCTGCTGTGTGCGCAGGTCGAGTTTGGGTTATTGTAAGAAGGAACTAAAGGATTAATGAATGAGAAAGGTTGTTGCATAAATTAATGTATTTGTACTGTTGAAGCAAGTTTTTTATAACTGCTATGTTATGCATATTTTGTGTTAAGCTGCAAAAGTACTATGTTAAGTGTTTCTTCTGCATCTGGTTTTGTTCTGTTATGTTTTATGAGAATAACTGTAATGCTGCATTATTGTTTTAGAAGTATATGATTCGTTGAGTACAGTTGACCTTGCACACGTGGATGGGAAGGAGATCTATAGATTAGGTTCTGAGATAGGCGATCTGGTCATTATAAGGCATGACGCAGCTCTCCTTAGCTTACCTATGCTCTCTCAGGCTGCGGAAACCCAGTTCCAGCACCCACCCATACTGCTTCGGGTGAGACTTTGACTTGCGCAAGCAGGTCACTTCCGAAAGGGCCAGTAGTATAAGGGTTTGTTGGCAAACCTTAACCTCCGAACCTGGGTCAAGACCCCTCGAGCCAAAAAATGGTTCCATTTCCAGGACCGAGAGCATTTTGAGAGAGGGATCGGGTAATCCTAAGAGAAGTATTGAAGGCCTAAGAAGGAAGAAGAGCAAGTACAATTGAATGATCTCAAATCTGGACGAAATTAAAATGTGGAGCAGTAAGTACTATTGAACCAATCGAGAAGGGGATAGATCTGTCTATATCCTACTGAGAGGAGTAGTTGCACAAAGCCCGCTAGCTACACTGTCTTCAGAACCACGTAAGGATAAAACCTCGCCTGAAACCATGCCAGAAGAAGACATGGCAGCGCACTTGAAATTACCTACCTTCAAAGGTGTGGGATATGAGGACATGCACCAATTTTGGTTTGTTGCAGACTCAATATGGACTGCACAAGGTGTGGAAAGTGATACTGTGAAAAGGGCATAGCTATCCCTGGCCTTTGAAGAGAGAGCTATGGACTGGTATATGTGATACATATCTCAAAAAGGAAGCGCGTCCAGTCAATGTATTAAGGACGCTCTAAAACAACAGTCCCGAAAACCTAATTCATACTCTCAGATCGTAGCAGACGTGAAATATTTCAAGCAAGGAACAACTCAGTCTATATGGGAAGCTAATTGTTTGGTCAATTTAGTGTCCTAAATTGTTGCATTTAATTTGTCAATCCGGGAATCGTAAGCTGATGAAGTGCGGCGCACTATATGTGCAAGATAACCTATTTCTTAACTTTTTGTCGTTTTTGGTTTTCTAAGGTGAAATGGAAATTCTAAGATGAAAACAAGTTTGGTTATGTTTGTTCAAGGAAGTGATATCCCCTATAATGATTTACCAACTTGAAACTTTAAAAAAACAAATTGAAATTTACAATGACAAGACTTGAAAGAAAATGAAAATGTACTGCTGAAATGAAAAAGGTGCTGCTAATCTAATAAATCAAAACAGTAAACTAGTGAGCATGAAAACCAAACTATTCTTCCTGCCAACTAAACATAAAAGAAACTATGCTTAAGGAAATTCAAAAATTGCAACAAAATAAATCTAAATCAGATTACATCAATTTATCTTCTGACCCTTCATCATTAGTCCAGCTATGATTTTTGGAAGTAATCATAAACAACTTGAGTAACTGATATTTAATTTGCAGAAAGTAAACTAATACTAAACCATACACTCATGATTCAATCCCTCACCATCAGTCCAGCTGTGGCTTTCGGAGGCAACTGAAGATGTCATGCATGATTTAATATATCTAAATTTGCGGAAAAGAAACTAATACTAAACTACACATTTCATAATGCAATCCCTCACCATCAGTCCAGCTGTGGCTTTCGGAGGCAACTGAAGATGCTATGAGCAGCTTAATATATCTAAATTTGCAGAAAAAAAACTAATACTAAACTACACATTTCATAATGCAATCCCTCACCATCAGTCCAGCTGTGGCTTTCGGAGGCAACTGAAGATGCTATGAGCAGCTCAATATATCTAAATTTGCAGAAAAGAAACTAATACTAAACTACACATTTCATAATGCAATCCCTCACCATCAGTCCAGTTGTGGCTTTCGGAGGCAACTGAAGATGCTATGAGAAGCTTAATATATCTAAATTTGCAGAAAAGAAACTAATACTAAACTACACATTTCATAATACAATCCCTCACCATCAGTCCAGCTGTGGCTTTCGGAGGCAACTGAAGATGCTATGAGCAGCTTAGTATATCTAAATTTAACTACTGAAGCAGATAAGAAAAAACTGAAATGAACAAGGCAATACTGAAATTAAACAAAAGATATGAAAAGCAAACTAGCAGCAGAACAATGTTAGTTCCATGTCATTAGTCAAAAAGCTATGAAAATGCCCGGGCTGCCTATCTATAACCTGCAACAAGAACACTGATCAATGATTAACAATCATAAAACATGAAAGATAGAAATGAAATGGAAATTATGGAAGTGTATAAACAGAAATGAAACAAATGCAATATATGAACATATGAATGGATTATGACACAATGGAATGAAATTAAAATTATACACTAATGCACAAAACCTTAGCTGAGCAGGGGCCCTCTACACCAGCCTTGGCAACGGTCCTCAAATACGAATTAAGTTGAAAAACAGAGTCTTCTCATATTAAAAAGCAGTCATTACAGAATGGTAATGTTACGGCACAAGTGCAGCGTAATCACTACAGAGCATACTAATCAAAAGATAACAGAGACTACATTCACTAATATCGACTAACTCTATATGCGTATACAAACGCATTATATATAACAACGAACTATAACTGTCTCCTAAAGTTCATGCTGGTGGAGAGCACGTAGACCACTACGTCCACGGATATAGGAGCATGGCCGTGTTGGAAAGTAAATCTACGAGAGGTGGATGCTTGAATTCGACTCTAGAACCATATCTGAATGTCGTTTAACCTCTCATGAGCTTAAGCTGACCGTATGGGTCTTCATTAATTGCAGAAACAGTCAGTAGGGAAGAAACTCCATGGTTGACTTCCATGTGGGCCTTCTTGACCATGACTTCTTTGGATAGAGTTTGCTTGAACCAATAGGACACGAACCATGTCCACATCATTCTGACACACTTACATGTGGGCTACCGTTTCCTTAGACACACATAGCATAGAGTTCTAAAATAGTACGGAAAGTTGCGACATTTGGAAGAGTGGCAAGATTAAAGCAAATTTGAATGAACAAAATCTAGATCAAATAGCAAACACAAAAATATAATTAAAAACCATGTTAGATGCTCTTTTGCACATGATATTGACAATTTGGGAGGTTTAGGTGAGTGAAAAAGGTATAGAAAAGTGTATGGAAAAGATGCAAATTTGGGACTCAACATACCCCCACTGTGAAGGTGTTGCATGTCCTCATACAACCAAAATTTTGATACTCTTTGTTCAATTCATGTGCCTTGACACTTCAGAGCCAGCACATCCAATCCTCTTCTCTTCTTCCTTGGTACTGCCATCATTATGAGTTTCTTCATTAAGCATCTAAATTTGATATTTACAAGTGCTCTGCTCAATTTCTGGCATTTCCTTTTCAATTTCTTATTCTTCTTTTGCCATATTCCCAAATGTAACATAGTATTATCATGGATGATCTTGTCCAGCTTGCCTTGTTCTTTCAATGTCTCATTTTCATTTTTGATGTGCCTATTTAAAAGCTCCAGCTCAAAAATTTCCTGTTTTAATGATTGAACTAAATCATCCCGCAATGTATGAGGCTGAATGGAAGAAGTACTTGGACCTGTGGCTGCCTTTTCCAAGGATTCTATATAGTCATATACCTCCTGCTGCTTGGGGTCTATTTCAGGTGTCATTTTCATTGGGCTGTCCCCAAAATGTTGTAAAGGAGAGTTATGTTCAAAATCTGGCCGAGGAGGGCTTACATCAATATTTTGCTGAGAATAAGATGGAGTATGCTCATTGTCTGATTGGGAATGAAATGAACCAGGTTCACTAACTGACTGAGATGGACTATGGTCAGTTGGGGACTGTTCAGATGTCTCCTCACCCAAATCAATGAAATGAGGACCCTTAATTTGTGTTTTTCTCAATTTCCCCTTAAGTCTGCTGCTTCTCCTCACACGCTGTGGTACACTACCCTTTTGTTTTTGTTTTCCTTTCTCTGCCTTCTTGGATATAGATGACTGTTTTTGAAGATAGACTAATCTTTCAGATAGCATTTGATGATCTTCTTCTTCTTCAGAAGGAGTTTTATGTACAGCCTCAATAGTTTCTCTTTCTTTTGGTGTTATTGGCTTCTTACCCTTGATTTCCTTCTTCTTCCTTTTTACCAGTCTCTCTTCCCTATCAGTTCTTTCCATAGTATTAGTAGGAGTATTTTGGATTTCATCAATTTTTCTTTTCCTCCTACTTCTTCTTGTTGTGCTAGCTGCGGGAATTTCCCGAGTAGGAGTAATTTGGGTTTCAACATTTATTCTTTTTCTTCTACTCCTCCTTGTTGAACTACCTTCAGGAATTTCCTGAGGTTCCTCAAAGAAATTTCTAACTAGAAATTGTTCCCATGTGTCTTTTCTTTCCCTTAACTCCTTTTCAATCAGAATTTTTATAAGGCCGTGGTGATATAGATGGGGCTCTACATCTCCTAAGTGTTTTTGAACAGTCACAACCATTTTCTTCAAGCTATTGAATAGAAAATATGGGAGATTGAGAGTTTGATTTTCTAGAAAATTCATCAATAGCCTGGTATGGTACATGTACATGGACCCAAAACGGCCTTCACATGTAATGAATTTCTGAACAACTAGCAATAAAGTGGCCCATTCTTCTTTCAATGCATGCATAGGAATTCCTCTTTTAAAAACAGTTATATCCATACCTTGGTTTCGTAAGATTGTTCTCCATGCCTCATCACTGATGCTTTTATTTTTGAACCAACGCTCTCCCTCCTGAAGAAGTTCTGTGGCTGTTGCTATAGATGCTTCATTGACTGCAAACTTGAGGTCTCCAATCTCTGCTTCCGAGCCATCAAACGACCTTGCAAATGCTTTCGTAACTTCTTTGTGATAACCTCTGAATTTCTGAATAAAACGCAACCATTTTGCTTTCTTCAATATCTCTTTTGCTTGCGGATATCCCTCTATAAACTTCGGTCCTTCCGGCTCTGCTCTTAGAAATTTACCCATTTCACTTTTTTGTTCTTCACAAATTTGCCTTCGTGAGGGTTTCAAATGGAAATAGAATGGTTGAATGCACAGGAACGAGCACAATGGCTGTGGGGATGTATCATAAAATGGGAATGAGCACCATAAACGGAATGGAGTGAGACTGTGGGTAGATATCCGGGAGTGAGAATGAGCAAAAGGAACGAAATGGAGTGAAACAGGGAGTGAGAATGAGCAGAGTGGGGTTTCGTAAACACGGCAGAGACATGACAAAGAGATTAACAAAGTATAACACATTCGGCAGCGTTTTGAATTTTGGTGGCTGCGCAATAAATATGAACACATTTCAATCAACGGTTATGAATTTATGCGGCTGTAAGAGTCCTTGGTCAAATCAAATACGTCTCATTATCTCCGGTAGGATATTGGAACATGAGTGAAAATCGGACTTTTAATGATAAAACCGTTTGTGAATGAATGCAAGAGGATAATATGGAGATCGTGAAAGGTTACGGAACTGTCAATATAATCATTGCGCGTAATGGATAGAGCTCATGGTTCAGAACTATATAAAAATGTGTTTTTCAATACTATTTGAAATCAATTTTATTCATACCTTTGGAATCTTTGCCTTTGCCCTTGGTCTTCAACTGATTGATCTCCATTGGTGTCTTGAATGCTCCATTGATCCTCTCACCTGCATTTTATTTTCTAATTATGGCAATAACATCTGACTGTAAATTCTCTTTGAAAACAGAGTAGTAGCTGCGGAATCTGCTTCTGGCTGCGGAAACTGGAGTCAGCTGCGGAAACAGATGTCAGCTGCGGAAACTGACACAGCTATTACTTTGATGAATGGAAATGAACAAATGACAAATGACCAGATGGAAATGGTCATGGAAAAGATTTTTATTGATGGAATGGAATGAAATGAAGTGAATGAAGTGGAATGAGATGAAATGAAATGGAATGAAGTGGAATGAAGTGGAATGAAGTGGAGTGGGTGGTGACAAAGCTTGTGAAATGAAGGAGAGATTTTTTTTTTGGAAAATATAGAGTGTCAGGTTTCCCTGATTTTCACCCTATATTTTCTGTATAAGACTGCCAATCAATGATTGGTTTTCAGGCTTATACCATTATTTTTTTTATTTTTATTTTTTTAACTGAAAAGAACAAAAGCTAGGCTGGTGGAGAAGAAGAATTCTTCTGTACCAGCCTGATTGCAGAACTTTCTTGAAACATTTTGACAAAATCCTCTTTTGAGAGTGGCTTATGATAAACTTTCAATCTATGGCTATTCACAATAAGAGGAGTTTGAAACTCATCAATGGTCTTGATTCTTACAGCTCCATTGCTAAAGATCTTGTCAATCTCATATGGCCCAAGCCAATGAGTCTGAAATTTTCCTTGAAAATATTTAAACTAGGAATCAAATAACAATGCCCAATCTCCTTCTTGAAACTTCTTTTCTTTGATATACTTGTCATGCCATTTAGCTCTTTGATATTGAACTAGATCAGTTCTTAGAATTGCTTCTTGTCTGATCTCATCTAGCTCATTCAACTGCTCCATTCTATGCTTTTAGGCTTCTGATAAGTCCATCCCCAACTGAACTGCTATCTTGAAGGTCTTGACTTGGAACTCAATGGGGAGCAAGACTTCTTTCCCATAAACAAGTTCATAGTGAGAATGTCCTATTGTATTCCTCCATGTAGTTCTGTAGGCCCACAAGGCTTCTGGAAGCCTTTCTGCCCAATCTCTTCTATGTAGATGAACAGTTTTGGTGATGATACTTTCAATAACTTTGTTTGTGGACTCCACTTGACCATTTGCTTGTGGATGGTAAGGAGTAGATCTTCTGTGCTTGATTTTGTATTCTTCCATCAACTTTTCCACCAACTTGGATGTGAATTGGCTCCCCTGATCTGTCACAATTTCTCTTGGAACACCAAAGCGAGTAAAAATATCCTCATAAAGAAAATGAACAACTGAATTTTCAGTAGCAGATACCAATGCTTTAGCTTCTACCCATTTAGTAACATAATCAGTGCAAACCAATATATACTTCTTTTGCTTAGATGGTGGATTAATAGGTCCAATGAAATCTAAAGCCCATTTTTCAAAGGGTTCAATGAGTACCTGTGTTCGCAATGGCATTTCATTTGAAAGGGTAGGTTTCCCTACTCTTTGGCAGCTGTCACACCTTTTGACATATTGTTTCGCATCTTTGAAGAGGGAAGGCCAATAATATCCCAAAGAAAGGATTTTATAGGCCGTCCTTTTGTCTGCAAAGTGTCCGCCGCATGGTTCATCATGACATGCCTTAAGAATATCGGGCATTTCATCTTCCCTGACACATCTTCTGATCACAAGATCTGGCCCTGTTTTAAACAATTCGTTAGAAATCCATGAATATTTTGAACTCTCCTGAATAATCTTTCGTTTTTCTCTTGGAAATAAATGTGAAGGTAGTTTCCCTGTAACCAAATAGTTAGCAATATCTGCATACCAAGGGGTCTTAATAGTTACGGCAAACAAGTATTCATCAGGAAACTTATCTTCTACAGGAGAATCTTCTTTAGTATTCTGAATCCTAGACAAGAAATCAGCTATTACTTTTTTTCCGGCTCCATCCAACACAAGAATATTGAATTCTTATAAAAGAAAAAGCCATCTACACGCCATTAGTAACAACAGTTTGTTCATGTTAAATATCTAATTGCACGGTCATGAGGAATAAAAGTTTCATAGCCCGTTATGTAATGTCTAAACTTCTTAATCGCATGAACAACAGCTAAAAACTCTTTTTCAGTTACAGTATAGTTTAACTCTGCAGGAGTCAAATTTTTACTCAAAAATAAATGGCATAAGGAATTAATATTTTTGACCCAACACTGTTCAAGAGCCGGGACTGGCGCATCTCGTAGAAATATGGAAAGGAAGTTTCCAATTTGGTCCTCTCAAGATAGGTGCTTCAGATATTCTTGCTTTCAAAGTTTCAAAAGCTGATTGACAATCAGGATCCCATTTGAATTCACAATCTTTTGTAAGCAATTTGAAGAGTGGAGATGCTATTTTAGTGAAGTTTTCTATAAATCTTCTATAGTAACCAGAAAATCCTAGAAAACTTCTAACATCTCTTTGACAATTTGGAATAGGTAACTTGGAGATGACTTCAACTTTTGATCTATCAACCTTATCCCATCTCCTCAATATGATGTCCTAAAACAATCCCTTCAGAAAACATCATAAAGCATTTTTCATGGCTTAATGAAAGGTTTGTTTCTTTACATCTTATAAGAACTTTTTCTAAATTTTCTAATGCCTCTTCAAATGAATTACCATAAACTGTAAATCATCCATATAAACCTCTACACAATCATGGATTAGATCAGAAAAAATTCCTAGTACTGCTCTTTGGAATGTTGCGGGTGCATTACATAACCCAAAAGGAAGCACTCGGTAGGAAAAGTTCCCCATGGACAAGTAAATGTGGTCTTATCTTGATCTTCAGGTGCTACCTGAATTTGATTATAGCCACTAAAACCATCCAAAAATGAAAATTACTTTTTACCTGCTAATGTATCTAATACCTGATCAATAAAAGGAAAAGGAAAGTGATCCTTCAAAGTTGCTTTGTTCAATTCCCTGTAATCAATGCATACCCTCCATTTACCATTCTTTTTAGGTACTATAACCAAAGGAGAAACCCATCGGCTATCTGAAATTGGATAAATGTAGTTTACATTGAGAAGTTTTTGGAGCTCTTCTTTCACTATCTCCCTAAGATTTGGATTCATCCTTCTTTGAGGTTGTCTGATTGGTCTACTGTTTTCCTCAATATAGATATGATGAATGCAAGTCTTAGGATAAATACCTTTCATGTCAGTATACTCCCATGCAAATGTAGTAGAATGTTTCTGCAAGATTTTGGTTAGTTCTTCTTGTTGTGACTTTTCCAAATGTTTGTTGATATTCAATGTTTTTCCTGGAAAAATCTCAATGGTAGAACTACCAAACTCTTCCATAGAGTAAAGAGACATTTTCCTTGATGATAAATATTCTATGTCAGATTCCAACTGAAATTGTGTGGGGTCATATTCTGAAGATGTCTCAAAATTTTCTAATGTGTTCAGAATTTGACTATCCTCACTGATTTCAAAAATGGTAAAGACAGGTTGTATAATGTCCTCATCATCGACCCATTCATTGTCTCCTACTTCTGTGATTGCTTTTGCTGGAGGATACAAATTGAATTTCTTTGTCTAATTACCATTAGAAATGTACATGTCCCCAGATCTACAACTAATAAAAGCATCAGCTGTGGCTAGCCAAGGTCTTCCTAAAATAAGTGGGTGCCCTCCTAGATTACTCTTGGGAGTCAAAATCATAAAATCTACTCGATATTCCCAAGAATCTAAGGAGACTGAAATATCTTCTAATACACCATCTGGTTTAATAATTGATCGATCTGCAATTTGCAGTAAAGTAGGTGTAAAAAGAAGGTTAGGAAGTTTTAGCTGGTCCATAGTCTGTCTACTCATAATGTTGATAGCAGCCCCTAAGTCAATCAATGTGTTTGGAATTTCTATTCCATTTATATGTGTCTTGACAATTGGACTTCCTGGATCTACATACTTCTGCATAGTAATTTTTCCCATCATAATGTTTGCAATCTTTCCTACCAGGTGGATTCTTCTTGTGTCTTTTAGTTTCCTTCCTGGTCTTTTGAAACTCAACTCCTTTATGGTTTTTGCTAGAATAGGAATTTCTTGAATGGCTTGTAGCAATGGAATCTTGATACAAACATTCTTCAATTCATCTAGAAAGTCATAGTTAGGCAACAAGATTTGTTTTTCCACCCCCTTATCAATTTGTAGTCTTTCCGGAAAAGGAGGTGTAGATGAAGATGCAAGTTGCTCAACTATAGGAGTTGTGGGTGTTAACTTTTCTTTTTCTTTTTGCATGCTTGAATTTTGAAGAGACTCTTCCTCAGAACCCTTATTAACTTGAAGAGAGTCCTCCTCAGAGGTATCTTTCTCTTGAATCTCTATAGAAGGTTTTTCTAAAACTCTACCAGATCTGAGTTGTACATCGTTGAGAGGAACAATCATATAGGTAGGAAATTGTTGTCCTTCTACCATATAAGTATTCTGAGGATTCTTATTGTTAGGATTTGGAAATGGCTGAGCTGGAAGTTGATTTGTCTTCTGTTGGTATGGGAGCATGAGTTGAGGATTTGTATTTTGTTGAGAAGGTTGTTGTTGTGGAAATGGCAATGAAAGTTGTGGATTTTGGCTTGGAAATTGTGGAGCTTGTTGATTTTGAAAGGATGGAGGATATTGATAAAATTGAGAAAATCTCCCATAAGGATTTTGCATCCCTTGTACCCATGGCTGATATGAATTCTGATGTTGGGGCCAAGGTTGTTGCGAAGGATTCCAATTTGGTGGGGTTTGAAGATTCATAGGGTTATTAAACCCTTGAGATTGTTGTCCCTGCCAAGGTCTCCTTGCGACAAAACAGAGAGATTCTACCGAATTTGGATCTTCTTGAAAAACAGCTTTGAGTCCAGGGATTGAAGGACAATCCTTGATCTCATGATTTTCTAAGCAAATCATACATGTCTCTACAACTTTTGCATCCAAGGGACATTCCCTTAAAGCATGTTTCTTTCTACATTTCGGACAAAAGATGGCTAAAGCATCTGTTTCTGCTTTCTGCTTGTTTTGGATTTTAAGGGTGTCTAGTTGTTCACTAAGGCTCCCTAAAATATCAGTTTTAAACTCATCAAGCATGTTACCAATCTCTGCCCTACTTACTGATCCGGTTGCAGATTTGTTAGCCCTAATAAGAGAAGGATCCCTAGGCCTTTTTCCTGTTTTAGATTTTCCCCTTGAGAGATGGACAGAAGTTCGATATAGTTCTCATATATCACTTCGTAATCCATAAAAGTTAGGGAGAACAGATGGTGAAATATTTTCATTGTTGCATGAGTTTCCTCATCAACTATAGGGAATCCCAACAAATCCCTATTTCTACCATTATTTCCTTCACCATTGTTATCTCCATTATCTCCTCCTCTTCTACCTCCACCTCTATTTATTACTTCCTCTGCCATGATAGTTTCTTTAGAGTCTTTATAGTCCTCTAGTTCTTCTACCAAGGAAGGATGAGAGAAAGTCTCTTTGTTTTCTAAGTGGGTTTTAGTAGGTGGTATAGGAGAATCCTCTAATTCAGCTGTTCCCTGACTTCCAAAAATCTTAAGGCTAGGGGTAGATGGTGGTGAATCTGGTCTATGCCTTGAAGAAGATGGAGTTATGAAAATCGAACTCTTGGCTTTAGCTATAAACCTTCCCCTAGAATCTCTTGCTCTATGCATATCATTTTTTTTATTTTTTAAAAAGTTGGGCTAATAATTCTTTTTCTGATCTTCCAGATCACACTAGGTGCAAGAAGAGAGCATACTTAAGAAATTACCAAACCAATAACTCTCTTTTCTGATCCTCCAGATCACACTAGGTGCAAGAGGAGAGCATACTTCAAGAAGTTATCAAGTTTTCCCTTCTTTTATGATTTTATGTTTTTTTTTATAAAGAAATTGGCTACCTAGTTACACTTCCCCGGCAACGGCGCCAAAATGTTTGGTCAATTTAGTGTGTCCTAAATTGCTGCATTTAATTTGTCAATCCGGGAATCGTAAGCTGATGAAGTGCGGCGCACTATATGTGCAAGATAACCTATTTCTTAACTTTTTGTCGTTTTTGGTTTTTCTAAGTTGAAATGGAAATTCTAAAATGAAAACAAGTTTGGTTATATTTGTTCAAGGAAGTGATATCCCCTATAATGATTTACCAACTTGAAACTTTAAAAAGCAAATTGAAATTTACAATGGCAAGACTTGAAAGAAAATGAAAATGTACTGCTGAAATGAAAAGGTGCTGCTAATATAATAAATCAAAACAGTAAACTAGTGAGCATGAAAACCAAACTATTCTTGCTGCCAACTAAACACAAAAGAAACTATGCTTAAGGAAATTCAAAATTGCAAAAAAATAAATCTAAATCAGATTACATCAATTTATCTTCTGACCCTTCATCATTAGTCCAACTATGATTTTCGGAAGTAATCATAAACAACTTGAGTAACTGATATTTAATTTGCAGAAAGTAAACTAATACTAAACCATACACTCATGATTCAATCCCTCACCATCAGTCCAGCTGTGGCTTTCGGAGGCAACCAAAGATGTCATGCATGATTTAATATATCTAAATTTGCAGAAAAGAAACTAATACTAAACTACACATTTCATAATGCAGTCCCTCACCATCAGTCCAGCTGTGGCTTTCGGAGGCAACTGAAGATGCTATGAGCAGCCTAATATATCTAAATTTAAAAGAAACTAATACTAAACTACACATTTCATAATGCAATCCCTCACCATCACTCCACCAGGGGTTTCTGAGGTAACCGAAGGATGCTATGAGCAAATTTTTATATCTAAATCTGCTATAAAGAAACTAATACTAAATCATACATTTATAATGCAATCCTCACCATCACCCAAATTACAAGTTTTCTTGGAGGCAAACTTTGAAGATGCTATGAGCAGCTTAATATATCTAAATTTGCGGAAAGTGAAACTAATAATAAACTACACATTTCATACAACATCACACCATCACCCGTACTGTGGGCTTTGATAAGTAAACTATGATATGAGCATATTAGTATATCTAAATTTTAATCACTCAAGCGTATAAACAAAATCAAATGTACAAAGCACATCGAAATTAAACAAAAGCGCAGAAAAGCAAACTAGCAGCAGAACAATGTTAGATCCATGTCATTAGTCAAAAAGCTATAAAAATGCCCGGGCTGCCTATCTATAACCTGCAACAAGAACACTGATCAGTGATTAACAATCCTAAATCATGAAAGACAGAAATGAAATGGAAATTATGGAAATGTATAAACAGAAATTAAACAAATGCAATATATGAACATATGAATGGATTATGACACAATGGAATGAAATTAAAATTATACACTAATACACAAAACCTTAGCTGAGCAGGGGCCCTCTACATCATCCTTGGCAACGGTCCTCAAACACGAATTAAGTTGAAAAACAGAGTCTTCTCATATTAAAAAGCAGTTCATTACAGAATGGTAATGTTACGGCACAAGTGCAGCATAATCACTACAGAGCAGACTAAAATATAACAGTGACTACATTCACTAACATCAACTAACTTCATATGCGTATGCAAATGCACTATATATAACAACAAACTATAACTGTCTCCTAAAGTTCATGCTAGTAGAGAGCACGTAGACCACTACGTCCACGGATATAGGAGCATGGCCGTGTTGGAAAGTGAATCTACGGGAGGTGGATGCTTGAATTCGACTTCAGAACCTGATTATTGCATGTCGACTGCACCTACGCAGCTTGTAGTTGGTCGTATGGGTCTTCATGTGACACGGAACAGAGTCCTGTCACCGTAAGACTCTATGGTTGACTTCCATGTGAACGCCTTTGACCGCGGCTTCTTTAGATGAGTTTGCTCGAGCCAATAGGACATGAACCATGTCCACATCATTTGTGACTTGCCCATGTGGCTCGTTTCTCCTGTAGACACCTGTAACATAGAGTTTCACAAAATAGTTGCGGAAAGTTGCAGCAGCTGCGGAAAGTGGCAAGATTCTGCAGCTAAATGAAAAAAATCTAAATCAAACAACAGACACAAAAATATAGTTAAAAACCATGTTAGATGCTCTTTTGCAATTAACATACAATGATATTGACAATTTGGGAGGTTCAGGTGAATGAAAAAGGTATAGAAAAGTGTATGGAAAAGATGCACAATTGAGACTCAACACTCAATCGCAGACTAAATAAATCAATCAGAAGGAGGATTTATGTAAGGATCAGACCTAGCATACGAATGAAACCATCACCATGTCGGCTATCTTCACTCCGTGTGTACCTATGGCCACTAAACCTGGAATCACGCAGCAGAAAGCTGAAGCCGCCATGAAACTAGAAGTTGTGCCTAGAGAAGATACTTTGGTAGGATTACAACAAATTCAGGAGCAGTTCAGAGCTATGCACATGGAGATTCAAAAACTACGGAAGGAACAGGGAAAAGGAGCTAGTGTAGATCTATGGTGCATATGATGTCGGGCATCTGGACATACGAAGGATCAGTGCCCACTACTGGAAAATTACGTGCAGGTAGGAGGACCTAGTCCAATACATCCAGGAGCAAGCAGAGAACCCAACCTATCACGTCCATGCTCAAGCAGATCTGCGTTGTGGTGCGTTGACTTCCGTGTAGCAGGGTTGCATGATATGAACCATTGCCCCCAGCTAGGTGCGTACATCTTGGAACTAAAGCAACAATGGTGAAGATTCTATCGGTCGGTAGGACATGATGAGAAGAACTGTCGAACTTATGATCTGATGAGAGATCGAGGAAACTTGTATAGAGTGCAATCAGACCCTGCATCACCCAGATCTCCCGCAAACTTTAGTGGCTCCCCAGCTAGGGGAAGGGGAGGTCGGGGAGGAAGCGCCATATGTGACATTGGTGACGAACCTTAAAGGTCCGTCACAAGCATGACCCTCACCAATGTGCTTTTTTCTTTGTAGTGAAAGAAATCCTGCAAGTATTTCAGACAGCTGGACCATGCGATTGAAGATTGTCCAATCTTGATAGCAAAAATGCAAGAAAAACAGCCAACACCAATGCAGAATGTACAAAGAGTTAAGGCTGAACTACGGGATAGGAATCCGAGTGCAAAAGTTGTAACACACAGTAGGACGGCCACCAGGGGGCTTAAGAAGGAGGCTGCGAGGGGTCCTCTAATAAAACAGGCACCTATCAACCAAGAATGGTTGGACCAACAACCGGGACAAGAAACAAGTATCCCAGTCCACCAGGACATTGCTCAGACAAGGGAAGCTACTGCGCAGTTACCTACGCACCTCAAGGTGGGTGATGAGATGAGACCATTCCTACAGGTGTGTATAAAGCTATTACACAACCAATGAACCGAAGAAAACCTTTAGGCATTGATAGATAGCTGTGTAGTGCAGTCCCACCTATCTCCAGAAGTCCAATATGTGCACGAGCTAGGTGGATATAGGAAACGCATCGGTAGGGAGATGAGATTAACTGCCCAAATCGGTAACTATAAAATGGATCAGGTTGTTTTAGACTTGGGGTCAGATGCAAACATGCTACCTAAGAAAACTTGGCAGAAAATGGGAGAACCCAAATTGGATTGGTCTAATATCCAACTGCGTATGGCCAACCAGCAGAATATTATACCTCTGGGGAGACTATCGAGAATCATGGTAGATATTTTTGGGGTCAAGGTCCAGGTTGACTTCGAGGTAATTCAGATTGTAGAAGATGCAGACCCATACCCTGTGCTCTTAGGACTAGACTGGGCCATAGATATGGGTGGTATCATCAACCTCAAAAAGAGAAGCATGATGTTTGAAAATAATGGAACAAGGGTGATAGTACCATTAGATCCTAAGGAAGGTGAGTGCTACACAGAACCAGTATGCAGTGAAGAAGGGGTGGATCACATTTACAAATTGACCGCGCAGAACAAAGATTGGATCAATCCCACAGCGGACAGGGTACTCTGTTGGGAGCCAAACAGTGAATATTTCTCTGACTCTAATGAGGTGATGGAGAATTGGAAAAACCATTTGCACGATGTCTCGACACTACGATGCCTTCGAGTCATAAGGGACTTCTGCTGGATTTCCTCAAAGGTAATAGATCTACCCCATTTTTATGAGTCCAGTAGCATCAAGGAGTTCCCGAGGACACTAGAAGTTGTGGTTCCACGGGAATGAAGGCTATGGGCCCTCAATCTAGCTATGCGAGAAATACCTACACGATGGTGGGACACCCACAAGGAAGCATTCCAGGATTGGGAGGAATGTCGGGATATCATGATCTTGTGGTTCACACCCCCAGCTGACATACGCACCAAGACATTCCTCGGACCAGGAGATCCCCGCAAGCATCTTCTCACCTGGATGGACAAATGGTCCGATCGAACTATAGAAGAGTGGTTTCATCTATTTATTCATGCTTTGGAACCTATCCCCATCGCATGGTATTTATATGCGGAGCTACATCAGCGCACCCACCACTGGGCCACACTAAAAGATGACTTTATAGGAACATTCGAGCTGATTGGGGGGACGGAGGCGCTTGACGAAGCTTTGCAGGACATCAATGCTTTTGTATTTAATGACTCGCACCATCACCCTGCACTGAAAGTCCTGACATGGGAAGCACAGATGCAAGACATAGTCAACTGCCGGAGCTTGGCACTCGAAAAAGAGGAAGATAATCCTCGGAATTTCTGTGTCCCAGAATCTGAGGGGGAGCGTACAGTTACTAGACCCCCGCTGCAGAATATTGATGTTACCCAGCCTCTCAAGCTACGAGAAATTAATATCAGGACGGAAGAACATCCTAAGTTGGCCAAAATTGGGGACTATTGGGATGAAGGAACCGTAGGTAAAATTGCCGAGCTACTTATAGAATATCAAGACTTATTCCCAAAAAAAAATTCTAAGCTCAAAGGAATCATGGGGGACCTAGGCGTTATGCACATCATTCTGAAACCAGTGGCGTGCCCCGTAAAGCGGCGACCTTACTGGCTAAACCCTAAATATAAGCAAATGGTCAAAGAAGAACTGGACAAAATGCTTATTGTTGATATCATTGAACCGGTTGAACAGTCGGATTGGGTAAGTCCAATGGTCGTCCAGGAGAAGAAAAAAAATGGGGAGATACGAATCTGTGTGGACCTATGCAAATTAAATGACGCATGCATACATGACCCCTTCACTACGCCTTTCTCAGAAGAAATCCTTGATAGCGTGGGCGGACAGGAAGGATATTCCTTCACCAATGGGTTCTTAGGGTACCACCAGATCCGAATCGCACCTGAAGATCGCAGTAGGACTACGTTCACAACAAAATGGGGATCCTTTCAGTATACAGTCATGCCCTTTGGTCTCAAGAATTCACCTACTATATTCTCAAGATTAGTAGTTTCCGTATTCAAGGAGTTCATCCATAAGTTTTTGGAAGTTTATTTTGATGACTGGATGGTATTCGACTTGGTAAAAGAGCATGTCTCCAACTTGCACATGAAGTTGGATGCCTGTCAAAAGCACCAGATTTCCTTGAATATCAAGAAGTGCATATTTTGTGTGCCTTTTGGAATCTTGCTTGGACACATAGTATGTCGACAAGGGCTGATGGTTGATCCTGCGAAAGTAGCAATAATTATAAACCTTGCAGTCCCAACAACGGAGAAACAACTGCGTTCAATTCTCGGACACACGAGCTATTACAGAAAATTCATTCAGGGGTACGCACTGATCATAGCACCCATGGAAAAACTGCTTAAAAAGGATGTTTCCTTTTTCTGGAATGATGAATGTCAGAAGAGTTTTGAGCTACTCAAAGAAGATGGTCTCTGCACCTTACTAATATTTCTGATTGGTCGAAGGAATTTCATGTACATGTGTGGATGCCTCGGGAATCGCCTTGGGCGTTTGTCCTAACTCCTTTGAGGAGAATGTCCAAGTCACTAGATTGCCTTTTTAACTAGTCAAAAAATCTTTGGTGCAGAGCGCAACTACTCCACCACTGAATGAGAAGGACTGGCTATGGTATACGCATTACAGAAATATCGACACTATATGTTTGGAGGCCACTTTAATATGTTTACTGATCATTCGGATTTAAAATACCTTGTGAACAAGCCTGTGTTGGGGGGGGAAGATTTGCAGATGGCTGTTGCTATTTTAGGAATATGATTTTGAAATCATAGTCAAGCCAGGAAGGCTGAATGCGGGTCCGGATCATCTATCCCACATTGCGATGGGTGAAGAACCTACTAACTTGGAGGAAGGATTACCAGATGCGCATCTATTCACCATTAAGGTGGTTGACACACACTTCGCTGATATCATTCAGTTCCTGACTACAGGCATGGCCCCCGCAGAATATTCGGTACAACAGAAGAAGGAGTTGGTTACTAGAGCAATGGACTTTACTATCATCGCCGGCCAATTATACAAACTAGACACTGATGAAGTACTACGAAGGTACGTCCTGGAACATGAACGTCATGTTGTCTTGGTAGAGGCGTACTAAGGCGATGCAGGAGGCCACTATGCAGGAAAGGCAATGGCACAAAAGATCTTGAGAGCTGGGTTATGGTGGCCTACCCTACACCATGATTCTCACGACTATTGTAAATCATGCGATATGTGCCAACGGACAGGACTACCCTCACGAAGAGATGAAATGCCATTGCAACCTCAAATAGCTTTGCAGGCCTTTGAAAAATGAGCCATTGATTTTGTAGGACCTATCAATCCTCCAGGAAGGAAGACAGGTACGCACTACATTATTACTACCACTGACTATGTCACTCGATGGGCTGAAGCACAAGCGGTAAAGGATTTTACTGCAGATACTACTGCGCACTTAATCTTTGAGAAAATCCTGACCAGATTTGGATGCCCAAAGATCCTGATGAGCGACAGAGGCACACACTTTGTCAATGAAACAATCCAAGCCCTGAATGAGGAATTCTAGATCCATCACACAAAAAGTACACTATATCATCCACATGAAAACGGGGCGGTCGAGGCTTTCAACAAAATCTTAGAACAGGCATTGACCAAGGTTTTCAATGCCGATCGTAGTGATTGGGACGTACACATCCCCTCTGTTCTATGGGCCTATCGGACGACCTACAAGAAGCTAATGGGAAGGACCCCCTTTCGGATGGTCTACGATAAAGAGGCCATTATGCCAATAGAATACATTGTTCCTAGTCTACGTATCACAGTATTTACAAATATGGCAGAACCTGACATCATGGAAGAACGCCTTGTGCAGCTTTTGGCGTTGGAAGAAGATCGGTTCATCGCTAATTTTCATCAGAAGGTTTAGAAGGCTCGCGATAAAGCTTGGCGTGATCGACATATTCACCAAAATACATTCGTAGAAGGTGACCTAGTCCTCTTTTATGATAGCCACTTTGCGAAACACCCAGGGAAATTCTGACAGCGCTGGCATGGTCCCTACACTATTAAGGAAATCACCGATGGTGGAGCAGTTAGGTTAGCTACCCTAGGTGGTGACGTGTTACCAGGATATGTCAATGGCAGTTGGCTCAAACCATACAAGGTTAAATGACTAAATGTCTAGAATAGTTGCCTCAGGAAGAATTGGCCCACCAGGGATGGGGCACTGAGGCACGAACATGATACACATGCTGATCAGGATAATCAAGAAGCTCCAGGGAAAATTTGCAGATACGCGGCCACAGTGACTCGAGACGAGTCACAAGATTGTGTTGGGGGACTGTTGGAATAGGGTCTCCTGCAAGCTGTGAAATGGGTCCGATTTTGTATATTTTTTATGATATTTAGTCTAGCATAGGGATTTTGGGGTGGGTCAAAGCCTCAAAAGAATTGTAATGGGTCAAAGGGAAGGCCTAGAGTCCACAAACCACAGTTTGCGGACCATAGGAAAGATTAGGCTAGATTGTTATAAATAAAGGGAGGTTTTGAATGATAAGGTAAGAAGATGAGGAGATCTTGATGTGAATTTTGGCTTAGTAGATCTTTTTGGGTTTTTGGGGAAAGGACTCTTGCTGGCTGTGTGCGTGGAGATCCCAAGTCCTGTTGTGCACAGACCCTGCTACTGTGTCCGTAGGTCGGGTTTGGGTACTGTAAGAAGGAACTGAAGGATTAATGAATGAGAAAGGTTGTTTGAGTAATTGAATCTATGTGTACTATTTATGAGAATATTTGATAGTTGTTTTATTATGCATATTCTTTGTTAAGTTGTGAAAGTACTATGTAAGTGTTTCTACTGCATCTGGGTCTGTTCTGTTATGCTTTATGTAATGCTGCACTACTATTTTAGAAGTATATGATTTGTTGAGCACAATAAGTATAGTTGACCTTGCGCAAGTGGATGCAAAGGAGATCTATAGATCTGGTTCTGAGATAGGTGATCTGGTCATTACAAAGCCGGACGCAGCTCTGCTTGGCTTACCTATCCTCTCTCAGGGTGCGGAAACCTGGTTCCAACACCCACCCATACTGCTTCGGGTGAGACTTTGACTTGCGCAAGCAGGTCACTGTCGAAAGGGCCAGTGGTATAGGGGTTTGTTGGCAAACCTTAACCTCCGAACCTGGCTCAGGACCCCTTAAGCCAACAACATGATCATCGAAATGTCTAGTCAGCACCTTAGGTCGAGAACTTTCTTGAGAAACACTCCAAATCTTGACATGATAGGGATGAAAAAATTTGAGCCTTGAGCCCCAAGAAGCCTTAAAGGAAAGGAATTGGTAGTTATCATCTCATTTATGAGGTGAACCACCACAACGACGATATAAGGGGAGGAGGATTATCCAATAAACTCTAGAAATAAAAGTTTTAGGAGAGCCAAGAAACAATAAGAACAAAAGCATTATTATGTTGCCAAAATTTCTCCCTTAGCAATCAAACATTTCATTGAGAAGGGGATTTCACCATTGAGAGAATCTTCATTATTCTTTGAGAGAGAGAGGAAGCTTGCAAAGAGATTGGGGAATGGTGCCTCCTTGCCGAGGATTTTTTAGCACAATTTCTCAAACAATTCTCTCCAAGTGTTTTTAATTTATCTATTATATTCCTTCTACATTTAACAGTCAATAAAGGGAACCATTTTCCATTAAATTTGTCAATGTGTTTGCTCCATTGAGCCACATGTATGTGTTTATTTCTTAATTCTTAGTTTGTTTTGATATATAAATTGTTCTCATTATTTACAATGATTTGTTTACTTATTCTTGTCCACTAACAACAAAAATTTTCTTGTGATTTTGTTGTAGGAAGGAAGGTTTGTTTGGTATGCCATAGCAACAAAAACACTACCAAAATTTGGTGACACCACTAGTTTCCTTTCTTTGATCTAAGGGATGGTTTTCAAGCACTGTTCTCTCTGCATTTTCATTCCATTGTTCTTCTATCACCTCTATGGAATTTTTTTAGGACCTCTTGGAATTGTTTTCGACCGAGAAAATTTATTGTTCATTTTTTCTGTTGAATGTGTGGATTTTATCACAGAAAGACACGCGGTTCGCGAATCTATGCACATAAAATCCACGCGGTTTACAGAGAGCACAAAAAGACCATTGTATTTTTTCTTTCCTAGGTGTCTGGCAGCCTTTAGTGATTTTCCTTCACCTCTGCACTTTTATTCCAGTTATTTTAGATTACATAGTTGATTTAATAATCATTATTAATATAGTAATTATAAAATATTTTCTTTTTATTTGCATTCAATTAGTAAAGGATTAATTGGACTATAATCCACATATCTCGTTTTAGTAACCAAAGCATTTTTTTTCTTTCATTAGTTTTTGGGACTAGGACCAAGTGTTTTTTTCCAAAAGAAAAAATTAGCAAATTTCTATTAATGAAAATGAAAATTTACATTTTGTATATGAAATTAAGAATTCTGAATGCCCCAAAGGGCCCGTGTGCACAAGAAAACATAATAGAGAGGTTACGAAAAAAGATAAATAATTAATTACATAGTGCGAGTAGGGATGGGATTTTCATGCTTGCCTTTTTTCTTTTGGACAATCTGCCAAGTCTCAGAATGCAAGGAATAAGAAACCAAGGCTAGCTCATTATTCCTTGTGATTTTTTCTTTGTATGAGTCAGAAATTTCAGACAAATGCGATCTTTTGTTTCCACATGTACGTGTAGTGATTTTAGTGGCTTCTTTTTTAGGTTCACTGGGCGAGGGAGAAAACACTATGGGAGGGCTATCAGATTTTTGGTTGAGATCCTCTTTCCCTTCATCCCTCACTTGTGCTCCTTGTTTTTCTCCTATTCACCGAGTTTCATTATTTTCTTCCATTTATTCCTCATCTTTTGATAAAGGACTATGAGGAATTTCCATCCATTTTTATTTTTAACTTTCTTTTTTGTTCCTTTCTTTTCCAGTTATCTTCTTGATAGGCATTGTGTTTCGAAGTCCTTATTTGTACCCACAAATATTTATGTATCATGTTAATACTGTCTGGAAGACATTTAATTAGATCCATTTCCACACAAATGCAGGCAAAAGTAAAAATTCGTTTTTCAATTCTTTCACTGTCCATCTTTAGGAATCTTCCCAAAGAGTTTCCTATTCCTTCAAGAACTCGATGATGCCAAAAAGGAAGCGGAAGGTTGTGAAGTCTTACCCATACTAGAATTTTTGTTACTACCATTGAATTTGCATAAAAACTAGGGAACCATGGGGATACGAATAGGCCCACCCTTCACTAAAACCATGGAACATTGTTTATGATAGAGTTAAAATCATTTTTGGAATCAAACTACCATAAAAAATTCCTTTGTGCATAAATGAATATCGCAGTCGTTGGTCCAGTTTTGGTGATTCCACTGATTTAACACATCATATTTTGGCCATGAACCATTAAAACAACCAATGCTTGCTTTTGATTGAATAATTATGAATAGATCACTTACTTCTGGTAATTTGATAGTTATATCTAGTGTGTTTTCTAGCTTATCCATCATATAGGGGCTTGGAATATTTAGCGGTTGTTTGTCCTGCAAGACCGCTTTCCCCTTTAAGACGTTTTTGAAGGAAACCTGACCCTTTCTTGAGGAATAATCTCTAGCTGGTATAGGTGTTCCAAGAATCCCTCGCTGTAATTTAGAGATCTGGATGATAGTGGAGTTCCTTTGAATCCAACATTATTTCAACTATGTCTCATCCTCCAATAATTTTCCAGAAAAAAGTAAAACTTGGGCTGAATCATGGATGCCAGTTGCTATATGGCCTTTCTACTTCAAATTTTTCACATATTATGTATGCTGCACCCATATTAGTTTGTAACCCCAGATACTGTTTTTAGTAGAACTTGCAAGGTGTCGTCCAACTCTGTAGTATTGCTATCTGCTGTCATTAGTTTTTGGGTTCCTTGTTCAGGTTGAGTCAAAATTTCCTTGCCTTCCCGTGAAAATAAATAGATCACACACTAAGCATCTATAAAATTTATACAAGAGGGCATCCAATTTCCATAACTTTTTGTACTTAGTTTATTTTTTCTTACATACTCACACCATAAGTGAGGCAATACTCCTAAAAGAAACCATAACTTGAACCAACTAAATTTTCCCATAGGGGCCATAAAATAATTTATAGTTCATGTTAGGACCATTGGGGGTAGTCAGCCCATAAGCCGCCATATTCATTCTACATTTTTGAAACATAGAAGTTGACTTTTAGGGTACTTCAAATCCGTCATCATTCCACGTAAAAGACTACCCGATCATGTTAGAGATCCAATTCATAGGGGGTTCAGTTTACGTCCAGTGTGTGCAATACTATATGGGGTTACCCGACATGCATTGTGCTCGATAATTGTAATTGACTACCAAGAAGCTAAATATTCTACTACTCATGTAGAACGAAGGTATATTAGTAACCAAAATCAGGGAATCCTTTCTCTATAGGTGGAGATGTAGGAAGCACTAAAACCTCATTCCATTACCTTGGTTGATTCTTTTGGTTGCTGGAAGCATCACTTGTTCTTTTGTGACATAGCCGAAATACCCGTTATAATAGATATCTCCGCAAGGCCAAATTAATTTGAGAGTGGTATGGACGAATAAGTATTCATAGAATATTTTATCATAGATTTAAACAAACAAAAACCATTTTTATTACTTTATTCATCACATAGCATAACTTAAAGGAAAAGTAACCACTTATTTTTGGCCTTTTTCATGCTTGAAATTTTACTTTGATATATACCTCCTTCCATAATCACCAAAAAGTAGCACACACTTGACCCCATAGAGGACCCCACAGTTCCCCGTCACTCTAGAAACTTTCAAAACCTCCCCCCATTGTTGGGAGGTGTGCCTGGTCTCTTGCCATTTAGGCATATAAGACACCACACAACCACTGTTATAAAATAATCCTTTATCGATGCAACTTTTATTGAGATACCTCCCCGTTAAAGTACTCTTTTCACCACCCTGTTATCATTATAGTAATTCTTAAGTTGTTTCATTTTGGTTTTAAGTCAAAGAATTCTAAAGGTAACCACAAACCTACTTCAAACTCTAGGATCTAGCCTTCCTAGAGTTCAGAGAGTGCTCTCTCTTTAAAGTTTAACTTTGTTTTAATTTGTGAATATTAGGCTAGTTATGAAAGTGCAGCTTTGGTTTGGTTTTGTTTGATTTGGTGGGAAAAAATGAATTAAAAGGATGAATATTGGGAAATATATTTGTCCATTGGGCTATAGAGTCAAAATAAAGAAAACAGGACTAGGATCAAGTAGCAAAGAGGTCAAATGTTTTCAGGGCAATATAGATAACCCTTGGAGATCTTGGAAAGTTTTTTTTGTGCGGTGGTATGATCGGGATAAAGGGCACTTAATAATCCTTAAATCCAGAAAAGGGAAGTAGTAGGAAAGGTCAAACGAATGAGGGAGAAATTAAGAATTCCCTACACTGGAAATCAAAGGAAAACATATAAATTATAACTAGTTAAAAACATGACACTATTAACATATCCTGTATTAATACTCCTAGTTATACATTCAGATTTAGAATAAACATAAATGGATGCATGTAACAGAGAAAAGAAACAATGACAAGTGAATAAAACACTTCACTCCAAATAGCTCATCACAGGGATCCTGAAGTATGATGCCAATTTTCTTTGATCCATCCCGCTACTTGAAGTTTTGACACACAAAAGCTTTAAAGTCCAGGAAGAAATGACTATAACAATCCCAAAAACTTTATTCCACACAAAATACTTCTAAAGATGAAGTATTTATACATAATGTTTTACAAAATATCCTAGATGACTTCTAGGAATAATCTTAGGAAAATAAAATATCATTGCAATAAAAATAGAGACAACTGCTTAACAAATCAGCAAGCTATCCTATTTTATCGATAAGAAATAGAAACAATTTTGAGGATAAAGCAAGTGGCTGCCTTGGTGTCCTCCTTGCTGGCCTTTAGATATTTTCTGAATTCTAACTTGCCTTGACTGATACTCTTTCTCAGATACTCTTTATTCACTTATAATATTTGACTGATACTCTTTAACCCTTAGTCAAAACTGTTTACTGCTGTAAATAAAAATATGTTTTGACTGAAATTTAGAAAACAATTTTCTTTCTTCCTTTCACCTACTTGTTTTTATCCTTCACAGTAAATCTGTAAGATCTTGCCAATCCTCATTTTTAGGAATTTGAATATTCTTTAACTTCCTAAAATTCTAATAAACTTCTGTATATCTAACAAAGGTAGGCTTGACGACAAATAAGTGCTTGATCTCATACTGTAAATAAAATAAATCTTCAAAACTCTTTAGTAACACTTTTCCTGTGGGGATGCCTTGACCTGTTGGCTTGTTTACCTATTCCTTGGCATATTCTCTTATCTTCTTGTGATAATCATTTTGAGGCATGAATTTTTCATTAATAACCATGATATCAGGAAGTCCTTTTTGTCCCATATTTGTGAACTTAACCATAAATATAGTTATGGCAGTATTCATACCTTCACATTTGTCTTCAAGATGCCTCATCAAATTTCTCTTTGTTGTGACTTTTCTGATTTCTAGGATAGTGGCAGTTATATCTGTTATTTTGAGCTCTTCCAATTCCTGTCTATTTTTGCTATTGAGGAAATTTATTAATCTTACAGCTTGTTCTGGTTTATCAGCCAAATCTGTCTGAGTCTTTTGAATTTCTGCCTGGGCTGCCAATAATAACTCTCTTTGCTAAAAAATTACCTAAATAGAAGGCCATACATCATGGATAGCTTCAATAACATTATTCCATAGGTAATTTTTTATGTATGATATCTGATCCTTCAGAGTTGATTCCTTTTGCAACTTCTTTGGTTCTTCACTCAATATGTTGGCATTTTGTTCATGTATCTTAGCATTTACTTGAGTTGATTTATTCTATTTTTCAAGATTTTCAACCATTTTTGTCAATCTGTTTATCTCATTTGTCTTCAAAGACATCTCTTCCATTGCTTTTACTATCTTGCTGGCATCATCTGTAGGCTGTACTACTGTGCTAGATGATTCAGTGGCTAATTTAGTGGAAGAAGTCACTAATACTGCAGTGGCCAATGGTTCTTTGGGTGCCAAATTTTCTCCTAAAGTGGATGGAACTGCTACAGTGATAACTGGGATGACTGTAGGAATCACTAGTTCTTTTAATGTCTATTTTTCTTGGACAAGTTGGTCCATCTGTACTTCCATTTCCTTAATCTGAGCTATCAGCTAAAGAATTAAACTCATCATTTCATATTTTTCCTTCTGTTCCTGTAATATTTCTTTTGTCTGAGGATGCTCACTTTGAGGAAGCTTGAGTTGTTTCCTCAAGGCTGCTATATTGTAATATTCCCAATTTTTCACATCATAATTGATATATTAGAGTCCTTTATTTTCTTAATGAATTAAGTAAATAAAAGGGTGGAGGGACCTACAATCCTCAGTATCAATAAATATCCACTTTTGTGTGTGTGAATGTGGATTATTTAAGTCTAGATTTGCATAATAAGGTGGTTGAGAAACTACTAATATGAATGAAATTGGAGAACCTGTCTCATTAATGAGATAGATCATGGAGGTTGACACAGTCAACTAAGAGATGAAACATAAGGTTGATTCAGTCAACTAAGATTGTGAATATGTAAAAAAAAATATCATGAGACATTCATGATAAAGTGATGGAGGATGTTGTGCAAACAAAGCACACTTTATGGAGAAGGTGTACATTGCACCTAGACATAATGGTTGATTTGGTCAAACATCGCAATCAAACTTGGAGGATCTTGTCCACATGCACTGCACAGTCTAGATGAAGGCCAAGGATTGGGAAGGCTCAAACATTATATAAAGAAGATGAAGGCAAGGATGAAGGCATGTTGATTATTCTTGATGTAAATATCTTTTTAGATATGGAATTGTCATGTGACATTCCATTGCTTTCTCGGGCTGTTTAGCAGAGATTGCAACTGATGTTTAGCACAGGGTGTTCCTGGTTGGGAGTCCCACCTCTTTCTTAGAGCATCTATAGAAAGAGTATTGTAATTCATTCTACATCAGGCATTGGTGCCACATCTCTTTTCCTACTTTCTGCAGAACATCCATATTAAGAAATTGCATATTTCTGAAGATTAGTTTGGAAGGTGGAAGTTGTCTTCAATACTTCAGTTGGAGAACTAGTGAGGGTTTATTCCTATCACCTTGGGCTTATAGATCAGCTTCCCATAGCTTCATTTTAGATCTGGCATTAGGAAAAAAGTTATTGACCTCCTAGCAGCAGTATTTCCTTCAGGAATTACGTTGTCCAATTTTCAGATCCAAAAGGAGGAAGGAAGTTACTAGCATTTCAGCTAGTAATCATGTGAGGGATCATCCCCTCACATTGGCATCAGTATTACCAGCATCCTGGAGTTTATTGCAGCATTTTTCAGCAGGCAGAAGGCCTCTCTTTCCCTCACAGCGCAGTTTCTATTGGAAGTTGTGTTGTAGCAGCTGCAATCATTATTGGAGGATTGATAAGCTAGATCTAGAGCTTCTAGCTTGTAGATCTTAAGAAGGGATCAACCCTTCAAGCTTAGATATGATCTTGCAACATATTTCAACCATCTATTTGTCAGATCTAGCTAGATCTATATTTCTTAGTAGATCAAGGATCAAATCCTAGGGAGGTCATTTTCCAATGTTGCAGATCTAGAAAATCCTTTTTGGGTTATCTTGGGAATCCATCACATTGGCCAGATCCTGAATCTTGGCATTATCTGAGCTCCAGATTTTAGTAGATATACATTTTCCTTTTTAGCCTGCAGCTATATGTTCATATTTTTTTGAAGGGACAACGCAGTATTTGCTTCAGTGCCTCTCTAGTTATGTTATACCTATTGTAGCATGTTTCCTGGGTGATTGCAGACCTTCTTTTTGGCTAGATCTACTCATATACTTGTACATTGTGTAACTGAAACATATCCATATAATAAAATGGCTCAAATTCTCTATAAATTCTGATGCTGTATTAAGATTTATTGTTCACTTTTCTGCAGTTATTATATTGTGTTTAAGTATTATTGCATTCTCCCTTTTTGGGATATTATAGTGGTATTGAAGCATGATCTTTGGCTCAGCTTGTAGACACTTCATCTTTTGCATCTAAAGAAGAAGCAGATAGATGAGATCTATCATGGAGGAAGAAAATTCTGCCGCTCATTTCTGTAGATCTATGCAAGATCTCTCCAAGGATGTCTATCAAATGAAAGAGGAAAGGCAGAAAGAAGATCCAAGAAGAAGATGTGATGAGGAAGGTCCAAGCGCTTCCTATCAACAAAGAAGAAAACCAGAGAATCCTAGATCTCCTCATAGATCCACTATGCCCACTTTCTTTAGAGAAGGTGTGTTATGTGGCTAAATCCTCTCTACGGACATAGACGATCCCTCTAGCCCTAGAGTGGGTCTAGTAACAAGGAATCATGCTAAGGTGTAGGTTCCTAGATATTTGAATGAAAGAGGACACGATATGATAGCCTACCTGTGGTCTAATGCTATTGTTGGCAATCGTAGTGGTGATGAGAAATTATCTCTCCTGATTCAACAAGTCACAATCCCTTCACTTATCAAAAAACAATAACCGCATACCACGTACTAACTTCATCCAAAATCTACTAGTCGGTCAAAGAATACTAAGCATATTGCATTCGATAAAGAAAAAATACAAGATGGGAACCAGAAAATAGTCACTTATATTATTAAGTAGAAGGAAGAGATACAACCATGCTCTGATGTCGTGGTCTCCTCCAGCGGGGTTCGGGCGAAGTACGTCTCAAAGCTCGTCGGGGAATTGAGACGAGAGAAAGGCCCTCTCGATGGATTTCTCCCCTATTCCACCTTCTCCATAACTCAGTTATTCAACTATAGCTCAATTCTCCTAGTTCAGCGCTTCAGTTGCATAATTCTCTTTGTTCAGCTAGTTTTCATAAAGAGAGAAGGATTTTTTATATAGAGGCAAAGGAAGAGGTTGGGATCCCTACAAAGGGGGAAGGGAGGCCTATCCTTTAGGAGTGTTCCAAGGGAGGTGGAAACTACTAACTAAAGGAGGGAGCCCGTGGTTGTTTCAGTTCAACTACTCCCAATGAATCATCCCCGAGGTGGTTGGAATGGAACCTCTGCCTCTATATTTAAAAAAAAAATCATAAATAGCTTGGTGCGGGTATCTAACTGGCACAGAGCACCAAGTGGCGTGGGCTCATTGTTAAATTTCTTGGTCGGCGCGAGGAGGTAAAGGGCTACTCGCGCCAAGGAAAAAATAAGGATTTTTACAGCTCTGCTTAGGGAAATGTCAACAGGAAGAGCATTGCCTTCATTAAAAGGGGTGCAAGGATGTTATTTTCAAAGCATGACACTGCGTATTGGTCACAGAAATGACCCTCCAATGTGCGAGTTGGGGATTGCAAGGATAGTGACAAAATGCTATGTAACAGATGCCCCCTAAAGCATGAGGTCCGAGGGAGAGGGAGGGGTGAAATTCTTTTTGAGAACACGTTCGAACCAAACACCGTTGTCGAAAAACCTACAATTACAAATACAACTGATATCTCTAATACATGAACATGTGGCATGGGTGCAGCCATCCAGTAGTAAAGATCAACAAATAGACTCAGGTATGGTTGCAGCCATCCAATCAAAGAGTCATGCAATAAGTCATGATAATCCACAAAGAAACCACAGACTAGATTTTATCAGACAAAATCCAGGGTCTTGTGATCCATCTTGACCCGAACAAGTATAATTTCTAGCATGCGAATGTATGAACTGAAGTCAAACATACAAGAAAATCGTCTGATTACTAGCCAATGATGAAAGCTGTTAATAGACGTGAGAGGAACCACCAATAATGAAAATGGCTCTCAAGATATGAAAGGTACAATACGCCGAATGTGAACAGTGATCTGGCATTGAACCCTCATAGAGTCAGTCGATCGAAGGCCAATGATGTGGACATTGCATCGAATGCAAAGAACCTGCCATTAAGGCATGCAAGCTCCAAGGAACCGGAAGGGATTCTCTAGATTAGATTCCTGGATAATGAGCTGAAGTCGACAAGAAGTGACCTGGTCGAAGGAGGGCCATAATGTTTCCCACAACATCGACACAAGATAGAGGAATATGATGTTTGTGAATCAGGACCAACAGAGAATCAGAGGGTGGTTGAAAAAACTGCAGAGGCAAGCTTCTCTTGAACATATCAACAACACGACACTGGATTTGGCAGTGTTTGACATCAAAGGATCTGAGGTCATGATGACGTGGCAAAGAGAGAATGAGAGGTCAAAAAAGATTACCCAAAACCATGGAGGCAAACATGATGAAATGATATGTCCCCAACCCAACACGAATGCAGACAAGTGCCATGTTCAAGAGCGACATACTACCAATACAACTAAAATCTGGTTCCATTTTCCCCCACAATTTCTGGTGAGTACCCTAATTATTTTTGAAAACAAGCTTGAAGGGGATAGCATATGCTTGCACTATAAGTTTTTCCTTCGGAAAATCCCATCCAAGTACATTTTACAAGCCCTAGGAAGGAGGAACTCAAATAACGTCATGGTGACAAGGTCCGATGTGAATAGGGTTTAACGATTCTGACAAAGGGAGAACTTGGCATCTTTTCATGTTTAGAGAGTTTGAAAAGAAGGTAGAAAAAAATAATCCAGCAGTCCCTTTTCGTAGGTAGTCTCACAGATCCGAAAAGGTAGAAAACTGTGTCTGAGAGAACCTCTTAGTCGTGATAGGCTAAGGTATTCCTTTTTCGTAAATAATCCATCCTAGCCCAAAAAAAGGGGTAAATGTATACTAGGTAGATATCGTTTTGCAGCCATTTAACGAGTTCAAAATGACAAGCGTCTTGATAATATTTTCAATTTTAGAGAGTCATAAAAGAACTGAAAGATGACTCCAGTACTGAATTTTTCGTTTTTTTACCGAGTCCGAAAAAGTATAAAATATAACTCGTTACTTCATCATTGTTGTGTGAAAAACCTGTTGCTGGACAAGAGACACGTATAAAACCCATTTTTCGAAAATAAAACAATAAAATAATCGAAAAACATGTCTTAAAACCTAATTAGGGTTGTGAAAAAGTTATAAAATGCCAAAAATAGTAAAAACAATTGCTTTTCACTTTTTACCTCTTGTGGAGCAATATTTACCCATTTTACTATGCAACCTTGTGGCGAAGATAGTGGCCAATCTAGTAGATCAATCGCAAATTCGTCAACTCCAGGTAAGAGCTGAGATCCCTCTTGTGATTTTAAGCTATTCCTTTCTTCCTGCATTTGTCAATATCTTATTTGGGGGGAGAAATTGTAAAATTTAGGGCTGCGTGGTTGGTGCGGGTTTCAGGCACGGAGTCGCACCAACCGCCCTATTTTTAACATTAGGGTGCGCCCATTAGTGCGACTGTTTAAGAAACAGTCACGCCAATGGCACAAACCAATTTCAAGTGAAAATACACACCAAATGTCCCAATTATTTACAAATTTAAGGATGAATATTGACTAATACCACTCATATGTGCGTGTTTATAGGTAGAAAAGAGAAAATTGGTCATTGAATGGAAAGAACGGGAGCATAGTGAAGAAGATGAGTTAGCCATGGAAAATGAGGGAGTTATGGAAGCCCTCAGAAACTGTGGTTTGAAAAAATTCTTTCTAACACCATGTCTCCGAGCCCAACCAGAATTGCTACAATATCTTATCAGTATATGGGATGAAAATCAAGAGAAGTTCATCCTACGGGATCAAGAAATTGAGATTGATGTTTCCTACGTGTACCTCATCATAGGATTATCATGGAGAGGTGAAGCACCACTCTTAACCGGCACTCGGCCCTGCATTGAAAACATGACCATGGTGATTGGCAGGGTTTGTCAAGGAGCGCAGAAAGGATCCTGTAGTGGGAAATTTGATATACAAACTACCTCATATTTGACACTGCGTGTGGTATTGCATACCATCACACGTGTTGCAAGATCACAAGCACCACACGAAGCAACAAAGACACAATTTCTTCTTGCTGTGGACTGCATGGCTTCAACCCTCTACAACTAGGCAAAGGCCGTGACCATAAACATGAAGTGCCAATCAACCAAATGAAAGAAGACCAAACTGAAACAATTTGGTTATGGATCCATCCTGGTATCGTTATTCTTGGAACGATTACCAATTTTTCAGCGACAAGAGGTCATAGTTCTGAATCCACCAGTGAGAGAACCACAGATGGCTCGATGGGCAGCACTGATGCCAAGGGTAGGGGGCAGCCAACAGATGTCTTGGAGGCCAGAATTTTTTGATTGGCTCTATCAACAACTGATTGTCGTGGAGGATTGGCCCTACTCTGGCACAGACTTCACTGATGACCCAAACCTTCGATTCCCGGAGGGAGAAGATTGGGATGAATATTTGGGTAAGACTCAATTTTTGAATTTTATGAGTATTATGAATTTTTGTTTATTTATGTATGTTCTAACATTAAATCCATGTGATGTAGATGTTGGCCTAGAGAGACCTGCCGGTATGTCACCGACAGCGAGGTGAATCCCTCACGATTTCGACCCTCAAGGTGAGGGCAGCGAGGAAGATGAGATAGTGCACAACCTGGAGGGGATCATCTGAGGAGTCCTAGATTATGCACATTTTGATGATGTTCCTTTTTCCTATCAGAGACACACTGTAGGGGTGCCCAACCAAATCCACCGCCTGCTGAGGCAGCTAGTACGGGCCGTGACATGTTATCACGAGCATCATGTTGATTAGACACCTAGGTTTATTTTATCTGCATATTTTGCGAGACATTATGTCTCAGGATATAACAGAAACATACACATATTTTTTGACGTTATGATGCACACAGTTGAAAACATGAGATATATATATATATATATACATCTGTTTCCTTACATGGATCTTTTTACATATGGTGATGCCTTTATAAATTATGCAAATGTCTATCTAATACAATGTTAACCACTGTATCAGTTAATGTGTTCATTCGCCTAGGAATATGTTGATAAGTAATGAAATCAAAATGTCTTTCCAACAAATGAATACGTAAATACAATCTCAGAATGTGCAGATTTTTAACTGAATAATGATTATTGAGTTGCAGAACAACAAGCTGTGAATCTAGATTTACAAGCAATGCACGTATGCCGAGGTTAATTTCCTCAGTTAATAGCTTAATGACAGTGCTATATTCAACAACATTGTTTGTAGTTTGTCCTAGACAAATAACTTGCAGGTCTATCAACTCACCAGTAGGATTATAAATTACCTAGGCTACCAAAGACAAATTCCTGGTACTGCAGGAAGCACCATCCGCGAAACCGACATAAGGGGTAATAGACATCTGCACAATAAGAAAGACCCAATAAGTAGGAAAACGCTCACAAAGCACACCAAACCCAAAACCATGTACAAAAATGAAAATAACACCTATGTACACCTGATATGCACAAATGACTCATGCATAATATTTTTTGAGATACAACCCATTTCTGGGTTGTTCAAGAGGATGGCCTTCGTAGTCAATTAGCTCATAGGCCCCATTTTGCAACACACATTTAATGATGTAGGGCCCATGCCCCATAGGTTGAAATTTACTTGCCCCCATCTTATCATGATCTTGGTCATACAGAAGGACGAGATCTCTTTTAATGAAAGAACGAGGGGAAACTGATTGATCAAAATGAGCTTTGACTCGCTTCTTTTGTGCCTCGATGACCAAAGCAGCTAAGCGATGAGTTTCATATAACCTCTCTAAGTAAAGGAGACGCTCTTCTTCCGGTGAAGTGTTAGGCAGTAATTCCACAGCTAGCTTGAGAGAAGGTATTTCACATTCAATCGAGAGAGTAGCTTCTAGACCGTAAACCAACTAAAAAGGGGTGAATCCGGTCACACTCTTCACTGAGGTTTGGTATGCCCAAAGAGCCAAAAATAACATGAGATGCCAATTTGATTTGTGGATCCCAATCATATGCTGAAGTATCGTGACAAAAAAATCGTTCACAGCTTCAACCTGGCCATTGGCTTGAGGGTAGTACGGTGTTGAGCTGTCGTGATAGAGACCCAACTTAGAAGTCAACTCCACCACCATATAATGCCGAAAATGGGAACCATGATCGATAATGATGGCTTGAGGGACACCAAACCTAGCAATAATATGATTGAAAATGAACTGAGCTGCTGTCTTACCATCAGCGGTAAGTGTAGGCATTGCTTCATCCCATTTGGTGAAGTAGTCCATGACTACGATGATATAAGCATGCCCCCCGGTTGAGTGAGGGTTAGACTTCATAAAATCAATGCCCAATTTGGAAAATGGACCAACGGTAATGACAGGGTGAAGGGGTACAGGTGGCACATGCAATTTGCATTGATAAATTTGACAATCAAGATATTTACGAACTGCGAAAATACAGTCGTTGAAAATGGAAGGCCAAAAATAATCGGCACGAAGTATATTTTGTGCAGTAGCATAACCAGACACGTGACCACCACAGGCACCACTATGACAATCATTCAACACTTTCTCAGCTTCCTCGAGGGTCAAACATCTACAGAGTATGTGATCAACTCCAACACGATAGAGCGTATCTCTGACTATGCGATAAGGTTGCGAGTGATGCCAGATATGACAGTGGGCATATTTTGTCAACTCAGACCAGAATGTGGAAGTATGGAGATAGACGATGATATCACCGTACCAGGGATCGAGGGTGCTAATCAAGAAAAGTGTATCATCCGAAATACAGTCCTCAGAATGAGACAGAGTGGAGTTGGAAGGGAGGGAACAAATCAAATCAGCAAAAACTAGTGATTTCTTTGATTTGGCAGCAACAAATTTCAAATCAAACTCTTGGAGGATAATGATCCACTTCAAGTATTTTTTCTCCAGCAATTTTCGAGACAAAATATAGGTCATGGGGTTGCAATCGGAAATCACAGTCACTATATGCAAAAGGATATAATGACGAAAGCGTTGGACGGCCTGGACCGCAGCTAGTGCTAACTTCTTGACATGAGAATAACGTGTTTCAGGATCGAGAAGGTTACGAGAAAAGTAATAAATGACATGTTCATGACTGTCATCATCGTCTTGAACCAAAGCCATGCAAATTGTACTAAAATCTACATCTAAGTAGAGAAAAAAAACACGATGATAATTTGGAGGATGTAACAAAGGAGCATTGACCAAAAATGTTTTGAGTGTATCAAAAGATTGTTGAGCAACCTCATCCTAACAAAAAGAGATGTCCTGTTTCAAAAGACGCGTGTATCCTTTAGCTACTTCGGCATAGTTCGGTATGAAACGACGTAGAAAATTCACCTTACCTTGCAGACTCTGCAATTGATGTAATGATGATGGAGAGGGGATATTGACAACAGTCTCAACCTTAAGTGGATTGAGGAAAATCCCGTCTTTTATAAAATAAAACCTAAAAGTCTACCGGAATCAACGCAGAACACACACTTATGCGAATTAAGCCAAATGTTGTAGTGTCGACAACGAAGAAAGATCTGACGAAGATGGTCTGGATGGTCCCTATGCTTAGCTGAATGAGCCAGAAGGTCATCCAGGTAAGGCTAAACGATGTGACGAATGTCATGAAAAGCATAGGACATCGCTCGCTGAAATGTGGCCCTGACATTCTTCAAGCCAAAAGGGAGTTTCTTGTATGCGAAGGTACCCCAAGGACAGATAAAAGCCGTCTTATGTTGATCGACTGGGAGAATGTTAATCTGATTATACCCATAAAATCCATCCATAAGGGAAAAAATATCACTCTCGGCACAGTCATCAATGATCTGATCGATGAAGGGAGTGGGATAATTATCCTTAGGACAGGCCCGATTGATGTCACAGTAATCAACACAGACATAGATATTTCCTTGTTTTCTATCGACAGGAACAATTTTTGAAACCCAATCTGTCAAGGGAATTGGATAAATGAAACCAACTTTGAGAAGTTTTGCAACTTCACTTTTAATGGCTGCAACCTTTCTAGGGTGCACCGGACGAAGACGATGACAAACAGGCTTCGAACTGGGATAGGTAGGAATTTCATACACCACTATACTAGGATCAATACCGGGAATTTCTTCTAGGACCATGCGAAAACATCACAGAATTTGCGGAAAAGGGTAGTGTAAACTTGGACTTCATCGAAAGAACAAGTGACTCCCACATGGATGTTCTCGACGATTCCTGGCTTCACAGAAATGTTAATAGGAATCTTCTGTATGATATTTCTCAAGTTACCTTCTATAAATACTTCATGTGTCAGAATCGGCATTTGAAGTGAAGGATAAGGGACTTGAGATGAAAAATGCTCTAGACATGTAGACATAGCCCTGAGGCCAAGCATAAATGAAGAAGGATGATGACCATCGTCCCACGGCAGGTCTTTAAGAGACATGGTTTCCACGATGGATTCGTCGGAAGGAAACACTTATTTTAAAGGATCAGGCGAGTCTGAATCGCCGAGCCAGGGGGATTGAGAATACACATCAAGAGACAAGCTCAAAGGAGCAACATCAAAAGGTGGAGTATCCAATGTAGCAATGTTTTCACAATAATTGATTTCAATCGGACTCAAAGGCATTGAAACTCCATATGAATCGACCTGTTCAGGCGAAGGAATAATCCATGGGTCATCAGACTGAGAGATCATATTATTTTGAACAGTCTTTGGGGTGAAAGGAGAAAAATACCCATGAGGGCTGGATCCTTGAAGAGACCCGACCCAAAGCTCTCGAAGGGAGTAGGGATCTTATCCACATAAGGAATGTTGTTCTCGGAAGAAGAGGTGAAGAATGAAAATTGATCGACAGTAGCAATCTTGACCTTGTGTGGAAATTTCAAAAAACGGAAGAGGGTGGATGGAATGCAAAGCATAGCGTGAGTCCAACTGTGACCGAGTATAAGATTTTAATTGAGTTTAGCATCAACAACTTCTACTTCAACATTGACTATCTTCCCTTTCAATGTAATCAGAAAACTTGCGAGAACACCCAAAGGTTTTGATTCCCTTCCATCAAATGATTCAAGGGCATTTGGCGAGGAATTCAAGGCCGGAGAGCCAATGACCTTCCATCAAGAAGCTGACATGACACAGGTTGATGCATATTCATCCACAATGGCTCAATGGATGTCGATACCATTAATAACAACTTGTATAATGAGCGCAATCTGATGCGGAAGTCGTGAGATGAAATTCTCTAGATCGAAAGCGAGAAGGCTAGTATCAGCAGGATCAACCCCGCCGATCGTAGATAATAAAGCTTTCTGCTAAGATGGATAACTATGGAGTACTTCTAACATGGACATAGCAGACGACGCCTATGCTAAATCCTCAACAATACTGTAATGTTGAGCAGCACGGGCGTTGGGATTATAAGAAGATTTTCGGAGAACAGCTTTGGAAGGTGGTCGCACAACGGATTCAACATTGAGCCTTTCAATCTCAAGTGGGCCAAAAACAGGTGGGGGAGGAGGACCATCAGCGATCTCCTTACCCATTATCTGGCGTGACCCTACATAATCTTTTGACTGAGTAGCAATAGAAATGGATGTGGAACCATTCATCTTGGACACTTGAGAGCCATATGGAATAGATGATTGAGGATGCTCGATCATCTGGGTCTGCTGAGACGGAAAAGGTTCTTTAAGGAAAGCAGGAATAACCTGATTTCCTTTGAGCAACCTACTCACTTTAGACCATCGAGGATAGTCCTTGGTGTAGTGCTCTTCATCACAAATCAGATAGGGATAGTTTGGCTTACGCTGCGAACCATCATCAGCACGAGATTTGTACGAATTTGGTTTCGGGGCATCAGCCTTGGTCTTGCATTTACCCTTCTTTTTCCCTTTAGAAGTCTTATCCGCAGGATTGGCCTAAACGACATTGACCTCCAAGGTTTTACTAGGATTCGAACTAGACTGAGGAGCAATATCATTGGAAGTATTAGACTTTTTCTTCCCAGGGTTGGAGGAGAAAGACTTACGCAAATTCTAAGACATAGAACCAATAATACCATCGATGGATTTGGTCGCCAGTGCGTTAGAAGTTCCAGGTTGAGGGGCATCAGTCAAAATATCATACAATATGCCTAATTGAGAGTACACGAGACCAAGGTACTGGGCACGAGCAATGCTTGTTCCTCGGTTACACATACCCCCATGGCTATGTCTTTCGCAATCTGATTGACAAAGGAGGTAGTGAACCAATGAGTAAGAAGCTGATCAGGAATTTCAAACTTGATCAAGCGATGATGACGTCTCCATTCATGAATATGGTTCCAGATATGAGTAGCTCGGTCCTGTTTCAAGGAGGTGAGGAGATGCGTCCCAGCTTCATAATGAACTAGTAACTGAAAATGGGTAAGGAACGCCATAGCGAGAGAGTTGAAATCTTGAAAGATACCGCGAGAGAGCTCGATATACCACTTAGTAGCAGCACTAGTAAGAGTCTGTTGGAAAAGACGAAGACGAATGGAATCATCAACCCAAGAGTTAGAGGAACACCACAAGTGGTAAGTCATAACATGTGCTTGGGGGTCTTCTCTGGACTTGCCCTCAAATTTGGGACAATCACCAGGATTCTTAGTCGAAATTGGAGGCTAATACGGGTTGTGAAGAATAGGATCATTCGTTAACTTTGACACATCCGGTAACTCCAGCGTGGCAAGAAATGGTAGTTGAGGGTTAAAAGGCATAGCAGGCCCTTGATAAGATCCCGAACTTGCATTCCATCTTGTTTGAGAAAAATTCCGCCCCCATGGGTTCTGTCCCGAAGGATTTGGACAATATGGGGGATAAGCTGAATAATTCTGTTGATATTGAGGATACTGATTCTGAGTATACCATCGAGGTCCTTACTGAGGATTTTGCAGTGGAATGTAAGTGTTTCCTTGCGGTTGATTATACAACAACTGAGATTGAGGGTGATAATTAAAACCTTTAGGCACACTATATACTAGTCGGTATTGACCACGAGGATAATAAACGCCTTGGGGTTGAGCTTGCTATTGATAAGTGGGTCCTTGTTGAGCTGAATAAACAGGGTGAACCGATTGCTGAGAGACTGAACAAGCTGCTGAAAAGTAGGACCCTGCTATGAAGCAGAGTAAAATTGTTGTTGAGCAGACTGAGCCGGCTGTTGGGCCGGTTGAGTAGGTTGTCCCTGCGGAGCATATTGGCCTAGATGCTGAGAGCCACTAGGTTTCCCTGGACGAGTAGGTTGGCCTGATGGTTGCGATGGACCAGTTTTCCCTGGAGGAGGACCAGAGGGCTGTCCTTGTTGCCCAACATTCAGACCAGTTTGAGTATATGATCTTGGTTGTTGGACAAAATGTTGTCCCTGAGATGAATAGATTTTCCCCTAGGACCGTAAGAAGGTCCTAGTTGATACAAAGGTTGACCGGAAGGCCCCTGAGGTTGTCCTTGTTGGACCATGGGCTGGCCTTGTAAAGGTTGGCCCTGTGGACCATAAGGTTGCCCCTAAGGACCATATGCAAATCTCGACTGAGCTGAAGGTTGTCCCTGAAAGGGTTGTCCTTGTGGGCCAGGGGGTTGCACCTGATAAGTCCTCCCAATATCAGGAACGATTTCATAGGGGTCATAAACAAGAACACCACACTCATCATAATGATGGGGAGTAGGAAACGCATAAATGGGGGTACCGACAACATCATAGTGATGAGGAGTAAGATAGGGAAAATAAATATGATTACCATATTCGTCATAATGGTGTGGCGGATTAACAGGAGCATGAGGCTGCTGAGAAACCTAAGAGTTCTGTTGATGAATAGCCAATAGATACTCTTCAAAAGTGAGGCCACCAGGTATCTTAGTCGAGGCTGTTGATGACTGAGTGACTGACGTAGATGCAGCCATACAGACAGTAGGTTGAACTGGGACAGATGTAACCGCAACCGATGAAGCAGGTGTCGTTGGTGAAAATCCTAACGATAGAAGGACTAGACTCCTAGACGGAGTAGATGCTACCATGGAGGCAACACCAGCAATAATCTGACCCAAAGACCTATATCCAGCTGGAAGTGACACCGATGGTGAATATTGAGTAGACACATTAGTAGTGTTTTCAGGGAAATGTTGATACTCTTCTGTAGAAACAGGAATTCCATCACTGCCAATAGGACCTGATGTGTCCATGTCTGACTCCTCCGTAAGATCTTCGAAAATACTACGGGGACTAGGAGGTATAACATCAGCTAAAAATGGTGATCCTGACGTAAGAGGAGGGAATTCTTCCTCATCCCAAAAACTAGACCAAGCGCCCAAGGGAGGCCAATTGAACTGAACTGGCTCGTCAGCAGGAGACTGGGTAGCAAGGGGTAAGATCGATGGGAGAATAGGCTGCTAAAGCTTGGCATACCTAGAGGATTGAGGAGTTTCGAATGAACTATCCGATAAAGGAATACCTCTAGAAGGGAGTGAGGACAACGAAACCGGTGGTTCCGCCACCATGACTGCTTCACTACAAGAAGGAAAAAGAAAGATCTGAGCAAAGACTCAAAAAACCGAGGCAAAAGAAAAACAAGCCAAGTACTAAAATTTTTATGGGTGTGTGATCGTGGGTAGTTTATTTTATGACACTTAAACCAAACTTTGCTGTTTCATGTTTTAAGAGTCAAGAAACAGGAAAAATATTACTCTAGTCACTTTCAATGTTGAACGAGCGCAAAAGGACAAGTGCTCGATGATATTTTCAAATTTAAGGAGTCAGTAAAGATAAAAAATGTCTGCTCAGGTAATCTAAGCAAGAGGGTAAGCCATGTTTCCAAGAGCTACCATATACACCTTGGTGATCAAATAAAAGAGAAATGACCAAGGACTTAACGTACATGCAGGTAGTCTCCCTGAATGCTGTGTTCGGTGTATCATGGTTACAAGGCGACATAATCGACTTGCTATGGATAAAAGGATTGCAACCTAGAGGGGTCTCCCTTTATATACTTGACGGTACGGGGATCACAAGTCTGTACTAGTGCTTTTTGGAGCTAGATGGCAAACGACAGCTACTAGGTTTTAAGATGCCAAAACACGTCTCTAACTTAGACCACTAGAATATTTCATTAGGTTTCAATGTTGCCTTAGGTTAATTGAAATAGATTTTAACATTGATCTTGGATTAGGTTTCAATTTCTAGGCCTTAACATATGACGGATCTGAAATCTTCCTAAATCCAAAACTATATGCAGAACGATACCATTTTAGTTCAATGAAAGCTATCTACGAGAAGGAAAGAAAACTTTCAAGCAATAACGAATAATGAAATCATGCGAAAACATCCACTAATGTATTTAATGCAATCTATAGAAAATAAAACTCTTTCCTAACCTATGCAATGCTAGTTATGCGAGAGAATGTTTCATTTTCAAAGCAAAAGAATGCAATATTTTGGTTTTTTCAATGCAATAGAGCAAACAATGCACTAAATGACATGAAAAAAAAAACTAAACACTAGCTTGAGAGAGCGAATGTAAAATTTGAAACAGAATGAATCCTCCAACATAAAACAAACACAATAATACCTGACCAATGCTACAATCTTTTCAAATCAAAGAGAAAACTCCAAAATGACCCATGCAAGCAATGTAATCGGTTCTTGGAGTAAGAGGAAGAAAAATCAAACGAGAAGGGCAATGATCATTCAACCAATGAACATAATCAATAGGATCAAAGAGACCAAGAGAAATTGAACAGGGAATGAATTCGACAACAATCAAGAAACTCGATCTCCAAACATAAGGCTTAGTGCACCAAGGCACTCGGAAACCCTAAGACCTCAAGTCACACTGATAAGAAATGGACAAAAAACAAAGGAAAACAAGCCTCCAACAATCAAAGACAGTCCAAAACACTTCAATTACTCTCAAGAATAACCCAGAAACAAGTAAAATCAAACAAAAACTCATGAAAATCTCACACCCAAAAACTCACAGGGGTCGGCGCGACTGTGAGGTGGTATTCAGCGGCAAACAGGGGATGGTGCGAGTGCTACAAAAGAAACATGCTCCAATCGGCGCGACTGTTCACGGGAAAACCGCGCCAAGCCAGTTAACCAATGAGAAGGGAAAAACTCAACAGAGCAGAGGTCAATCTTGAAAATCTGGGGCTGAACAAGGGTTTGAATAACAGTTAAACAACCAGAAAGGTAAAAAAAAAGACAAAAAAACACAAAAAATGACCCAACAAGATCAAAGAAAAACTTACACTGATCCCTAGTGGAGTCGCCAACTTGTTATGTAGGTAAATCCTCTCTGCGGACAGAGAAGATCCCTCTAGCCCTAGAGTGGGTCTAGTAACAAGGAATCATACTAAGGTGTAGGTTCCTAGATATTTGAATGAAAGAGGACATGATACGATAGCCTACCTGTGGTCCAATGTTGTTGTCAGCAATCGTAGTGGTGATGAGAACTTCTCGCTCCCGATTCAGCAAGTTACAATCACTTCGCTTATCGCACTTGGACACCTACACAGAGATCATAAAATGATAACCGCATGCCCCGTAATAACTTCATCCAAAAAATACTAGTCAGTCAAAGAAGACTAAACATATTGCATTCGATAAAGACAAAATACAAGGTAGGAACCAGACAATAGTCACTTATATTATTAAGTAGAAGGAAGAGATACAACCATGCTTTGACGTCGCTATCTCCTCCAGTGGGGTTTGGGCGAAGCATGTATCAAAGCTCTTCGAGGAATTTAGATGGGATAAAGGCCCTCTCGATGGATTTCTCCCCTGTTCTACCTTCTCAATAACTCAGTTATTCAACTATAGCTCAGTTCTCCTAGTTTAGCGCTTCAGCTGTATAATTCTCTTTGTTCATCTAGTTTTCATAAAGAGAGAAGGCTTGTTTATATAGAGGCAAAGGAGGAGGTTGGGATCCCTACAAAGGGGGAAGGGAGGCCTATCCTTTAGGAGTCTTCCAAGGGAGGTGGAAACTACTAACTAAAGGAGGGAGCCCTTGGTTGTTTCAGTTCAACCACTCCCAATGACTCATCCCCGAGGTGGTTGGAATGGAACCTCCGCCTCTATATTTTAAAAAAAAATTCATAAATAGCTTGGCACGGGTGTCTAACTGGCATAGAGCACCAAGTGGCGTGGGCTCAATGTTAAATTTCCTGGTCGACTTGAGGAGGTAAAGGGCTACTCATGCCAAGGCAAAAATAGGGATTTTTACAGCTCTGCTTAGGGAAATGTCAACAAGACGAATGTTGCCTTTATCAAAAGGTATGTAAGGATGTTATTTGCAAAGCATGACACTGCGTATTGGTCATAGAAACAACCCTCCAATGTGCAAGTTGGCGATTGCAGGGACAGTGAAAAAATGCTGTGTAACAAGGTGGAAGGTGTAGAAATGAAGAAAGGAATGAAACTGAGACTCATGAGACTCTTAGTCTATATCTTGAAGAGTACAAAGAATAGTCTAGAGCATTCAAGGAGAACCTAACTCTCCAACAATTCTTCAAAATCAAAGAAGAAAGAGGATCCTATAGCAGCAATAGAAGAAAGAGGCATAATAGATTCTATTTGCCTACATTTTATGGATCTTCCTCAAGCACAATTAAGGCTTGGAGGAGAGAGTTAGATGCATTTTTCAAAATACATCCTGTAGTTGAAGAAGAGGCTATTCAAATAGAAGTACTTCATCTTTTAGATGAAGCCAATGATTGGTGGTTTGGTCATATGGAGCATGCAAAGGTGAATAAATATCTAGATCTCTTTCACAAATTGAGGAATTAATTTGATGGGAGAAAACCAGAGATGTGTCACAAAGTGACATTTCCTAAGGAGGAGGGTGTCAATCTTGTCACTCTGGACAAGAAGTCACTACATTCACCACTAGCTACAGAAGTACTTGCATCCGGAGAAGAGACACTTGCAACTTTGCAAGATAGTCTTGAGCTCTTGACACATAGAGTCCCATGCATGATTTAGGAGATGCATGAAGGAGAGGAGGAAGATTCCAGCGCTGGTAGACTTGGAGAAGAGTAGCCATCACTCTTACTAGTAGTTGGAGGCACTATTGTCCCAGTTGGAGGAACTTTTGCGTTCTGTAAAGAGGTTCCCACATATCAGTTTATCCAAGGTATGCATACACATTCATCACCTATTGTTTCAGTAGATCTTATTGAAACTTATGGGGACATGCCATCAGGGCCAATGAATGACCAAGGGTTAGATCCAAATTCTGATTTGAAGTAGCAATATATCACAGCGCAGAGGACCCTTGATATAATGAAGGAGGAGATGAAAAACTATCCCATATTGTCATGGATGGACTACATTCAACATCTTGAGTTGAAGTGTATAGTTTCAGAAAAGGGGATGAGCATAATCCTTTGTACAATGACTGATTATGAGATCAATATTGTACCTTCCTTTGAGACAATTTATGTATCACTTTGCAGATCTACAACGCTATCACTTAGAAGTAGTGATAATGATGAGGCTCCATTATTCTTGGATCATTCTGATGGTATCTTCACTCATGAAGTAATGGAGGACAAGATGATGAATGGTAGACATCTAGATATGAGAATTTTTTTCTCCTTTCTTGATGACACTTTCTCAATGAGCATCTCACAACTCAAAGAGAGACTTATACCTACAACAGATCCAAAACCTCATTGGTTTTGGAAGGCCATGGATGAGAAGGTCTCATTAAGAGATCTCATTCGAGGTGCACTTCAACATTTCATGAAGTGCAAAGTTCTTCATCAGTTTGAGAAAGATGGTATTTTACAAAGGGAGGATACGATGATTATGCAGCACATCACTCATCTTCCATATTGGGGTGAGTGGGTGAGGATGATAAGCAAGAGGTTGCATGACCACTTGCAGATTTATATGGCCTAGCAAGCTTAGTTATGTTGGTTTTCCTTGGGAGATTCTTGTCACCACCCAAAGGCTCCTATTTCTTTGATCCATGCCTTGAGGAACACTTATGAAATGAAAAAGGAGGCATGGCTGCACTGGCTGCTCATGGTTGAGTATGGTTACCACCCAATAGCTCATATTTTTTTGATTCATGCCTTGTGTATCAATGATAGAATGCAAAAAAATAAGGCATGTTCATTTTGGTTTCACTTGAGAGAGATTGGCCACCCCATGACATCTCCTATGCCATCTATGTGTTTTGTATTGGGTAAATCTTGGCATGATGCTCTCGTGATGTGAATTGATGTTGTTTCTTTGTATTGGGCTGATGTGACATTCCATATGTCCATTAGTATGTTTTTAATTCATGATGCACATGAGGAGGAGAGAAGGTAGCAAGATCTCTTGTTGCTTTGGTTACTTTTGAGGGAGTTTTGCTTGTCCATCTTACATGGAGGAGATGGAGGATGGCAGAAAAGGGCCTTACTCTAGTGGTTACTATTAGGAGAATATGGTTTGACATCTTTTTCAACCCATATAACTCCTTCCTTTCTTCTTTTTCATAATGTTGGAATGATGCCTGGATCCAACTAGGCCGACAGGGCTAAGGAAGAGAGCATATCAATGCTCAATCAAATTCATAAAACATGGGGTGAAGAGATGTATTTTGAGATGGATCTTTTCCTTTGTGGAAAGAGCTACTTTATTTTATGTATCTCATGTATTAATGATGAAGTTGGAACTCATGTGGTTGTCATTTGGTACTTCATGATGGAAGGAGGACATCTAACCATACAGTTAGAGGTCATTCTATATGTTTTTGAGAGACAACTTTGGAACCAAACATACATAACACATTACAGAAAATGGAGGAAGCCTTCCTTATGTGGATGAAATTTGGAGGGGAATAGATGGTTTTGCATCTACTTTTGGAGTTTCTTGAGGACAAGCAACATTTTTCCGGGGGGGGGGACTGTAATATTCCCAAATTTTCACATCTTATTTGGAATATTAGAGTCCTTGATTTTCTTAATGAATTAAGTAAATAAAAGGGTGGAGGGCCCCACAATCCTCAGTATGAATAAATATCCACTTTTGTGTGTGTGAATGTGGATCAATTAAGTATATATATGCATAATAAGGTGGTTGAGCAACTACTAATATGAATGAAATTGGAGAACCTGTCTCATTAATGAGATAGATCATGGAGGTTGACATAGTCAACTAAGATCTTGAAGAGATCAAACATAATGTTGATTCAGTCAACTAAGATCTTGAATATGTCAAACAAAAGATCATGAGACATTTATGATAAAGTGATGGAGGATGTTGTGCAAACAAAGCACACTTGATGGAGAAGGTGTACATTGCACCTAGACATGATGGTGGATTTGGTCAAGTAGCGCAGTCAAACTTGGAGGATCTTTTCCACATGCATTGTGAAGTCTAGATGAGGGCCAAGGCTTGGGAAGGCTCAAAAATTATATAAATAAGATGAAGGCAAGGATGAATTCATGTTGATTATTCTTGATGTAAAGATCTTTTCAGATCTGGAATTGTCATGTGACATTCCATTGCTTTCTCGGGCTGTTTAGCAGAGATTGCAAGTGCTGTTTAGCACAGGGTGTTCCTAGTCGGGAATCCCACCTCTTTCTTAGAGTAGCTCTAGAAAGAGTATTGTAATTCATTCTACATCAGGCATTGGTGCCACATCTCTTTTCCTATTTTCTGCACAACATCCATATTCGGAAATTGTAGATTTCTGAAGATCAGTTTGGAAGGTGGAATTTGTCTTCAATACTTTAGCTGGAGAAATGGTGAGGGTTTATTCCTATCACCTTGGGATTATATATAAACTTCCTAGAGCTTCATTTCAGATTTGGAATCAGGCCAAAAGTTATTGACCTCCTAGCAGCAGTATTTCCTTCAGGAATTATGTTGTCCAATTTGCAGATTCAAAAGGAGGAAGGAAGTTACTAGCATTACAGCTAGTAATCCTGTGAGGGATCATCCCCTCACATTTACATCAGTCTTACCATTCTCCTGGAGTTTATTGAAAATTTTTCCAGTAGGTAGAAGGCCTCTCTTTCCCTCACAGTGAAATTTCTATTGGCAGTTGTGTTGCAGTAGCTGCAATCATTATTGGAGGATTAAGAAGCTAGATCTAGAGCTTCTAGCTTGTAGATCTGAAGAAGGGATCAACCCTTCAAGAATAGATATAACCTTGCAACATATTTCAGCCATCTATTTGTCAAATCTAGCTTCAGATCTATATTTCCCAGCAGATCAAGGATCAAATCCTAGGGAGGTGATTTTCCAATGGTGCAGATCTGCAAAATCCTTTCTCGGTTATCTTGGGAATCCATCACATTGGCCAGATCTTGAATCTTGGCATCATCTGAGCTCTAGATTTGAGTATATCTACATTTTCCTTTTCAGCCTGAAGCTATATGTTCATATTCTTCTAAAGGGATAGCATAATATTTTCTTCAGTGCCTCTCTAGTTACGTTGTACATGTTGTAACATGTTTCCTGGGTGATTCTAGACCTTCTTTTTGGCTAGATCTACTCATATTATTGTACATTGTGTAACTGAAACATCTCCATATAATAAAATGGCTCAGCTTCTCTATAAATTCTGATGTTGTCTTAAGATTTATTGTTTACTTTTTTGCAGTTCTTATATTGTGTTTAAGTATTACTGCATTCTCCCTTTTTGGGATATTACATATATCCTCATTTTTCATTTTTACCAATGCTTCTCCTGCTTTATATTTGTAGGATCATATCCTACCTGCAATACTAATCCTTCTAAGGCTTTTATCATTAGATACTTGGCATATAATGAAGCTTTATCTATCTTCATTTGATCTTGCATATTAGAGATGGTATTTTGTAGCTTATGAGCACTCATAGCCTTTGTTGTAACTGTGGAATATAACATCTCAAAGCTTTTCCTGTGAAACTATCTTTGATCTAATTCATGAATACTGTCTGTAGCTACTTCTAGATTAACTTTATTATAGTTAGTAACTATCTTTGGCACTGATACTATGGGTTGTAATACTAACATAATCAATTTTTTACTTGAGTAATCAAATGTTGATATGAATCTGTTTTGATTACCTGGCTTTTGTTTCAAGAATTGAGAGTAAATTTCAGTTTTGATTTCCTCATTCTTCAACTTGATTTTCTTATATTTCTCCTTAATATCCAAATCCTTTTCCTCAGTTGAATGTGAGGAAGAAGCCTCCATGTTTTTCTGTCTTTCTATCAGTTGTGTATCTTCATTATTGATTTCTTCATTCTGATTTGGCTCATTGATAATTACATTAGCTACATTTGTCTCTGGCAAACTTGTGTTGGTATTTAAGGGCTCTATTTCTTCAACATCTATTGTCACTTTTCCTTTACCTGTTTTATCTAATTTTGGCCATTTATTGTAAATGATCTTGAAATTTTTTTCTGTTGTAGTCTCTACCACATATGCTCCTTCTTCCCTTATTATTTTGATGGACTTCTCTGTTTGATTTGCAGTCTCTAAGGTATGACTAGTATTAACTTTTCTTACTACATCTATTAATGTGTTTTCAATCCATTCAAGATGATTGGGAAAATTTTCTATTTATAGCTTAGCTTCATGTATAAAGGGTGTTAATTTTCATTTAAACCTTAGCTTGCTCAAGATCCCTTGTGAATCATAGTTCCAAGGGAAACTCTCCTCAAATTTATATTCCAATAGTTGATTTTCTACTTCCTTTTCTGCATCCTTGTGATTGCATATGAATGGCCCAATTCGATTTTTGAGTTTGAATTGGGTCTTCTTCTTAGCTTCCATGAAATTAATTGAATCAGAATTTAGTATCTTCCTGATATACTCGAAGGAAAAGATCCTCATTGAATGGTGTTTGGGTAACTTGTAAGGCAACAAATTTGACCCAAAAACTCTAATTTCAGTATATTTCTGATAAAAATACCAGTCACCAACCTTACTTTGCTATGATAACTGCAATATCTTCTTGATTTCCTCATTTATTCTGGGCTTCTCTGTCTTGGTCAACATGGTAATCACTAGATGTAAAAATAACTCTGAAAACTATGAATAACTAAAATTTGCACATTCTTTTCTGAGTAATGATGTCCAAAAAATGACAGATAGAGGATTAGCCTCTATGTCAAGTTTTAGAAGAGTGATAGGAAAATTGTCTGATTGGAAGTACAAGAACATGTGGAAAAGGTAGGAAGTATATCTAAACACTCCCTCTATTTTCAAATTTGTCAACTGATAATGGATAATATCAGTAATGAAACCAACATAATCAAATATGATAGAAGGTGGTTGACCTGGAGAAAAGGTGGACAAGAATCCCAAGATGGATTCATCAGTGTGCTCATCAGTGAAATATCCAAGTATGAAAGAGATCATGGAAATTACATGCCTTGATCCTTCAAGGAATTTAGCAGTAGAATAGGGAGGATTTAAATTTGGAATTTCTACATGCAGAGGCATAAAAGTCTGAAAAATCATGAACCTTTTAGGAAAATCTTGGCCAATGTACAGCTTATTGAGGGCCTCAATAAACAAAGGTACTGCTTGGGGGTCAGGTTGAAGCTGCAACATTTGGTTAATTGAATTTGTAGTGATGGTAAATAGGACTTCTTTACTGGCATTCACAATATCTCTTTGTTCAGGAACATAGTACTGCTGACACAATCTAATAATATCTTGACAAGGGTGAGTCAAAGGGACTAAATATTTGGACAGATTGGATTCCCAAATATGGATTTCTTCTTGATCATATAAAGGCTTCTCATAGCGCCAATTATGGATATCTAACAGGTTGAATTCAACAATGGGATCAACTATTTTATAATTAGTATCAGCAAGGGGAATGTGTTCAATATCAACAACTGGGAATTGCAATGGATTGAAAACAATAATAGTGTTTGGAGTCATGGCAGGAGTAGGTTTAGGAGATTTATAACCTTCAGGCTTGCTTACACTCTGTTTTTTAGGCATCTTGATCTGCTTCTGCAAGTTTAAATAATTTTCAGAGGCAATTTACTTTCAGCAGAGGCTTAATTTGGAAAATTTGGCAAAGTATAGGCTTTTCTTAAGGCTTTCTGTTCAATTAGGCCTATCAAAGAGTTTTAGAGGCTTTAGAATTGGTTTAAAACAAAAAATAAGGGTTTTATGAGTCTTTTTAATGGAAATTTAGGTTAAAACATTTTTGAAAAGGGTTACAGAGGATTCAGGGTACCTGCAGAGGTTTTCTGGCCTTTTAGAGTTTGAAATGGATTATTAAAATATGGAAAATTGATAAATTTCCTTGAAATAGCGTGCAACAGACAAACAGGGTTTCTGGGAAAAAATTGCTAGAGTTTGGCCTGTTTTTGGGACTTTTTAGGAAACTTAATTAATTAATTTCTTGATTATAAATGTGCTTTCTCTCTTTAAAAATGGTTTTCCAACTTGATTACAGGTTCAATTTTGAGAAAAATACCTGCTATGATGCAGGTATAAGCTTCTGGAAAGGTTTCAGAGGTTCTTTTTTGAGTTGAAGGCTTTATTAGCTTGTTTAGAGCAATGCACATCTCCTCAACAGTCTTCAGAGGTTTCAAGGAAAGGGTTTGTAGGTTTTGGGCATAAAAATGGCAGAAAAAGGCTTTAACAGGGTTTCTTTACGATCGGGGAGGCACATCAGTAGGTTAAAACGTGCAATAAAATGAATGTATTTCAAAGGTTTTATTGACATATTGGTCGCATTAAACTGGCATTGAATGTAAGTCGCGTTAGGCGAGAGAGCGGTTTTGAATTTTCAACGGACGGAAACCAGGCTATTTATCACGTAGGTTTTGGATGGTAAGTGGTTTTATGCTCAACCCACGCGATCAAATGGTTGAAAGACACGTGGAGGAGAGAGGAATGGGCAAAACCACCCATTTCGCGTGGTTTTGGCGTTTGGGTGGTCGTGCATCTATTCTGCGCGATTTGGGATGTCAACCGTCGAATTTGAGAGTCGAATGCAAACGACTGAGATTAATTTGAGAGTTGTACTAGATTAAGGGTGGGACCTGGGTGTATTATGCATGTGGGGACCTGGGTGTAGGCAGAGGAGTAATTTTTTTATTTAAAACATTTGAAAAAATGTTTCAAATTTCATATGAGGGTGCGATAACATATTATATAGTTTTTTCAACTTTCACCGTTGTCAAACCATAGGGTCGGGATATTTAAATAATGATAGTTTTTAGACCAAAGAGATTTTAGTTGGGGTTTTTATTTATGCACGTGGGGATAATAGAATTTGGTCTTAAAAGTTAAAATAGTGGGTTTTTGGGGTATTTTAAATATAACGGAATTAATATCTACGGAAAGGTAAAGTTAGGGTTTTAATAAAAATATGCTAAAAGTTAATATGAAAAGGTAGTGAAATGAAAATAAAACACATTTTATCTCCAAGCAAAGTGTATATGATAGACAAAGCAAAGTAGTGTTGTCTTTTTTAATATTTTACACTTTAACTGAGGACAAAGTATATTTTGGGGTTTTATGAACGCTTTTGAAGGGATGAAGTTAATTATTTTAGGGTTACAATTTTACTATGTAAGAATGTGTCGGGTTTTAATGTATGAATGAAGGGTTAATGATGATAAATGTGGGTTTAACATAAGAACTCAATATTTTTAACTAGCCAGTCATCGAGCCTTGGGTCCGGTCCCAAAAAAAGTCAGAGAAATGCTCTGAGCCTGTTTGACTGATAGCTTAGAATACTGAATACTTATAGGGGAGGGGAAATTAGTGATTCTTCTTGATGATGTTTTATTTACATGATTGCTTCACTGCTTTCTACCTACCCAACTTTATTTCTAACATTTTTTCTTCATTTTGTAGGTGTATTTAGACTTTCAACCTTAAAACATTTTTTTTTCAAAGCATAAAACTATCTAGATCTACCTTATTTCATCCGAGGGTTCATATTAAATTGTTGAGCTCCTCATTATTCTCTACCTATCTACTAATTTGTCAAGTTTAAACTGTTTGACAAATCTTTATTCACTATCTAAAACATGAAATTGAAACATGAAAAGTTAAGATTAAACTGTTTAACTGATCATGGATTATGGCATTTATTGACACTGCACATAATCATTATTCTTTGCAGTAAAGTAAAGGTAGTGGAATTTTGACTTGCTCACTTTCAGGTCTTATTTTCATCTCTTTTTTCTTTTGGGGTCTATATTTTTCTAAGTCCTTTGATTTTTTCTTTTAGGACTTTTACCCTCTTTTTGGCTTTTTTATTATTTTTTTCATTTTTTTAAAATATGGGAAAACAACTTGTAGAAAGCAAGGTATGTACATATTTACAAGACTATCAAAAGTCAAATAAAAATTATGACTCCTATATTTATAGGACCCCGACAATGGCTTCACATGGGGATGGCATCTCTCGGTGAGATGTCAAGAACATCGTTGACTAGTAGCCCGATCCTTTGAGCCAATCCCAAAACATGCATTTTCTTTGTTATAAAATCTTTGGTGGACTAAAACTCAGATTCCAATTAGACCTTTTTCTCGCAAATTGAAACTGATCCGAGACTAAAAAAAGGTGTTGCAATTTTCAAACCAAACTACTAAATCATCAATATCTTAGGGTCTTTCCTTAGTTGAAAACCAAAAATCGAAATAAGTTGAAATCCCACTACTTACTCTAATCAGATTTCAAATCGCCGGTTAGGTAAAGTGAAATAGCCACCGCAACCATTCAAGCATTATGTACTTTGATAGATTTTTGTATGTGTTTGTTTATTATCAAAATTGTAATTCCGCAACCTATTAGAAACTTGTCAACAAATGAGAGAATAAGGAAATACTTGATTTCCTTTGTTGACTCTAGAAACTTTTCAAAAAGGATCTTCCAAGCTATATACACCAATGTTTAAATGATCTAAATAACTATACATCTCGTTCGGGATGACCTCCATGCCATGAGACTAAATTGTCATTTTTAACTTTATTTCTTGCAAAATCAACTCATGATTGTTCTCGTAGATACTTTCAAATTTTCGTGACAAGCTAGATGATATTTCTACCGATGAAAAATGTTTGTTTGAGGAAATTTTTATCATCTTGATCTTTGAAGCTCATAGTCAATAAATGAAGAAAGACTTTTGAGTGCATTCATTATCCAACATATCCGCTATTGGATCATGAAAAACTTTAAAAGATTGTCGCAATTTATATATGGGTTTTAATGGAACTTCATAGATTTCTAGGGGTTGTTCATCTCAAAAACTCGAAATGCTTTAGAGCATAATGGTATAGAACTTTCTTTTCAAAATTTCTGAACTTTCTTCTTCACCCCCATATTTGATGTGTCTTGTTCAATCACTATATTTGAGTCAAGAAACCGAACTTCTTCATCCTTAATAACCGTTTTCGATCGCTTCCGTAAATTTAGCTCGAATTTGGAGAACATAATTATCATCATACTAATCATACTTAGGCAAATCTTCAAAAGAAGGAATGTCATCAATATACACATTAGATCAGCAAATTTATTTTCCAAGAATCCTTTATATATCTTGATTAGATTGATTGCATTCTATTTCAAGGTCATCATTTTTCTCAATAGGAGTACTACTGTGCAATGAACCTTTTTGGGAAGGTAGGACAATGAGCATCAATCTATTCTTCGTCTCTTCATCGTTAAAAACTTTAGTACATACATCAACATTAGAATAAGTAGAAACAATTTCTTCTTTATGTAAATATTTTGAGGATGGTTGCATGTTTAGAAGCAAATTGATTTCTTCTTCGGTGAGGGGGGGTAAATCTTGAATTTTAGATTTAAATAAAAATTGTTTTTCTCTTATGTAAAAACTGATCATGAGGTCGAATATTTTTTAACTTCATTCAAAGAATTATACAACATTATTTGTTACTATAGAGGGGCTTTGTGGATCTTGATTCATCTCCTAATCTATTTGATCTTTGATTAACTCCTCTTGATTATCATGACACTTAACTTGAGAATGAAAGTTATGGACTGGCTTCTAATAAATCTTCATGATGCCAATTTCCAAAATCTTCATCAATATTTTTGCTGTAATTTATGAGATCTCTTCAGGTTGATCACAACAATTTTCAGCTAATGATAAAAATGAAAAATATTCTTTGTAATGCTCATAAAATACTCCAGAAAATCCTTTAAAGAAAATAAACTAGCAGGTTTGGAGAGCTTCATACCAATTACTCGCTTGTCCTTCTAAGGTTGCCATGAATATCTTCATGAGGCAATCCTCATGCCAATCACCCTTCAATCTCCATGAGTATATATGAAATTTAATGAGATGTAACAAAGGATCATCAATATTTCATTTTGAAATATAGGAAGATTTTTATCCCAATTTACCTTTAGTAGTTTGTGTGGAAATCCAGGATAAAGGTGTCGATTACCTGAGCATACCGCATTTTATTCTTGGGTCATCTGTAAATTAGTCATAAAGAAGGGCCACTATATCTATACAACCAAGCTAGATCCTTCTACTAGTGGAGTCTAAGATTTTTAATTTATTTGGAGTCGCTGTGGAGGATGATTTAACCTTTGTATGTATGATTATTGTCCACCATCATAGACTCAGATCTCGAACCTCGTAAAATATTTCTAAGAAAATTTTAGTCTTCCCCCCAGTACTACGCTATTGTTATCACCAAGAATTTCTCAAGGTTAGCAAAATAACTCACCGAGGTAACCACAAACCAACTTCAAAACTCTAAGATCTAGCCTTTCCTAGGTTCCGTAGAGGGCTCTCTTTTAAAGTTTAACTTTTCGTTTTAATTTGTGAATATTAGCTAGGCTATGAAAGTGCATCTTTGGTAGATTTGGTGGGAAAATCACTTCTGAAAGGATGGATAGTGGGGAATCTATTTGTCCATTAGGCTATGGAGTCAAATCAAGCAAACAGACTAGGATCAAGGGCAAAGGTCAAATGTCTTTAGGAAAGATAGATAACCCTTGGAGATCTTGGAAACTTGTTTTTGTGAGGTGGTGCGGGATCAGATAAAGGGCACTTAAGAATCTTTAAATCCGTAAAAGGAAGTAGCAGAAGAGGTCAAACGAGAGAGAGCAATTAAGGGTTCCCTACACTAGAAATCAGAGAAACATATAAATGATAACTAGTTAAAATTGTGGTGCTATTAACATATCCCGTAGTAATACTCCTAGTTATTATCTCGCATTTAGCATAAACATAAATGGATTCATGTAACAATGAAAGAAATAATATTTATGAAGAAAATATTTACCCAAATAGATCATCACAAGGATCCTGAAGTATGATGCCAATTTGCTGTGATCCAACAAGGTTACTCGACGTTTGACACACAAAAGCTTTAAATTCCAAGAATAAATGACTATAATAATCCCGCAATTTTATTCCACCAAATACTTCAAAGAGTGAAGTATTTACACAAATTCTAAACTAGAACATTTCGAAAAAATATCAAGATTGATTTACAAATATCTCCAATCACAGAGCAACAGAACTTAAGTAAAGGACACTCAAAACTAATGCATCTATTTGGCACTATTTTTTAAGTAGGATATATGATGACAAAGAGGAGAATTTGAATTTGATCTCAACTCTTAGTTGATGATGAGGCATCAAAGTCACTAATTGTATCCTTTCTTTGTGCATTTGCCCAACAATTATGCAAACTTGGGGTCCAATGATACCTTTGTATTTCTCAATAAGAAATATATGTGCAAATGAAAGAGGCGTTATTGTAGATAAATATGTTGCCGAGGATAAATCTCTCATGTCTCTAAAATTCTTCTCCAAATGTTCACAATAAAGATCTATACAAAGATGTGTAAAACAGAGTTTTCCACAAATTAAAATAGCTGTAAATACATGTACCTTCATTATGTAATACCTGTGAAAAAAAGTGAGATAATTTTTTTGTATATGGGTCTCTTTAGAACAAAACTCTTCGCCTTGTAAGATGATTACTGGCCATACTTCTTCTCTAAAATGATGACTTAACAGCACTAACAAGTGCTTTCAAATATTCTTTAATATTTAAATCCATAATGGCTGTTAGAAAAGTGAGAGTGTTTTGCATTTGGACATCTTAGGAACATAAACCTCCTTCTCGTTTTTACAAAATGCATTATTGATTGTTCACAATAGTTTCGCAAAACTATGACTTAAAACAGAAATTTCGCAAAAATGTCTCTTTCTTGCTTTGTTTTCATCTTTAACCTTTTGTTCTTTTACACTTTTTTACCTTCACTTTGACAAACTTCATTGTTGTTGTTTACTCTTCACATTTATTTACCATTTACTACCTCTCGTATTTACTTTTACCTGCTTTACCTGATCGGCTTCCGTTACCTTTCTCACTTTTACTTTTTACCTCGATCGCTTTGTTACCCTTTTGATTTTTACCCTTAGACTTTCATCTAATACAATTTAACTCTGATGCTCTTTGACCGTTTATGCTTTCACCGTCATTAGAATTCTTATTTCATTTTACGATTCATTTTCAATCATCTATCTCTCGCATAAATGACTTCTTTCCGTTTTGCCGCTCGGAATATTTTTAAGGGAATATCATTTAAAATTCTTTTCTTTTTATAAAATTTTGGGATAAAATATATTTAACTAGTATTTATATTGTTTTATCCAATTCTCCTTTTTGTTAATGACCTACAAAATAAAAATAATTGTTAATGAAACCTCGAAGGCAGTGAGGTGATAATGGCTTATGGTCACAGTGACTGATTTGATTTTTGGCACTTTCGAACCTTTCTAAGATTAAGTTAGAACTCTTATTTTTTGGCATTTTGGCTACTTCTATAAGTTTAGAAAGTTTGCAAGTAATTTTCACTTTTAGCAGGCTTATTGGATAAACAAAGAAGTATAGTTCTTTTTTTGGTTTTTTTCAGTTTCCAAATAGGCCTATCAAAGAGGTTTAGAGGCTTTAGAATTAGGAAGCAGCGTAAACAAGGTTTCTATATTTTTTTTATGGGAAATTAAATAAATTCTTTTTGAAAGGGTTACGTAGGCTTAGGGGTACCCGCAGGTTTTCTAGCTTGTTTTAGAACTTGAAAAAAAATCATTTAAATTGTGAAAACTCACAATTTCCCTTAAAATTGAATGCAAATAGAGAAATAGGGTTTTTGGGAAAATTTGCCGTAGCTCGTCTCGTTATTGGGACTTTTTGGCAGCTTTAATCAATTCCTTAACTTAAATGTGTTTTATTTCTTTTTTAAAATGGGTTTTTCAACTTGATTGCAGGTTCCACTTGAGAAAAATACCTTTTGTGATGTAGGTATCGGCTTTTGGAAGAGTTTCGGAGTCTGGATGAGTTGAAGGCCGTAGCTTATCCGGAGCAACATGGAGCCCTTAGCGGTCTTCAAAGGTTGCAGAAATTATTTATGCTTTAGGCGTGAAAATGGCGGAAAATGGCTTAAAACTATGTTTTTACAATGGGGAACTTGCAAAGGGTTTAGGTTTAAAGAGAAAGAATATTCGATGAATGAAATACTTTTACAAAGGTTTATTATGCATTCCAAGTGTATTAATCCGGCATTGAATGTAAGTCGATCAGCAGGAGGGCTGCTTCAAAGTTTGAATGGATTAAAACCGCGAGTGGTTATCGCGCTGGCCATTGGGTTGTAAGTTGGCTGAACTCAACCCACGCGATCTAATTAAGAAAGGCCATGTGGAGGAGAGAGGTTAAGGGGAAACCACCCATTTCGCACGCTCGCGTCGGAGGAACGCGCATCTTATTCTCGCACGACATCGAATGTCGACCGTTGGATTTGGAGGTTGAATGTGAACAGTTGGAGATTAGTTCGGGAGCGTAAATTAGAATGATAGGTGGGGCTGGGTCTTTACATAAACGAGGGGTTTGAATTTTTAAAAATAGACATTTATTTAATTCAAAAACCTTGTTTTATAAAAATATAGGCGGGGGAGTAATGCAATGTATTTTTATTTAAAATATTTATGAAATGTTTTAATAAAACATATGCGGGAGCTAAAGTATTATATAGTTTTTTAATTTTTGAATAATTTAAAACTATAAAGTGGGTATTTAATTAATGATAAGTTTAGCACTAAAGGGTTTATAGGTGGGATCTTTATTTTATGCACGTGGAATATTAACTATGGTCTAAACTTTATAATAGTGGGTATTTGGGGTTATTTAGATATAGGGGAATTAATATCTACTTGTGTAGGTGTAATTTTAGGATTTAATAAAATAGGTTAAAAGTTAACATGAAAAAAGGGAAACAAAACACATATTATCTCTAAGTAAAGTATAAAATAAAGCATTGCTCATTTTTACATGTACTTCACTAATACTTAGGATAAATGTAATTTGGAGGTTTTTTATGAATGCTTTTGAAAATGATGAAGTTAATTATTTGGGATTTATCTTTACTAAGTAAGAATGTGTCTTTACTTAGGAAAAAATGGGTTTTAACAAGGAATGAAGGGTAAATGATGATAAATGTGGGTTTACATAAGAACTCAATATTTTTAATTAGCCAAATATCGAGCCTTGGGTCCCGTCCCAACAAAAGTTAGAGAAATGCTTTGAGCCTATTTGACTGATAGCTTAGAATACTAAATATTTATAGGGAGGCGAATTAGTGATTTTTCCCGATGATGTCTTATTTACATGCTTCGCTCCACTCTTTCTACCTACCCAACTTTATTTCTAACATTTTTTCTTCATTTTGTAGGTGCATTTAGGCTTGCAACCTTAAAACATTTTTCTTTCACAAAGATAAAAAAACTATCTAAATCTACCTTATTTCATCTCGAGTGCTCGATTAAGTTGTTGAGCTCTATTATTCTCTACCTATCTACCGATTTTTCAAGTTTAAATTGTTTGACAAATCTTTATTCTCTATCTAAAACAAGAAATTGAAAACATGAAAAGTTAAGATTAAGCTCGTTTAATTGATCATGGATTATGGCATTTATCGATTAATTTCACACATAATCATTATTCTTAGTAGTGCTAAAGTAGCGCATTTGGACTTGCTCACTTTCACCCCTTATTTCTCTTTTTTCCTTTTCAGTCTATATTTTTCTAAGTCCATTGATTTTTCTTTTAGGACTTTTTTACCCTCTTTGGCTTTTTTATTATTTTTCATTTTTTCAAACATGGGAAAACAACTTTACAGAAGAAAGGTACATGTACATATTTACAAGACTATCAAAGTCAATTCAAAATAATGAATCATATATTTATAGGACCCTAACACAGTAGTTAAAGGGCTTCATCCTTTATTATGCACGAAAGGAATCATAGGAGGCTTGAGAACAACACACTTATATATATATATATATATATATATATATATATATATATATATATATATCATTATGTGGTAAATTTCAAAGTTTGGAAGGTTGGGCTTAATCCCATAGCCCCATATGGTTGAGTAACTAAGCACCAAGGGTAGAGGCTTGATGATATATATATATATATATATATATATAGTAGAGTTCCATCGAGGAATGGGATGGTGGGGATGTGAATGTGCAACCACTCCCTCTTCTTCGTATCTAGACCAAGTAGGGCCTCCACATTTTGTCGATCTAGTGGTGGTTGATATCGTCGTCGAATGAGATGTGTGGAACTCGTGAGGGAACCATGAATGGCAAACCCCCTAGTGATGTCAAACTGTGTGAAGGAGGGTCATGCAATTCAATATGGATTGTTGATTTGAGGGAGGAAAATTGTTAAATGGAATCCACAATTTTAGTTTCTGAAATGGTCAAGAGCCAGCAGATGGGAAAATATTCCCCGATAGCAAATGACAATATTTTCATGCTAGTCCGTTCTGGGACACTGCATCTTACTTCTCATAGTGGTAAGGTGCAAAGGGTTTCGTAAGAGCCAATGTTGACAGCCTGCAGACAAAGATCCCTCCATCGAGCAACATGAGAATCTCCATCCCGGACCGCTGACTATTAACAAGCCATAAGAGGAAAATATATTATAAATAAAAATGGGTTGTTTACACATTATGGAGGAGTCCAATGGGGACTACCTTCCGAGGATGTGGTTATACCACATAGACTAGCCATGTAATGAGTTGTGATGACATGGATGTGCCTTTGGATGGCATGGCACCAAATGGAAGGCCATGTGGGGTCCACGTGGTTTCAAAATGGCGTGCATGATGAGGTGGCTAGGGGTCACTAGGAAAATATTTAACTAACCATAAATTTTAATTTATAATTTAAATTGAGGTAAAATTTATATCGCCAAAAAAGGCCTCAATCATACAAAAGCAATGGAGAGGTATGTTTCGCATTCTAAAACTTTTGAATCTTAATGAAAAATTAGACTCAATTTCCATAAAAATACATTGGAAGTCGAGTCATCATAGTAATTTCCTCCTTCTTCCTTAGTGTGGTATATGGGTGTTAAGGGGGTTATAGAGTGGTATCGAGAAAACTTTCAACACTAGACCTTTAAGGACTGATGAGGCTTAGAGAAGTGTGATAGGTGTTGAAACTCGATTATTGATTATATGTAATGATTGGGATGTGTTTCCATTGTCAGATATGTGTAATGTACTTGCATACCGATGATACAACCTACTTTATTAATATTGATGTGTTAAATTTTATGTGTAATTTCGTGCAACCTTACACTAGCAAACTCCTAATAAGGCAAGGTGATGGTTTATAATATGCATCGAGTATTGGTTAAAACTAACAATTAGGTGTTTGTATGACAACATAAGAAGACATTAATAGCAAAAGGAATAAGCAATAATATGGTGCAATATAGAACTGATAGGTCACAACATGGCAATGAAGAGGAAAGATCAGCTTGAACAAAAACGTAGAAGAAAACTCTTATGATCAGATGGATACATTGAGAATCTTAAGGGATAAAATAAGGAGTTTCAAGGCATACAATAAAATATTGATCGCAGCATTAGTGGAAGGAAAGTAGAAGTTAACAAAAGTCATATTACAAATCCTTTTAGAATTACAACTATGTAGGTAGCATGAGTTGGGAGCTAGCCATAGGGAGAGTGCGTATCTCCTTAGAACAATATGAAAGAACAAATGGGGCAGCGATAGATATAAAAAATGGCCTAGGATGCCAAGTGAAGATACGCAAAGGAGCTACCGTTGGATGCTCCAGAGAGGACAAACACTCATGAGAAACAAGATGATGACACTATAGAAGATTTCTATCACCATCATCATCATGATAACATGAGGGGAAAAGAATATGTACCGTAGATTTCATGAAGGCCAAACCTCCTACATTTGATGGTGAGGTAAAGAAAGTAGAGGATGTTGAAGCATGGTTACTTAGGATGAACAAGTTCTTCAAAGTTAATCAATACTCAAAGAATATGAAGGAAAAGGTATCTACTTTTAGATTGAAAGGCAAATTTGACATCTAGTGGGAATACTTAGAGAATGTAAAAGGCATAAGAGAAGAATAATTGCCTTGGGGAGAGTTTGAGGGACATTCAAAAGTAAATATCTATCTCATGGTATTATGAAAGCAAATCCAAGGATTTATATGAGCTTAGAATGGGGTAGATGTCCGATGAGGATTATATTACTAAATTCGTAGAGTTGTTACAAAAAGATGTGCCCTACCTCAAGGAAAGGGAAAAGGTCTAAAGATTCATTAGTGGACTGCCATAATCCGTCAAGTACAAAATCAAATTTGAAGGGGGACAAGAAAATTGGAAGATACAATCTAAAAAATTAAAGAAAATTTACAAACATTCAAAACACATGCCAAAATTTAAGAGTGAGTGGAAAGGAAGAGGTGGCCTGAAATACAAAGAAAATTGGCATAAAAGGATTTGAGGTCGCAAGTTACAAAAAAAATGGAAAGCATGACTCCAAAAAACCAGGGATGACCCTAGCAAAAAATTAATTTTGCAAACAAATGTTGAATTACCTAGAACACAATAGAAGAGTCCAAGATCTATGGGGGAGGACCATATAAATGTTAGAATTGAAAGGAAAATCACCTAAGGAAGGATTTCCCACCATATAAAAGTAATGGGTCAAAGTTGTACAATATCTAGGAGGCTGAAATAGTACAGGAAGTGGCCCAAAGCATGCCCAGAATCTATCCAGCGTTAGATAATAGATAGGTCGACCATTAGGCATCCATAATTGTGATGGAAGGTAAGATTTGTGATCAAACTATCTTGTTTTAGTTGATCCATGATCTAATTATAGTTATGTTAACCCATAAATCATGAGGCACTGTTGACTAGCCAAGGAAGCACATGAGAATTTATGGTTGGTCAAATTGGCCACATGGACAAAGAAAAGAGTGGAGCATTGGGTGAGAGCATGCCCATTAGAGTTGAATGGCATTCCAATTATTGCTAATTCAAACAGTTTTACCACTAGGGGCATACAACGCATTCCTAGGAATGGATTGGTTGGATATGCATCACACTAAAGTAGATGGCTTTGAGAAATTCATTGCATGTCTCGATGAGACTTTGGAGCAAAGAGTGTTGCAGGGAAAATTGAAACCTACCACAGTCAGATTAATTATGGCCATGTAGGCCAAAAAAGGTCGCAATAAGGGGTATATTGTTTTTGTTGTTCAAATTAACAACACAAATGAAGCTAACAATAGTCCTGAAGGTGATGGCCATGACATTCTAATGAAGCATGACATTTCAAACTAGTTTCAAGTTGTCTTTCCTAAAGAAATTCTTGGGTTGCCTCCTCATAGAGAAGTGGAATTATCCATTGAATTAATGCCAAGGGAAACCCCAAAATACAAGGTTCCATATAGAATGAGCACTCTAAAGCTAATTGATTTTATGCTACAACAGTCTTATTTGTGAAAAATAAAGATGGCACACTTAGTTTTTGCATCAATTACAAAAAGCTAAATAAAGTAACCATTAAGAAAAAATACCCCCTGTCATGGATTGATGAATTATTTAGTTAACTAATGGGAGTAGCAGTCTTCTCCAAGATTGATTTAAGATCTAGATACAATAGAATGCACATTAAAGAGGAACATTATGGACAACAATTAAGATCTATATAGATCCATAAGACAACATTATGGAAAAAGTATGGGAATTATGAGTTTGTGGTAGTGCCATTTAGGCTTAATAATGCACTTGAAACTTTTATGTGCTTAATGAATAATGTGTTGCACCCTTACTTGGATAAATTTGTAGTGGTTTTTGTGGGTGACATATTGATCTATTAAAATACCAAGGAGGAGCATGGGGAACATTTAGCTGTAGTGCTAAAATTATTAAGAGAGCACAAACTTCATGCAAATATTAGTAAATGTGACTTCTTCTAGTCACAAATTCATTATTTGGGACACATTATCTCAATGGAGGGAGTAGTTATCGATCCGAATAAGATCGAGGCCATCATGGAGTTTCCATGAGGGCTTCACTCATTAATAAACCTCTAACATATCACGTGCGATCATAGAATATTAAGAAATACCCTTAATTTGAGTACATATTGGAAAATACCTCGAAAAAAAAATTATTTAACCCCCTACCAATATAAACCCAATATACCTTCCCAATTTAAAAAGCCCCTACTTTCACTATATATTGTAGGTATCCATTTTTTATTAACATTTTTAATACCCCTTTATATTTTTTCATTAACTTTGAGCTCCATTTTTTATACCTCCCAATATAAAAACCCTTTATACCCTATATATGCCCCAATATTTTATGTCACTTTTTCCTCCTTGTATATCCCCCAATATGAACCCATGTGCTATGGTATTTCTCCCACAGTTAAGCCCCCGTGGGAGTCGCTAAAACCAAAGAATGTGGTTGATATTAGATCATTCATGGGATTGGCAATCTATTATAGGAGGTTCATTAAGAACCTCTCCAAGATTGGATATCCAATCACTTCCTTGAAAAATAAGGTAAAGAAGTTTGAATGGATAGTTGAATGTGTTACTAGCTTTGACCAGTTGAAGTAACTACTCACTAACACACCATTGCTAAGAATAGCAGACCCAGACAAAGATTTTGTAGTTTTCACGGATTCCTACAAATAGGGACTTGGTGGAGTCTTGATGCAGGAAGTCCAAGTGGTATGTTATGAGTCAAGAAAGTTGAACAAGCACGAGAAGAAATATGTAACACATGACTTGGGTTGGTTTCCATCATTCACACATTAAAAATGTGGAGGTGTTATCTCCTTAGCGGGATATTGATTCTAATGACTAATCATGGAGGGCTGAAGTATTTTTTTATCATCCAAAATTATGTTCCAGGAAGGTGATATGGTTGGCCACACTTAGTGGGTTTTATTTTGAAATTAAGTATATAAAAGGAAAATACATCCGAGTTGTGGATGCACTCATCCAAAGAGTGAAAATGTGCCATGTAGCAACTATTAGTTCTTATGGAACTAACCTGGAAGGAAGAATTAAAAAATGCAGGACAACAAGATGAAAAATATCGAGAATTAAAGGAAAAGCTACAGCAGGAGCCCAAGGGTGAAAAGGACAAGGAATATTTCCTCACAAAGGATGGGTCGATTCAATTCAAAAACATAATTTATGTGCCAAATGAATATAATTAAAGAAAATTATATTAAAATAATTCCATTGAAAGCCATATTCTAGCCACTTAGGTTACCAAAATACTCTAACAATCATCAACAAATTTTATTATTGGCCTTATTTGAAAAAATATGCGGTTGATTTTATTTGGAATGCCAACAAGTGAAATTTGAATGCAAGCACCCAGATGGTTTACCGCAATCTATTCCCATTCTAGAATGGAAATGGGAGTTGATTTCCATTCACTTTATTACAAGGCAGCCAAGGACTTCCAGACAACATGATGCAACCATGGTCGTGGTTGACAAGTTGAGAAAGGTGGCCCAATTTGTGGCAGTAAAATCTACGAACTCAAGTAGTGATGTGTAGAAATTATCCAAAGGGATTCAATTTGATCTTCTAATGTACTAAAACAAAATATTGAATCCTTCTACAAATTGTGGAAACCAATTTCGATCGCACAATCACATAACAAGTAAGAGAAATAAATTATCAATCGCGCAACACAAGATGTATCTAGGGAAATCGAAAACTCAAAACCCCGTTATATGTATATTGCATAAAGTCATTACCATGAAACAATACAATGTTATTTCCCTCACTTATAAACCTTTGCACTCTTTTGACTATCTCACTTTTATCTAGGAAAGATTGGTCCAATACTTAACCAATTCTCAGCCTCTATCTGACCAGCCTTGCTTACGCATTTCTAGAGGAATTATGTCCCCATTAATTAGGAAATTCCCAAGAATTTATTGTGCAATTCCTTCAAGGCATCATGATTACCTCATGGATGACCTGTACAATTTGTTAATTATACAATTGATTGTTGTATTCCCTTTAACCTCAATCTCAATTGGGCCTTCCTTAGAACTGACATGCAACAACTATTTATTGTGAATTATCATTTAACTAATTGATCACTACTTTTGAATTAAATAAAATTTAATTCACTGGACCTATCACTAGCTCATCTCTCAGTTAGGACTAGTTAAACTGATTTTAATTCAATTAATCGAGTTAACTAATTACAACTCACAAATAACTATAACTGGACCCCTTAAAATATAGGAAGAACTCTACATGCCTCCAATTTGACCTCCAACTCAAATTATCTGAGTTAACTAAGTCTTCCTAACTCAATTAACACTTACAAGTTGTTATGAGATGAAATTACAATTTCTCTTCCAATTTAATTAAGGGAAAATTAAATCAGAATCCCCCTTGGGGTTCCATTTCTTGGAGCCATTTCAACACTCCCTCTCAACAAGAAATGGATTATCTACTACCCTGATCATGTCTTTGTGGAACTCAAATTTTCTTCCTGCCAATGCCTTTTTCAAGATGTCTGCGTCATGATCCTCTGTGGGAATGTACTCTAATGACGTAATCCACTTCTGCACACAATATCTGAGATGGTGACACCGGATATCAATATTCTTAGACCAGTCATGAAAATTTGGATTAACCGAGAGTTTGATTCAACTTTGGTTATCAAAATATATCACCGTCGGATCCATCTGTAGACCAAATAAACCAATAAGTGTCTTCCTCACACAGATGGTGTTAGGTCCCTATATTACTAGTATAGTCCCTTATTGTTGTTAGTGTAACCCCATTATTGTTATTATTGTACCCCTGTAACCCCCATATTGTTATTATTGTGCCCTTAAATTATTATTGTTAGGTCAACTAGGATTACAATGTAGCCCCACTAGGATTACATTGTGGCCCCATGGACTCCTATATATAGAAAGGAGGTTTTTTAATTTGTATCATCCAAGAATTGTTCATTCATGTAATGTATTGGAGATTTCCCCCTTGAAGTGGCTTATTTCTAAGGCGTTGATATCTCTTTTCTTCTATTTTTGGAGTTGGTTTCACAACATTTGGTATCGGAGCTTTGGATTCTAGGGTTTCACTGCTCCAAACAGGTCATCGTGGTATTTTCGCTATAACATTTTTCTACTAAGGTTCAAAAGCTGAAATTTTTAGAGTGCAAAGCTAAAATCCTGAGGAACATCGTCGCAAAATTTCAGAGCTTGGTTCGCAATATTTTTGGAGATATGATCTATGAAAGTTAGGGCTTTTTGCAGGCTTCTAAATTTCACTTAAAAAGGTCATCGCGGAATTTTTGCTATAACTTTTTTTCTACGAAGATTCAGAAACTGAAATTTGTAGATCATGAAGCAGAAATCCTAAGGAACATCGTCACAAAATTTCAGAGTTTGGTTCGCAATATTTTCGGAGATATGATGTATGGAAGTTAGGTCTTTTTCGAGCTCCTGAATTTCATCTCAAAGAGGTGATCGTGGAAAATTATTCATAACTCTCGCTCTGAGCATCGGATTGGAACTCTGTAAAAATTGATTGGAAGTACACAGATCGTAGTTTCCTTTCTATAAATTTTAGAGACAAAGGAGAAAACAGTGACATGTGGTAAGTCGTACAAGTTCGCTCTACTGAACCAGTCCATAACTAGGTCATTGTGGGAGATTGGACATAACTTTGCCTTCAAGAATCCAAATCAAGTCAGACCTATAGAATTTGAAAGAAGCTTCAGAGTACTACTACAGGGTCGAATTTCAGATATTAAGGATTTTCAAGTATAGAGATAAGTCAATTTCAATATCGAGATCCTCAAAATCAAGTAAAAGTTGTGTATTTATTTTTTCGAATTTCATAAGTCTTGTTTGAAGAATCAAGTTGAATTGATTCCAAGGGCATATTGTAGAATAGAAATCAGTATTGGATTCTAAAATGGCCCCTAAAAAGAATTCAACACCCATTAATCCTTTATAAGGCTCTACTATGACTCATGAAGACAAAGAATGGCAACATGACATATCAAAATTACAAGAGCAAGTGCAACAAGTTTCACTCTCGCAAAGACAACAAAAAATGACATCGAAGTTTTGAAGAAAGGCATGGAACCTAAGATGGATGGTTTGAAGAATGGCATGGAAGCTAAGATGGATGGCATGGAAGCTGGCATGGAATCTAAGATGGATGACATGGAAGCTAAGATGGAAAACATGAAGAATGATCTAAAAGCAGACATGGAAGGTTTGAAAAAGTTGATACAAGAAATGTTTCCCAATGGTGAAAAGATAGTAGAGGAAACTCATGATGAGAACAAAATAAATGTTAATCGTGATTTCATAAACTCTAATGTTGGAGGGAAGAACCACCATATTCCAAAAATGGATATGAGGAATTTTGATGGAAAGGATCCTGTAACATGGATACTACAGATGGAGCAATATTTTGATCTCAATAATGTGCAAAACACACAAAAGGTAAGCATTGCAACTTTACATTTAGAACAAAATACATTTATATGGTATCGATGGCTTTACTCCTGTAAAAAAATTGTCACCTTGTTAATTTTTACGGAGGAAATGATAGCACATTATGAGGATACAAAGAGAAACACTTTCTTTAGCCAATTGATAAACCTCAAACAAAAGTGTTCAGTAGGGGAGCACATTGAGGACTTCCAAAAATTGAATATAAGGGTAACTGATATTCCAGAGGAACACAGGATTGATCTCTTCATAGGGACTTTAAAGGATAAAATCCAACATGAAGTTCGTGTTTTGGAACCTGATTCATTGGAGAAGGCATTCAGGTTGGCAAGAAAAATTGAATGTAAAATTATGGCGACAAGGAAGCCTACCACCCACTTCTATAAAGATGGAAGTGTTGCTACTCCTAGATTTCCACAACCTACAAGGTTGACACCACAACAATTGGAAGAAAAAAGAGCAAAAGGGCTTTGCTATAGTTGTGATAGCAAATACACTAAAGGTCATAAGTGTGCTGAGAAGAAATTATTTACATAGATTGTGAAGAGGAAGAAGAAAATGAACAAGAAGAGGATATACACCAGGAACCAGCCCTAGAAGAGGAAGAAATGAATCCGACCATATCGTGTAATGCACTGGCAGGAATTACCACTCCTCAAACTCTCAAGATAGAAGGAAATATCAAGAAGAAAAAGGTAATAGTGTTGATTGATTCAGATAGCACCCATAATTTTATTCATTGTAAGGTAGCCAAGGAATTAAATTGTTTCCTATACCCAGCACCAGAATGTCAAGTGATGGTTGCAAATGGAGGAACTATAAATTGTTCTGGAAAATGCAATAACATCAAGCTAACCATGGGGGAATATGTGTTGACTAGTCCAATGCTTTCCATTCCTATGGGAGGTGCTGATGTTGTACTAGGAGTACAATGGTTATAATCTTTGGGGACGGTAGCTTTTAATTTTCAAGAACTTTTCTTGAAATTTTTTTCAGAAGGAAAGAAAGTCGAATTACGGGGTATTGAAGGGAAGCCGGGAAGGATAATAAGCTCTAATGTCATGACAAAGCTTCTAAAGAAAGAACAACGAGGCGTAATTGCACAATTATGCTCACTAGAAGTTCCGACATCAAAATCATCTATTTCTGCAGATCTCCAACAAGTCTTGGACAATCATTCCGAGGTGTTTGAAACTCCCAAAGGACTCCCACCTATTCGTGATCATGATCATGCTATTCATTTGATTCCAGGAAGTGTTCCTCCAAACATCAGGCCTTATAGATATCCTTACTTCCAAAAGAGCGAAATTGAATGTATGATTGCAGAAATGTTAGAGGCGGGTATAATTCAACCTAGTCAAAGTTCTTTCTCTGCTCCCGTAGTATTGGTACACAAGAAGGATGGATCATGGCGAATGTGTCCAGATTATAGGGAGCTCAATAAGCTCACCATTAAAGACAAATTCCCCATTCCTGTGATTGATGAATTATTGGATGAATTACATGGAGCAATTTATTTTACCAAGTTGGATCTTCGTTCATGATATCATCAAATTAGAATGAAGACTGAAGATATTCCAAAAACAGCATTTCGAACTCATGAGGGTCATTATGAATTTTTGGTCATGCCTTTGGCCTTACCAATGCACCTTCTACATTTCAAGGGTTGATGAATTCCATTTTCAAACCCTTCCTTAGAAAATTTGTGCTAGTATTTTTTGATGATATACTAATCTACAACAGGTCTTGGAAGGATCATGTTGAACATGTTGACAGGGTGCTCAAACTATTTTTGGAGCTAGTTTCACAACAGATGGGCTCACATGTTGGTTGACTGACTGCCATGTACTCTACCTCTGTTGAACTAAGTGCAACTAATATTTTTTTCCTGCTATACCAAGAAAATTTTGTTGATCCTATGTTGAAGATGGCCCCCGATGTGCTCTTCCTGTCGGATGGACTCCCTACCCAATCTGCATCGGTGAATCCTTGAAGCTTCACTCCCTCTATCCATTTGTACCATATACCATACAATCATAGAACCTTCTATTAGATCTGAGGAGTCTACAATGGCAGGGGAAGGAGAAGGAGAAGTACATAATGTAAATTGTGGACTTAGGATTGGAAAAGGAGGAAGTGGAGGTAGACGTGTTTGAGGTGGTAGAGGAGAACCGGAACCTTTGGGATTTTCAATATTTGATGAAGATTCTATAGCCACCATGAAAAAAATCTCACCCTCCATTCTCCCTAATTTCCATGGTTTAAGACATGAGGACCGTGAAAATTTTATTTTTAAGTTTGAAGTTTTGTGTAGATCTTATGACTACTAACTTGATCCTCAAAAATTGAAATTATTTCCAGTTTCTCTTAAATATGGAGAACTTAAATGGTTTATGGGATTAGGAACACATTCAATTATAACATGGGAAGACATGAAAAATGAGTTCTTAGAAAAATATAAGGATTATGTTGAGAGCTTATAGATAACTGTGTATATTGCTCGTTGAGCTCGACGTTTCGAGTGAACACTTCACCCATGTTCAGGGGTAGGAAGCCATAGCATAAGATGAGAAGAGCGTTGAACCACGATTATATAGGGAACAACAAATTAGTTGTTAGAATGTGTGGGGGATAGTAGGTGTTATTGCCTAAATCTACCTCAGGCTGAAAGAAGGCAGAGTTCAGGGTAACATCAAACCACGCTCAGTCTGGTAGCTAGCCCTACCAGATCAGGAGAGGGCTCTCTCCCGATCTAGTAGGGCTAGCTACCAGACTGAGCGTGGTTTGATGTTACCCTGAACTCTGCCTTCTTTCAGCCTGAGGTAGATTTAGGCAATAACATAGTGGCGACCATACT